>JAKSZT010000380.1:5293900-5614696 GCA_026826555.1 Tolypeutes matacus | reverse complement strand
ATATCATTTCACACCTATCAGAATGGCCACTATTAAAAAGACAGAGAACTACAAGTGTTGGAGAGGATGTGGAGAGATAGGAACACTTCTTCACTGTTGGTGGGAATGCAGGATGGTACAACCACTATGGAGGACTGTTTGGCAGTTCCTAAAGAAGTTGAATATAGACTTGCCACGTGACCCTGCAATACCACTACTGGGTATATACCCAGAAGAACTGAGAGCAGTGACACGAACAGACATCTGCACACCGATGTTCATAGCAACATTATTCACCATTGCCAAAAGTTGGAAACAACCCAGGTGTCCATCAACACATGAATGGATAAACAAACTGTGGTCTATTCACACAATGGAATATTATGCAGCTGTAAGAAGAAATGAAGTCATATATGACAACATGGATGAACCTGGAGGACATTATGTAGAGTGAAGCAAGCCAGACACAAAAGGACAAATACTGTATGAATGTGTTACTATGAACCAAATATATTGTGGAATATATTGTTTGATTTAAAAAAAATGTATATGTATCCATTACATTTAACTGAGAAATGTATATATTTATTCATCTGTGTTTACTTTTTAGTTTTTAATTCTTTATATTTTCAATTATTAAATTTACAAAATAAAGTAAAAAAAAATTATTTCTAAGTGCTAAAATTGAATTTTTTTTTAAAGATTTATTTATTTCTCCCCCCTCTCCCGCCCCCTGTTGTTTTGCACTCGCTGTCTGTTTTCTGTGTGTTCTTCTGTGTCTGCTTGTCATCTCTTTAGGTGGCACCAGGAACCCATCCTGGGATGTTCCAGAGTGGGAGAGAGGCGCTCAATCTCCTGCACCACCTCAGCTCTCTGGTCTGCTGTGTCTCTTATTGTATCTCCTCTGTGTCTCTTTTTTTTGTTGTGTCATCTTGCTGCGCCACCTCTCCGTGTGGGCCAGCACTCCTGCACAGACCAGCATTCTGCTCGGGCCAGCACTCTGCTCCAGCAAGCTCTCTGCTCTGACCAGCTTGCCTTTCCCCAGGAGTCCCAGGAATTGAACCCTGGACCTTCTATATGGTAGACAGGAATCCAATAGTTTGAGCCACATCCGTTTCCCTATAATTGAATATTAAATACCAAAACCACTTTAAAATTTGGCTTTATCACTATCTGGAGTTGAACCAGTTGAAGGATCCACTAAAATTTCTTTAACTTTAGCTTCTTAAGTACTGTGAATTAAAAAGATGAGGCTAGCCTTTCTGACACTTACTCTCATCAATTAAGTACATTTTCCAGAGACCCTTATTTAGCACATTTAAATGTTTATAGGGATTAAGATTTATTGAAATGAAAAAGTACTTGGAAAATAGATTTTTTTAAAATGTGCTTTCTAATTGCACATATGCATGAAAAGCTATATCAAGAGTACTTTAAAGCAAAACTCAGACTTTTCACTCATTTCTATTTCTTATACAAATGATTGTGGGTTTTTTTGCTTTTTTTATTTAACTTTATTTGTACATTTAATAATTGAAAATATAAACAATTAAAAAAACAATTAAAAACTAAAAAGTAAACACAGATGAATAAATATATGCATTTCTCAATTAAATGTAATGGATATATATAATTTTTTTTTATCAAACAATATGTTACACAGAATATTTGGTTCATAATAACGCATTCATACAGTATTTGTCCTTTTGTGTCTGGCTTGCTTCACTCTACATAATGTCCTCCAGGTTAATCCATGTTGTCATATGCTTTATGACTTCATTTCTTCTTACAGCTGCATAATATTCCATTGTGTGAATAGACCACAGTTTGTTTATCCATTCATCTGTTGATGGACACCTGGGTTGTTTCCAACTTTTGGCAATGGTGAATAATGTTGCTATGAACATCGGTGTGCAGATGTCTGTTCGTGTCACTGCTCTCAGTTCTTCTGAGTATATACCCAGTAGTGGTATTGCAGGGTCACGTGGCAAGTCTATATTCAACTTCTTTAGGAACTGCCAAACAGTCCTCCATAGTGGTTGTACCATCCTCCATTCCCACCAACAGTGAAGAAGTGTTCCTATCTCTCCACATCCTCTCCAACACTTGTAGTTCTCTGTCTTTCTAATAGTGACCATTCTGATAGGTGTAAAATGATATTTCATTGTAGTTTTGATTTGCATTTCTCTAATCATGAGTGATGTTGAGTATTTCTTCATGTGTTTTTTTGCCATTTGTATTTCTTCTTTGGAGAAATGTCTATTCAAGTCTTTGGACCATTTTTTTAATTGGGTCATTTGCCTTTTTATTGTTGAGTTGTAACATCTCTTTATATATACTGGATACTAAACCCTTATAGGATATGTGATTCCCAAATATTTTCTCCCATTGAGTTGGTGGCCTTTTCACCCTTTTGACAAAGTCCTGTGAGGTGCAAGAGTCTTTATTTTGAGGAGGTCCCTCTTATTGATTTTTCTTTTCTTGCACGTGCTTTGGGTGTAAGGTCCAAGACACTACCACCTACTACAAGGTCTTGAAGATGTTTCCCTACATTTTCTTCTAATAGTTTTATGGTCCTGGCTTTTATATTTAGATCTCTGATCCATTTTGAGTTGATTCTTGTATAGGGGGTGAGATAGGGGTCCTCTTTCCAAATGATTGTTTTTGTGTCTGTGAAGTGATTGTTTGGTGGTGGCATTTCATATTGTTTGAGGGAGAAACAATACATTTATTTTAGTGGTATTAAGTGTGAAATAGATGGTAACTGGACCAGTCTAAAAATAAGTCTAAAAATAGTAGACTCTTGGAATAGAGTGTACTGGTTAATTGGGTTTCTGATTAACTATGGGTTAATGAGAAGACACTTTTGTTTCAACACGTACTGAAAATCTCTCTGAATTGCCTCAGTCCATTTTCTTGCTTTAATAAACAGTCTAATGAACATAATTAAATCTTCTCTTACTGATTCAGCATCCTGCAATGCCTCAGAATCATTACTCTGACCATAATACTTAATTCTGTACTCCACTGTATCTACAGAAGATATACGAGTTTAGGTTGACTTAATTTACCGAGTGAAATTTACCGTAATTAAGTCAAAGCCTGTTATATATCATACAGTAATAGGTTATTCAGTCCTGAAGGGACTTTTAAGATTATGAAATTCAGTGTCATCTTTTAACTGATGAGAAAACTAAGGCCCAGAAAATAACTAGGACGACTGGTACACCTAGGATTACAATCAATGTCTCCTGATTGCAAACCTGGGCCCCTTTTTACACAATGCTGCAACTTTCAAATGAGTTGTGATTCTGGTCACTTGCCTCCCTTCCTTCTTAAAAGTGCAGTTCATTCTCAAAAATTGGTTATTTGATATTTTTGGTTAAATAAATGTAAGCTCCACGGAAATGTAAACTCCACAGGAGCAGGGACTTTTGTCTATTTTGTTGACCGATGTATTCTCAGTACCTAGAACAGTGCCCGCCCCTTAGTAGGCACCCAATAAATGTTTACTGATTGAAAGAATAAAATGAAGATTAAAAATTCCTAATACGTAAGATAACTTGATTGCAAAGTCATGGGCTAATATAGGTATACTTTAGTTTACTCAGCGTGCATTGAAACTGACAGCGTGCAGATTATAGGTGAGAATCATAACAGTCAAAACTTTGAAGACTGGGGTCGGATGTGGCTTAACTGGTTGGGCGTCCGTCTCCCATATGGAGGGACCCGGGTTCGATCCCCGGGACCTCCCGGTAAAAAAAAAAAAAAAAAACTTTGAAGACATAACTAGAAAATGAAAAAAAAGGGTGTGTGTGTAAATATTTAAACAATTGTCATGGTAAAACTCCTGGAGCTTTCGTCTCACTTTGCTGTGTATCTCAGTTTCAAACACCAAACGTAGTGCTTAAGGAAAACCTACCAAATCTTGGGCACCCAGATGCTAAATTGTAAAACTCTTCAGATGGTCAAATGAATCAACAAAATAGAAATCAACAAAGTTCACCTTTACAGAGTTGTTTGTTAAATATGAATTCTACGTAATGATCTTACAAACTAATAGAACTAAGCATGTCTTTTCAGAGCAAGGCAAACGAAGCCATCAAACAAGGGAGAACAGAACATTATTGGACAGTGTACTCTGTGCTTATTATTAGATAAGCCCTTTGACTCTTAAAATTGGTGAGTAGGGAAGCGTCTGTGGCTCAATCAGTAGGGCTCCCGTTTACCATATGGGAGGCCCAGGGTTCGGTTCCCGGGGCCTCCTGGTGAAGGCAAGCCCGCCCGCACGGCGTGGTTAGCTGACCCAGCAAGCACAAGCAGCAAGGGGGGGATAAATGAATAAATTAAAAAAAATAAATAAATTAAATAAATAAATAAATAAATAAAATTGGTGAGTATGCTTAAATCATCCGATAAGACATGAGTATTAAGAAATACCACTGAAACTAGCCCAAGAATGAATGAATTCCAAAAACCCCGTTACCTGAGGAGCAGTTTAAAATTTAACAATGTAAACATCTGAGGTTATATGCAGGTGTGTTTGGTTTCAGTAACACAGCATAGAAGATGGTAATTACCTACAAAAGGCAGCCCATGTGTTAACAGCTTTATAGTCCAGGAAACGCTTTAAGTCCCCAGAATTCTTTAAATGTCTTTATTCTTGAGTTACCACTAGACCATAAGTACCTTGATGTCAAGGATCATGCCTAATTCATATTTGCATCTGCAGTGCTTGGCACAATATTTGAAAATCAAAGGCGCTTAAGGATTTGTTGAATGAGTGAATTTTAGGGACAGACTTGAGAACCCTTTGTTCTAAATTGTAATGATGGGTGGAAATGTTAGTAGAAAGGAGATTACAGTGTCCAGAAAAAACTAACTGGAGTAAAAGAGATGGCAGAGATAAAAGGAAATCAAGTGTCTTTTTGGAGCTCCAATCTTGGGTACTTTGAGTTTTCCTCTAATCCCCTTAATCCTCATTATCACAAATGTTCACTAGTAGCAGAGCTTTGTGAGAAATGCACACAGGCAAGCATGTTTGCTGTTACCAAAGCACATTGAAAGCACAGCTTTCTATTATTTCTTTATTCCTTAATTTTACCTAATTTCTGAGCCACACAAGCTATTAGTTGAGTCACGTGTCATGCAGATGCTGTTTTCTGGTTAGAAATTTGGCTTTCTGCACTCTCTGTGCTCAGATGTCTAGTCAAAAAACTTTAATCCCTTCTGAATGAGAAATTATATGGTGAAAATGACTGGACTCTGTAGAATGCAGGGAGGAAGAGCCTCTTGCCCAACCCCTGCCTAGGAAGATAAGGAGGCAGCAAAGGAGCTGAGAACTGATGGTCAGGGCAAAGTGGACGGAGTGTGCAGCCTCCTGACTGCGGAGTTGTTGGGGTCCAAGGTCACACAAAGGTCAGTTTGAGAGCTCAGAGGTTAGGGATGTTGAGGCGGGTCTGGTTTTCTGAACTTAAGGCTTGGAAAGACATTTTTAATGCCAACTTTTCCTGGTCTTAGAATTTTAGAAATTTCAAGATCATGGACAGAATCTGGACTTTTATTTTTCCATTTTTCAAAGATTGCCTTGTTAGCAACTGGGCTGAATCTATAAACCTCCACTGGTAAATGGTACTTGAGGTTAATATTTAATTCATTAGCCGTTAGGAAATGAAGTGTCAGCTTGCATTTTTATCACTGACTTTAAGGCTTAAAGCATTTCACATAATTGGTTTTACTAGTTCTCCCAAAATACCTATAACTAGATAAGGCGCAAAGATGATGATGTGCAACAAATCAATACCTGAGCAACAACAAAAGTTAACGTGCTATTACTCCTCCAGTCTCTCAGCTAAGAGAGGTTTTGTTGTTGTTGCTTCTTAATATTCTTTGCTCTCCCCACTGGATACCTTCCTTATAGAGGGGAGGTTGAGAGGCTTAGAAAAAGGTCCTGGAAATCCTCAACAGAACTGTATCTTCCTGTTGTTTGGATGAGAATCTTAAGATTTATCTGGGTGAGAAGTAGAGCTGCCTTGGTTAACTAATTCCTGAGAGGCAATCCTTTGACCTTCTTTGAAGGTGAGGATTAGGGCTGACCTAAGGCAAAATGATGAAATACTCAGTTATCTGCATACTCCCCGGCGCTCCATCCTGGAGATCTCCTCCTTGGACTGGAACCTCCATGTTCTCACCTCCTCAAGGGCTTTTTAAAATTCAAATGTTTCATGTCCTTTCTGGAGACAGCCTTTATTTTTTTATTTTTATTTATTTATTTTTTTTATCGGGAGGTCCCGGGGATCGAACCTGGGTCCCTCCATATGGGAGACAGACGCCCAACCATTTGAGCCACAACCGCCCCCCATGGAGACAGCCTTTAAAACTGACCATCAGCTAACCTGATTAATGAGTGAGTGGATTATATTTGCTAGTTCTATTTTCCCTCTTTCCACTTCCACTTGAATTCATTCTGGTTTTGCACACCACTGTGCTGAAACTGTGGTTGCTGGTCTCCATTGTTTGGAGTTCTCAGAAGCGTTGGGTGGGCCCTGTTGACTCCTCCTTCCTTCTCCCTTCCCTTAAACCCTGTTCTCCTGGTTCCCCTACCTCTCTCTGGCCCCTGTTTCTCAGTCTCCTTTTTTGGCTGCTATTCCTTCCTCAGAGTGCTCTCCTAGGATCTTTTTTCTTCTTATTTACACTTTTAAATTAGGCTATCTCTTATTCTCCCTGGCTTTGATTGACTTCTCTGTGTGCTTGACTCCCCCATCTGTCCAGCCTAATTCTCTCCTGAGATTATAGATTTCTATTTTCAATTGCTTCCTGAATATTTTCACTTGGATGTCTCACAGGTACTGCAACCGAACATGGTCAAAACTCGATTCACACAAAAGGACAAATACTAAATACATTGTGTAAATTCATGGAGTTAATAATTAGAATATGGGTCACCAGAAAATAGAATGAAGGTAGAATATGGAAAGCTGAGGGTTAATCTGTGCAGAATTAATTTTTTAAAAAAAGGTTGTTTGTAAATCTTTGGAGATGAATAGAAATGGTGAAAGCCCATCATAGTGTCTGTAACTAGCAGAGCTATTATGTGGGTATGACAGTGGATGAAAGGGAAAGTCTAAGGTCATGTATATTACTAGAAGGAAAGCTAAAAACTGTAACATGGGTCTGTCTGTATAACATAGTGAAACCTCATGTGAAATATGAATATGGGTGATATTGCCTATATAAGACTGTTTTTACAAAATAGAAACACAAATAAACTAGAGAGACAGAAACAAAATAGCAGCTATGTACAGCAGGGGAAGCATAGAGACATTGAGAGGTGATGAGGTTTTTGTTTTTTGTTTTTTTACTATTATTATTATAATGAAATAATAATGATTGAAGCAATGAATGCACAACTATGTGATTATACCAAATACCTGATTGTACACTGTGGATGGATTTATGCTTTATTAATACATATCAATAAAATTGATTTGTTAAAAAAAATAAAACTAGGGAAGCGGCTGTGGCTCAATCAGTGGGGCTCCCGTTTACCATATGGGAGGCCCCGGGTTCGGTTCCCGGGGCCTCCTGGTGGGGGCAGGCCCGCCCACACGGCGTGGTTAGCTGACCCAGCGAGCGCAGGCAGCAAGGGGGGGATAGATGAATAAATAAATAAAATCTTAAAAAAAATAAAATTAAAATAAATAAATAAATAAATAAAACTAAATTCATCTCCCAAACCTTCTTCTTCCTCCTCCATATCCCTCACTTAGTGATACCACCATAAAACCAGTTGCTCATAGTCAAAAATATGATTTAACCAACAAATAATTTTTAAACACTGCTATGTGCCATGCTCTATGCTAGAAGATATAAAGAAGTGATAAGGTGGTGAACAAGACAATTCCCTGGCCTTGGGTTGCTTATAATCTAGTGGGGGAAAACAGACATTAAACAAATAATTACACAAACAACTTTTGCTATAAGTGCTTCACCACCTTAATCAAGTGAACAAAATTAATAATGGGGCCAATTGAAATCATGCATGACCTGACAGGATGCACCACTTTTGTGATGCTTCTGCCAAAGTTGCATAACCTGAATCTATCATGAAGACATTTAGACAAACCCAAAATGAAAGACATTCCAAAAAATATCTGGCCTGTAATCTTAAAGTGTCAAGATCATGCACGTCAAGAAAAGACAGGGACTGTTCTAGAATGAAGGAGACTAAAGAGACTTGATAACTATATGGAATGCATGATTCCCGATTAGAATCTTTTGCTAAAAGGGGCATTATTGGAGCAATAGAATGGAGTCTGAGGATTAGATATAATAATGTATTAATGTTCATTTCCTGATTTTGGTGGCTGTAATGTGTTATATAGGTGAATGTCCTTGTTTTTCGGAAATATGCACTAAAGAACACGGTGATGGAGTATCACCTTGGCAACTTACTTTCAAATGAGTCAGAAAAAAGTTCTTTGATATGTACTTCCAGCTTTTCTAGAGTTTGAGATTGTTTATATAAGGGAAGTGGATGTGGCTTAAGTGATTGGGCTCCCACCTACCACATGGGAGGACCCTGATTCAGTTCCCAGTGCCTCCTAAAGAAGACAGTGAGCTGGTGCAACAGGCAGGCATGGCAAGCTGATGCAACAAGCTGATGCAGCAAGAGACACAAGAAGAAAAACATAATGAGAGACACAATAAAGCAAGGAATGGAGGTGGCTCAAGCGATTAGGCATTTGAAAAAAGAGAAATGAGGAAACCATTGTTTAAAAAGCCCTCTGGACCTGTCTATATCTTTCTTCACAATATTTTAAGCTGTTTGTAAACATGTCATAAGCCAAGTGGGTACAAGAAAACCAGCACATGCCAAAGGTCATTACTCAAAGGTCAGTGACTGATGATGGCAAGACCTTGTAGACCAGCTGCAACTCCCTTTTGACATTTCAGGATGGGTCTGTGGCTGGCTTAAATCTTTCCAGGTTGAACCTAGCTACTTTTGCTTTACCTGACTTTCCAAATAATTCACCTGGTTCTACAAAAACAAAGATAGCATGTTCAATTTCTGAAGGTTCGGATTTTCAACCTGTCCAAAGTTTGTATGTGAAAGTCTGAATTTGAAACTACTCTGATGCTATCTCTCCCTTCCTTCCTTCTTTCCTCCCCTCCTTTCTTCCCTCCTTCCTTTTCAGCAGGGTAAATAGATGTTTGCACCCAGAAACAAAAAAGTTTTTGGGAATTTTTATTTGCCCTGGAAAGTAAAAGAAGTTCTTCTGGGGAAGAAAGCAGACTGCCTTGTGAACCCAGAGGCCCTGACTTTCCCTCTGCACCCCATTTGTTAGAGGGTCTCACCATGTGCTTTTGAATGAGTTCTTTGGTTTTTCATTCCTCTTTTTCTTAATCTCGAATCATACAGAGCCAACACTTCTCTGTTACTGCCCAAAGGAAGTGGCTATCTGTATAAACTGAATAAAGAAAGAAAAGTACAAAATGTCATGTGAATATGTTTTATTCATGAGACAGCATGAAAGCAGTGTACAGCGAAGAAAGATCTATTGGTCACAGAGGGTAGTACTTTTCCAGTCACACCCACATACTGACAACAATCTCAGCCACTTGTGTCCTCTCTGATTACAAAAAGGTAACAGACAAAAACTCTGGCTGAACCAGCTCCCACATCATGTAGGGGGAAATCTATTGGAGATGGAACCATACATAGGTAGTAACGCTGAGGGGTGGTCACAAGGACAAAGTTCCTTTCCAGTTCTAAGCCTCGAGAGTTCTAACTTTTTTGAGCGTTCGGAAGCAGCAATGCTCAGCTGAACGGAAGAGGCATTCCCTTCTTATCCGCAGTGTTGAAATCCTGGCATAGCCCAGCCGAGGTTGAATTTGACACCTTCTCTTAATCAGGGCTTAAGTCAGTTGTGGCCTCACAGGATTTCAAACGTAGGATTTTTATTTTTAATTGAGTACCTTTATTTGGATGAATAAAAATGACAGGAAGGTACGCCTTTCACTGGTATAGAAAGAAGGTTGACCGATACCTTTCCCTTTTATTGAATCACTCATTTAATTACCAGGCTAGGAAGAAAGAAGTACAGATTTCCAAAGCCAAAGTTAATTGGAGACAATTCCGAGGCCCTTGAGTGTTGTGCCAGGAACAGAGCTATGAAGGGCCCAGTGTCTACTTCTTCCCAGGCAGAGGGTGGATAGGAGATGAATATACAAAGTGCTGACAGAGAAGTCTGTGTCTCCCAAAATGCAAAGGGAGCGCAAAGACAGGAGGAGCAGAGGCAGCCGCCACTCGCCCCTGCTCTAGGCGGTCATTCTGCCTTCTACCTGGGGCCACCTTATCTCAGATGAATCCTGGAGCCTACACCTGCCAGCAGAGATTTGCCATCTCCTAATCACATGCTAAGTGCTCAGAAAGTCCCTTTTGCAGAAAATGTTGTAAGAGATTCTCCCTTCATACGAGTCCAGTGACTGATGAGTGAATTCCTGTGTTTATTCCTGATGCTTGTGGTAACTAAATAAATGCAAAAATAGCTTTTTTTTTTGTATGAAATGTTTAAAGAAAATAAAAAAAATATTACAGTTGTTATTGCAAATGTCTTCACAAAGAGGATCTTTCTTTTCTTGAATTCTCCATCTTGGTCCTGAGACAAGATGCAAATGGAATTTTTTTCATGAAGGAAATCTAAAGATTCTTACCATGATACGAAAATTCTTTCCTCTTCTCTTTCTTAATGAAAGATCATTGTTTCCTCTTGCAATTCTTTGTAAAGGGCTCCTCTCGTGGACCTGTTAGTAGATTTTTATTCCAAACCCAGTTTCCACAGATATGTCCAGTTAATAGCAACAAAGGATCTAAGCCTTGTCCTTGAGGCCTGCTCTATCTTTTTGCCTACACTTAATCTGGGAATCCTGCAGGTTAGTTTTTTAGCACGTAGGATTTATAAACCAACATAGAAATATTTTCACCTGGTAAGTTTGTATACTTTTTGATTTCATCTATATAGACAGATAATATCATTAAGTAGATATGTATAAAGAGCTATAAAAAAGAATAACTGTTTCATAAATTCTGTAGTTATCAGCTAGTATATCTTTCTCGCAAAGCTCCAGAGCAGAAAAGTATACGCTTCCTAGTTCTTTTTTTTTTTTTTTTTTTAAAGATTTTATTTATTTATTCATTTATCCCCCCCTTGCTGCTTGTGCTCGCTGGGTCAGCTAACCACGCCGTGCGGGCGGGCTTGCCTTCATCATATGGTAAACGGGAGCCCTACTGATTGAGCCACAGCCGCTTCCCCACTTCCTAGTTCTATGTGGGTGGGAGCTTAGTTTGGAAGATGCGGCTGATACATAGTAAGTGTGCAAAGGTTATCCACTGAATAGTGAATGAATTGACTCTGCCATGTTCTACTGCTAACTCTCTATTGGTTTCTGCTCTCAATACTCCTAACGTCCCAGTAAGGGCTAAAGCACTTTTCCTATAATTCTGATTATAAGTATCTTGAGTTTGTTCATAAAAACTTTATTGCATAAGTTGAAAAACACAACAGATAGCATTGTATTACCTTCTGCTACTAGGAAGAGGAAGACCCGTTACACAGAAACTATAAAAGCCACCACTTCCAAGTACTAAATTGCTTCCTACTTCATTTCCCCATTGCTATAACAGAGAGATGTGCAATATTTTTCATTCTACTGCTGGGTACAGTGGTAATGAATTCATGTTGGCAAGATCTTTTCATATTAGCGTGTGGAGTTTATTTAAGAGGCTGGAATCAGAAGACTAGGGCAAGACCTATTGACTGGCCAGATTTTGTAATGTTACATAACATGTTTTTTGTACCAAAAGAATAAGGCAAATGGCTTTGACTCTGTTAAAAGAAAGAAAATGAAAAAGAAAAAAGTCTTTCTGTTACTTTGGTAATAGCAAATATTGTACAATCCAATTTAGCAACTACTTAAAATGTTGAAAGGGTCAAGCATCTGGGAGAATGGGAGCCAAACAATGTTGCCCCCACTCCTTGGTTTTATTCTTTTGTTCAGTAAGCATTTAATGAACACACACTGAGAGCAAGTAGTGTTCTAGGCTAGACGGAAGATGTGAAAATGTGTAGGAGGGCAACACTTCCCATTAATGAGCTTATAATCTAGCAGAGGAGCTAAGATATATGTACACAAATAAATATCTACAATATAAGACAATGTGATACAGGCTATGAGAAGAGTACAAAGTACTTTCCTGGGGTGCCTGGGACATTTTGTGGGAGTTGGCATTTGAGCTGGTCCCGAAGAAGCCAAGATTAGAGGGAAGGTTCTTCCAGGCAGAGGTGGCAGCATGAGTGAAAAGTGTCCAGCCCCATCCTTGGGGGAGCCTTCTCCCCACTGCCCCCATTCCTGTCGTCCCCTGTGGAGGTGGGCTTGTGTGGCCTTCTGCCTTACTGCATACTGGAATTTGTACATACTTTCATGATAACAATTATATTGTAACTGTTGTTTGCAAGTCTGTCTCCCAAGGAAGCTCTAAACTCCTTTAGGGCAGGAACCATGTTTGTTCAGCCTTGTTTTCTTAACATTTAGCAGGGCTTCTGACATAGGGTAGCTACTCAATGAATACTTGAGGGAGGAGAGAAATACAGATCAGGATATGTTAGAAAGTCAGTGAGTATTCCAGGTTGGCTGGAATCAAAGATTCATGAAGGAGCGGCAATTAAAGCTACAAAAGTAGGTTGGAAAGTAGGTCTGACGATATCAAGTATTGGTGAGGAAGTGGAGCACTGAAAACTCTTACATGCTGCCGGTGACACTGTGAGCTGGCACAACCATTTTGGAAAACAATTTGTCAACATCTAATAAAGCTGAAGATGCTCATATCCTGTGACCCCCAACTATCGTTCTAGAGAAATTCTGGCACACAGTTACAAGCAGACATACATAAGAATATTCAGAGGACGGATATAGCTCAACTGGTTGAGAGCCTGCTTCCCATGTATGAGGTCCTGGGTTTGATCCCTGGTACCTCCTAAAAACAAACAAACAAACAAATGAAAAAAAAAAAGCCAACTCTCATTGGGGAGCAGATGTGGTACATCCTTAAAAAAAAAAAAAAAAGAAAGAATGTTCATAGCAAAAAATTGGAAACAAGCTAAATGTCCATCAACAAGAAAATGGATGGATAATGACAGATACATGATCCTTGTATCAATAAGGATTAATCAATAAGGATTAATAATACAAATACGATAAAGAGTGGAAAATAAAATAAAAAAAGGTTCAAGAGAATACCTATGATATCTTTTATGTCAAGGTTAAAATGCTGTAAAACAGTACTGTGTATTATTTAGGGATACATATATGTATTAAAATAAAACTAAATGCATGGACAGGCTGGAAACCAAATTCAAGATAGTAGCTGGTAATCAAGGGAATGAGATGTGATCAAGAAAGGGTCTGTAAGGGCCTCGACTTTGTGGGCCATGTTTGACTTCTTAACCTTGGTGGGGAGTATATAGGTGTTGTATGTGTTTATATTTTGTGTATATCTTAAATAATATATACAACATTTTTTAAAAAAGTAAGTTAGGAAAGCGGTTGCAGCTCAAGTGGTTGAGTGCCTGCTTCCCCTATACGAGGTCCTGGGTACCACTTGAAAAAAAAAAGGTAAGTTGGACCCATGTTATGGCAGGCCTGGGACACAATGCTAAGGAGCTTAGATATTGTTGTTAACAGAGAACTGCTGCCGACTCTTGGGCAGGAAAGAAGTATCATCGGAGGAATGCTTGAAGTCTGCTTAGTACCCGACATCGGGCAAAACCATAAAGCCGTTAACACTGCATGCCTAGATATGAGATGGATTCTTGTTTTCCCTCTACTGCTCTGACTACACCATGTTCCTTCAAATCCTCAATAGCTTGTTAGGATATTTTTCAGAAAGCTTTGGTTCTTTTCATAAAAGTCTAAGTCTTTTTCAATCAATTGATTTCAGATTCTTCTGTCATCTCTTGATATTTCTTCCCTATTTAGCCAGTTCTTATAAAATTCCCTCATCACTTAACTTTATCCAATTTTTCTATTCTTGTCTCCTGCCCATTTATTATATTACTCCTTATTTGGAGAGATTTCATTTCCAGCCTCTAGACTTTTCCTAAAGACACCTCTACTTTGAAGCTTTCTTTGATTACATCAAAACCTTTCATTTAAAATTTCCAAGATAAATGTTTGCAACACAATCTGAAACAAAGAACATTTATCCTACAAAAAAAAAAAAAAGAAAAAAAGAAATGATAGCAAATATTTACTGAACGCTTAGTAAGCACCAATCGTTGTTCTAAACACTTTACATGTATCATCTCATTTAATCCTCATAACAAACCTCTGAGGTATGTGCTATTATCATCCCTATTTTACAGAGAAAGAAACTGACTGCACCGGAAATAAATGCTAGGGCTTGGAGTCAAACCCAGGCAGTCTGGTTCCCAAGCCCACATACTTGATCGCACCTCACCACGCTGCCTCTCCATGTTCAGTAAGGATACCCCCAAAGTGGGAAGTAAATGTAGGCTGTCCTGTGGGAGTCACGTTAGAAGCTCTGGTTTCATTAAGAAGAGTAATAAATGTAGGAAAGTTGTGATTCTTCCTTTTCAGCTCCTTGAATTTCTCTGGCTTTCCCACTAGACTTCACTTCTTAGGCAGTGCCTTCAAAACACTTCAACCTTATTTTTATCATGATCCAATAACATTTACAAATAAAAAAGGAATGAAAAATACAGTTGGACGCAACTAAATTCAAAGAAGTATTTTATTACACCTCTCTAAGTGCCTTTCATGAGAAATGTCTTAAATTTCCTTCCTCCTATGCTTTATGCAAAGCCGTAATGGACTAAAAATTATTTTGACTAAATTTTTATACCAGTTTAATACCTAATGGTTTTCCTTGCACAGTTTCATCTTTTCAAGGCATTTGTCTTTGTAATATTTTCCCATAAACTTGGGCTGTATATAAAATAGATATACTTGGTAGTTTGGCTATAAATGCTAAATAGCTTGAAAACCAAGAAGTTGGTATAGAAATTTTTTTTGTCTTGTTTGTTTAAAACCATATGTTCCACAAAAGCAAATACCCAAAATACATTTTATTTCCAAAAGTATGTATTGATAAAAGTTAGTTTTATAATTTAATAAAAAGGAGTACTTTGCAAATCAAAAAATAAAATAAAATAAAGAATATTTATCATTTAGCAATACATGTGTTTTAGAAAATGCTACATGAAAATTGAATCATATTTTCTCTTATGTCTCCCAATATATTAGATATTCTAGGTCAGAATTTCTGATAGGTATGCAAGGGCAACTAATCGCTAAAACTTTAGCTTCATTACCGTCCTGTCTTTATGTTTCTGTCCACGCATCAACCCCTCAGACCCTGGGTAATAATCAATCTACAAGAAACCTCAAATTCTTTCCCTAAGAAAGGAGGCAAAGATTCCGGCTTGCTCTGAATCTCTCAAGCCAACAAATTGTGTAGGAGGTAGATTCTGTATATTCATAATTCATGTAGTACTTGCATGCTAGACCAATGGGAAAGACAAATTGAAGTAAATTCATTTGAAACGTAGGAATAAGAGATAAAGGTAAGGAACTTAGGCTCAGAGATTTTAAGTTAAAATTACATTGTATTAATTGTTTTTAAAATATCTTGGTGGGAAACGGATGTGGCTCAAGAGGTTCGGCATCCGTCTACCATATGGAGAGACCGGGGTTCGATCTCCGGTACCTCCTGGTAAAAAAAAAAATATATATATATATATATATATATATATATATATATATATATTGGTGATTTAATTTATCAGTAAGTGAAATTAAACTCCTTGGGGTTGGGGAGCAGGCATAGCTCAGTGGAGGAGTGTCTGCTTCACATGTATGAGGTCCCAGCTTCAATGCCTGGTACCTCCTTAAAAAAACCAACATATATATATGTTTAAAAAAAGAAAAAAAAGCATACTAAACAAATATGCAATGTTCAATAGGTACATCCATGCAACAAATAAAGTATTTATACTATGTATAAAAAGCCCATTTATATTTTTTTCTTATAGCTTCTCTTAAAGAAATGAGTTTCCTAAATTTATTAACTGTTAAATAAAGGAAGAGTTCTTTTTATTTTCTTAAGCTTTAATTTGATCACATTTCAAAAACATTTCGACTCAGAATCTCTGCATTTGGTGAATTATAAAACTTTCTGAAATGCAACTCTGGGAGAGGGTCCTAAGAAGGCAGTGAAGTGTGCAGAAAGGAACGTGTGTTCGGGAGTCAGACCAAACTGAGCTGAATTCTGGCTGTGCCACTTATTAGCAGCGTGACTTTAGGCAGGTCATTTAATCTCTTGAGATTCAGTTTCTTCCTTTGAAAATAGGGCTGGTAACATAGGCCTCGTAAGGCTGTTATATCAACAGTTAAAATGCGAGCCCAGTGCTGAGCATATAAGAACTTGTCTGAAGTTAGCTTTCTTTGTCATCCTGAGCAGGATGAGCAGGAAGCCAGCCTCCAAGAATCTAGGCTGGGGCTCGAGCAGGATGGTAAAGTCAAACAAGCTTACCTTAATAGTCCCCCAAAGGAAAACTAAAGTCCAGGATATGCTGCATATTTGTTTATATACTTAGTCCCTTCTCCTCTTTCAGCTTCTACAAGGTTGACAGCAAGGACTGAACTCTAAGCAGGAGGCGGGAGGATGCTTCTTTGCAGAATCTGACAGCCTAAAAGAAAAGACCAATGATACCAGTATTCGGAATTATCCAAAGAAATAGTCCAGTGTATTGAGAAGAGATATAGACAGTTAATAAGGAAGTTCAGTTGCATTGATGATAAGTACAGAAAAAAACAAAAATATAATCAAGTGCAGAGAAAACAAAAATTTGTGCAAGAGAGAAACCATAGATATAGTACATGGCTCCTGAGTGAGCAATATTTATGTAGTTATAGTACTATAAACCCTGAAAATTGATCTAGCCAAAATGAAAATACAACTGTTTTGGGCAGATGGGGAAAGTGATACACTCACATGCCGATGTGAATGAGTGTATGTAGTCATGGCAGTGGTGGTGGTGATGAAAAAGATGAAATTCTCATCTTCTGTGATGGGAAGTCAATAATATATAAAATTGAAAAAAAATCAATAAGTAGCCATATAAGCATGTCATTTAGAAAGACGTAAATGTCCAAAGAGTCAGCTAAAAAGAGTTGAAAATGGTTAATTCGGAGGAGCAGTAAACAGTGCAGAGAGGTGGATGGGGCTCTGCTCTTTTCAAAATAAGCTTTATAAAACTATTTGACTCTTCAAACTATGTGCAAGTATAACTTGAAGAAAATAAAACAAAAGACAAAGAAACTACAGGAGACTTTTAAGTGAACAATGTCCCCTGGGACACACTCCCCTCCAGATCTATTGCCACAATATTATCTTATCTCATAGCCCTCCACATTGCCCCATTCCCCACCCCAAGCCAGGGGACCGATAAGAGAGGAAAGGGATTCCTGGTTGAGCCTGGGATCTGCTCTACCAGGGTTTTGTTAGAAAGTCCTGGGACTGCACAACTTTAGTCCATTATGGGTAGATGACTTCTCCCTAAGCACTTTAAAGGTTTTCTACTAAAGTGACAAAGATCAAAACCAGGAATTCTCTATCCTTATGTATTTCCTATTCCTTACGTTCTACTGAATATATTGATTCCAAAACCCTTGATTCTAAATGCACCTTCGATTCCTCCCTTCTACAGATTGTCCTCCAACGGCCTTGGGGTCCAGCTGCCTTTAGCAGGTACTCACATTTGCCAAGTCTTTTGAACACTTGGGTAACAGTCTTAGTTTTTGTGACCCTTTCACTCACTGTGGTGTCTTCAGGAGAGATAAAAGGCAAAGATATTATTAGCTGTGGTCATTTTTGTGCAAAGTATTACCCATTCCCTACCAAATTCTAGAATCTTTTGCCTTTCTTTTTCACTGACTACTCTAACTGGCTCTGATCCCAAGGTTGGTCCCTGACCCTGATGGAGCAGGTGTGCTAATCCGCAGTACTCAGGAGAGAAGAGTGTCTCCTTCTAGATTTTCGTTGAAAACAAAAACAGAACATTTCACTCTGTCCTTGGTTCTGACCTAGACAACCCTCTTATCTAGAGAGAGGAGGCATGGGTATCCTATTTTCAATTAAACAGATCTAGAAGGGACATTTAAAAGTTGGGAAGAAAGTATCAGGATTCAAAAAGCTTTCAATAGGTTGCAAAGATAGGATTAACAAGTAAATGAAATTTATTAGGGATTCTTTTAAAGTCCCCTCCTTATGTTAAAAAAATTAAATTCACAAACATAGCACGGCGGGGTGGGGGGGGAGACTTAGCTTAACAATTTCAGTGAGAAAGGCTGTGAGTCATGAAGAAATGGCATCATGAATTTTTCATATTCTGTTATGTTAGAATCCATGGTCTCTCTTGCATTTTATTTATTTATTTTTTTACGGGGAGGTCCACGGAGATTGAACCCAGGTCCCTCCATATGGGAGATGGATGCCCAACCATTTGAGCCACATCCATCTCCCTCTCTTGCATTTTAATACACCTTTAATCCATGCATGATTTTGTCACATTGTACTTTGGTTATTTGGAAAATACTGGTTTACTGAGCTCTGCAAATCTTCCAAATGTTTCATATTTCCTTCTACAACATTAAAAAAAAAATCGTCTTTGTTAAAAACTCCAATGATAGCATCAGAGAAATCTTTACTTTTTTGGTAAGGTGTCAAACTCATAGTGCCTAATTTTTGCTTTGAAGTTCAAATTTTATTATTGGAACACATATTGTGAATTGTTTCTTTAAAGTAACAATCTCACTTTACTAATGTTTCCAAAAAAGTCTGCCAAAAACCTATATCTGAATAACCATATTTTTTCATTCTTTCTTCCAAGTAAAAATGATATTACCTGGGGAAGCAGATGTGGCTCAAGTGGTTGAGCGCTGGCTTCCCACATACCAGGTCCCAGGTTCAATCCCCGGCCCAAGTACCTCAAAAAAAAAAAAACACAAACAAAAAAACAAACAAACAAACAAAAAAAACAAAAAAACTCAACATAAAGGAAAGAAAAAAAAAGATATTACCTTTTTTTTTTTTTTTTTTTGGCTAATTCAGCTCACAATTCAAATGACCACACAAACACTTTTCCTGGAGACGGCCATTGCTCTTTGGTATGCAGCAGATGGCTTTTTGCCTACTTCCCATTTCATCACACAGAATTTTATTTTATTTTATTTTTTATATTTTATTTTATTTATTCATTTATCCCCCCCTTGCTGCCTGTGCTCGCTGGGTCAGCTAACCACGCTGTGCGGGCAGGCTTGCCTTCACCAGGAGGCCCTGGGAACCGAACCCGGGGCCTCCCATATGGTAAACGGGAGCCCTACTGATTGAGCCACAGCCGCTTCCCTTCACACAGAATTTTAAAAAGACATGTTGTCAAGAGTCAAATGAATAATTTTTACTTCTTCATCAAGAACAAACAAATGAAACTAGATGCAACCCCCCCTCCCCGCCACCCCCAGCACATGGCAGTGAAGAATACCATGACCAATAATACAATTTGGTGCTACTGCTTTGATTCCTGCCAAGGGGCAAATACTTTACTCACCGTTGCTTTGTTGCCATCAGCACAAATGTTAACATGGTGAAAAAAAGGGCAAATAAAAGTGTGTTATTATGATAATCATTTTGACCTCATGGATCCACTAAAATGTTCCAGGATCTTTAGGGGTTCATGGACCATACTTTGACAACCTTTGTATGAAATGTGTCTGGTAAGTAGTGGAATCAAGACTTGAAAGTAGGTCTTATTGACTCCTAGTCTAACAGTTCCTTCATTATACCATAGTATAATGGTAAACTCATTATCATATTAATGAAAACTCATTAAATATCTAGCACAATTAGTGGTTATCAGTCAGGTATGGTACTTTTAAAACCATCTAGTCCAGGTCATGAAGATAGCACCAAAAGATTTGCTTACAAATATGAAGAGATGGGAGATATCAGGACAATCAAAAGAGACAAGGCTCAGGGAACTAAAGGACAGCAAGAGACGTGCAAACATACATGTCATGGGTGTCCCAGAAGGAGAAGAGAAGGGAAAAGGAGCAGAAGGAATACTTGAAGAAATAATGGTAGAAAATTTCCCAATCCTATTGAAGGACATAGATATCCATGTCCAAGAAGCATGACGTACTCCAATCCAAAAAAAATCCAAATAGACCAACTCTGAGACACATACTAACCAGAATGTCAAATGCCAAAGACAAAGAGAGAATTCTGAGAGCAGCAAGAGAAAAGCAATGCATAATGTATAAGAGATACCCAATAAGATTAAGTGCTGATTTCTCACCAGAAACTATGCAGGCAAGAAGACAGTGGTATGATATATTTAAGATACTGCAAGAGAAAAACTTCCAGCCAAGAATATATCCGGCAAGATTGTCTTTCTAAAATGAGGGCGAGTTTAGAATATTCACAGATAAACAAAAACTGAGAGAGTTTGTAACCGAGACCTGTTGTGCTACAGTCTGAATAGTAAAGACAGGAGAGAGAGAGGCCTGGAAAAGAGAATCTAGAAATGAAGATTATATCAATAAAAGTAACTAAAAGTGTCAAAAGAGTGGTAAAAATAAAATATGACAGATAAACCCCAAATATTCAGGAATAAACTTAACCAACAATTTAAAGTACTTGTATTCAGAAAACTACAACTCATTGTTAAAAGAAATTAAAAAAAGACCTAAATAATTGGAAGAATATTCCATGCTCATGGATTGAAAGACTAAGTATCATTAAGATGTCAATTCTACTCAAATTGATATACAGATTCAATGCAATCTTGATAAAAATTCCACCAACATTTTTTAAATAAATGTAAAACATAATTATCAAATTTATTTGGAAGGGTAAGGGGTCCTGAATAGCCAGAAACATCTTAAAAAGGAAAAGCGAAGTTGGAAGACTCTCATTTCCAGATTTTAAGTCGTATTACCTAGCCACAGTGATAAAAACAGCATGGTACTGGCATAAAGACAGACACATAGACCAATGGAACCAAATTGATGGTTAAAAAACAGACCCTCACATCTATGGTCAAGTGATTTTTTACTAGCCTGTCAAACCCACCCAGCTCGGGCAGAACAGTCCATTCAACAAATGGTGCTGAGAAAATTGAATATCCATAGTAAAAGAAGGAAAGAGGTCCCCTTTCTCACACCTTATAAAAAAGTTAACTCAAAAAGAATAAAATACCTAAATAAGCAAGAACCATAAAACTTCTAGAAGAAAATATAGGAAAATATCTTCAAGACCTGGTGGTGGATTCTTAAAGGAGATAAGAGGAGGACTGAGATGGACTACTGATGTTTAATGTATGTAGAAGTTTTAATTAGCTTAACTGTAAAAGTGTGGAAAGGTACAGAGTTGATGGTAACACATTATAGTAACAGCTGGTTTATAAATGGGGATGTGGCTGAAAAGGGTAGTCTAGGGATGTAAATGCCAATTGACAGAAAGCTAGAGAATAATTTAGGGTCTGAATAGCACTGTAAACCCAGAGGTGGATGAGAATAGTGGTTGATGGTACAGATGCAAGAGTGTCCTTTGTGAACTAGAGCAGATGTACATCAGTATTGCAGGGTGGTGGGAATGTGGACAAGCATGGGAAAAATATATCTGGAGTGACCTATGGAGTGTGGTTAACAGTAATAATGTAATATTCTTGCATCTATGCCAAAGATGTACTGTGTTGATAATGGGGGAGTATGGAAAAAGTGTGCCAAATGTACGCTGTGGACCTGGTAATAATCAGATTATATTATTTCATAATCTGTAACAAATGTTCCACCAGGGTGTACACCAATTGTAAGATAAGGACTATAGTTAGTATTAAGATTTTGACAATATTCTTTCATAATTTGTAACAAATGTCTCACAACAGTACAAGGTGTTGATGGAGGGTTGATATATGGGATTCCTGTATGATGTTATGAGTGTTAGCTTTGTAAGTTTACAACTTTTACTGTATACTTATTGTTTATGTATGTTCATGTATAAATGATATAAAAATAATAATAATAATAGGGTGGGTTGGGGGAAAATACTTTGGTTAGTAGTAATATTTCGAGGATGCTCTTTAATCATTAGTTAAAAATGTTTCACAACAATACAAGGTATTGGTGGTAGGGTGAGGTATGAGAGCCCTGTATGATGCTATGTACATTTGTTTTGTAAGTTCACAACTATTACTATACACTTATTGTTTATGTACGTTTATGTATGAATGATATACTTCAATAAATTTTTAAAAATACAAAAAAACAAAAACAAAAACAAAAACAAAACAAAGGACAAGGTTGGGAGCAGATGTGGCTCAAGCAGTTGACTGCGTGCTTCCCACAGGGGAGATCCTGTGTTCGGTTCCGGTGCCTCCTAAAAACAAAAAAACAAACAACGGGCAAACAAACAATAAAACCAACTCAGGGAGCCCATGTGGCTCAGTGATTGAGTGCCAGTTTCCCACATATGAGGTCCCAGGGTTCAATCCCCAGCCCCAGTACCTAAAAAAAAGAGACAAGGTTGATATCCATTGGTAGACTGAAAATAACAAAACTTAAAACCTACTACCTTATGTTTGGTTGAAGGGATTTCATGTACTTTAAATTATAAAGTCTTAAAACTAGGTGGGGCCTGAGAGGTAATCTAATCCATTTTCTCATCCTATACAGGAGCCTCCTCTTAGCACCTCTGGCAAGTTGAACAATTCTGGGAAAGAGTGACTTACTCCTCCCAAGTCATCATAGGACAGCTCAAATTATTTTGTTCTGGAATCTACCCTCCCCCTGCAAGCACAGTCTCATTCCTATGTAGTTTCACTACATTTTTTTTTTTTTTTTTTTAGATTTATTTTTTTTTAAGTTATTTCTCTCTCCCCACTCATTGTTTGCACTCACTGCCTGTTCTCTGTGTCTGTTTGTTGTGTGCTCTCTGTGTCTGCTTGTCTTCTTTTTAGGAGGCACCAGGAAACGAACCCAGGACTTCCCATGTGGGAGGGGCCGCTTGAGCCACATCTGCTCCCTGCTTGCTGTGTCTCTCATTGTATCTCCTTGTCGTGTCTCATCGTTGTGTCATCTCGTTGCATGGGCCAGCCCCTCACATCAGCTTGCTGTCTTGCTCGTTTTCTTTAGGAGGCACCAGGAACTGAACTGGGACCTCTCATGTGGTAGACTGGTGTCCAACTGCTTGAGCCACATCTGCTTCCCAGTTTCACTACTTTTTTTCAACCCTGTGGATAAGTAAAGGTCTATTTCCTCTTCTGTGGCATATTTTAAGTCGGTTACCAAGTCCCCTCATAAATTTTCCCTTTTCAGTCTAAAAAGTCTCTGTTTCTTCAACTTCTTTGGGTTTGTTTTGGAGGGCCAGTTGTCTTCACTCATCCTTCTAGCTTTGCTCCCAGTTCTACCTCCTCCATGCATTGGACCCCGCTTCTTCTGTTCTGAGGGAGCTCTTCCTGTGTTCCGGGCTCTGTGCCCTTTTGTGCCATTTATTCCCAGCACAGCCTCATGACGTAGGTAACCACCAACATGCACGTTTTCCTATTATGGCAATGCCGTTTGATGGTTTTGTCATGTAACCACCACCCAATCTAGACGGAGAACAGTTCCCTCATCCTAAAAAGTTCTCTCGTGCCCCTTCGCAGTCACATATGTAATTTTTTAAAAAAATTTATTTACTTTTTATTGTGGGTAAAAATCAAATTTTAAACAATACATACCAATATTTGTAAAATGATATATAAATATATATGCATATATGTGCATTTGCTTACAAAAATGTTATTTTTATATATATGTGTATATATATATATATATATTTTTTTTTTTTTTTTTTTTTTTTTTCTAAGAGGTGCTTAACTTACCTAAATATTACACGGAACCTACAGGGATTCCCATGTTCCCCACCTCCCACATCACATATGTAATTTTAAAAAACGAGATAGTTTCATACATACTATTTTCTAACCTGAATGTTTCTCTTAATAACATGGATGAGCCTCAAAAACATCATGAAAATGCCAGACACAAAGGGACAAATATTGTATGATCTCACTTATATGAAAATAACTAGAATATGCAAATTCATAGAGACAGTAGTTTACAGGGTGCCGGGGTGGGGGTGGGGTGGAGAATGGGAGTTAACAGTTAATGGATACAGAGTATTTGTGGTTATGGAAAAGTTTTGGTAACGGATAGTGGTGATGGTAGCACAACTTTGTGAATGTAGTTACCACCACCAAACTATATACTTGAAAATGGTTAAAAAAGGAAAATTTTATATTGTATATACACTACTGCAATAAAAATTAAAAAAAAAAAAAAAAGATATAGTGAATACCATTCAATGGTAATTAATAGTTTTATATTTTAATGTTTTTATTTGTTTTTGTTTGTTGTTTTTGTTCGTTATTTTTTTGCTCGTTGTCTGCTCATTGTCTGCTTGTTTTCTTTAGGAACCGAACTCAGGACCTCCCATGTGGGAGGCTGGTGCTCAACGGCTTGAAACACATCTGCTCCCTGTAATATAATTTTATTATCTGCATAATATTCCATTAAATGAATGTTTCATCATTTATTTAATGTCCTTTTTTGGTCAGCTATCTATTTATAGTGTCCTGCTTTCTCTTCCTGAAATTATTTTTTCACTTCTATTAAACTATTTTATTCTGGTTTTTTGCCCCATATCTTTCTGATACTTCTTGGTCTGTTTTTGCTCTGTGTCTTCATTCTACTGTTAAATGTTAGTACTTCCCAAGATTCTGACACTGAATCTTATTCTATAAACTTTTCCTAGGTGATCATTTTTTAAATCCTAGCTCACCATAAAATATTTGGATCTCTCTATTTTTCTTCTGAACACCAGATTCTTACTCCCAACTGTCTACTGGGTATTATTTTCACATTAGATGTTCTTGTAACTCAAACTCTGCATGCCAAAAACGGAACTCTTAGGGAAGTGAGTGTAGTTCAATGGTTTGATAATATGATGTTCCGGGTTCAATCCCCTGTACCTCCTTAAAAAAAAAAAAACCAAACAAACAAAACTATATGGAAAAACTGAATTCCTCTTTGCTTTACAAAATCTACTTCTCTCTCTACTTTTTTTTTTTTATTTCTTAGGTACTTGGGCCAGGGATTGAACCCAGGAGCTCGTATGTGGTATGCCAGTGCTCAACCACTTGAGCTATACCGGCTCCCTCTTTTTTACTTCCTATTTCAGTTTGTGATGTTGCTATCTGTCAGTCACCCAAGCTTGAAACCTCAAAGTCATCTCTGACTTCTCCCTCCCTCAACCTACATATCCAATCAATTAAGTGCTCTTAAGTTCGCTCTAAAATGCCTCTCAGCTGTGACCTTTCTTCTCCTGTCCACCATCCATTACTATCCTGAAGTTTTAGGTCCTCCCCTGACCTCTCCTTTGCATCCTAACAAGAGCTTCCTAACTCATCTTCCAGCCCCTAATCTGCTCTTTATGTTGCCACCAGAGTAAGCTTTCTGAAACAAGAGAGATTATTTTCCTCGTCTGCTTGAAAATATCTGATGGCTCCCTATCACAAAACGGAGTCTAAACTTTCCATCGTGGCATTCAAGTCCTCCTCTTCAGTTTTCCCAACCACTAAGCATCCCTTCACACTCTGCTTAAATCAGTCATGAACATCCTGGACACTTTTCTGTTTCTGTGCTTTTACTCAGGCGCGGCCCCACGACCCGTCCATCTTTGGTGTGTTTTGGTAACTCTTTGCCCTCTACCTGTTGCATGGCAGGTGTTTGTCTGCACTAGTGCAGACAAAAGTAAAAATTAGCCCCGCCTCCTAGCCTATCCTAATTAGCAAGATGTCACGCCACTTCAAAGGCAGCAGCGGTCTAAGAACTGTTATTAGTAATCCTAAAGTAGGGAGGGGCAGGCGGCGGGAGAGGCTAAGATCTCTCCTTAGATTTTTTGATCTCAGCCGGGAGGGAATAGGTTCTCCATTTTTAAGCCTATGTAAAAGTCTCTCAGAGTTCTACAGGGCAGATGTCGCCTCAGCAGAATGGCACTTGCGTATTTTCCCCATTCCAAGGAATGGCAGACTGAGTCTAGGTAAGCACAGCTTAGAGCTGGCCGCCCCACCCCCACCCATCCCAGAAGGCTTCCGCGGACCTGTGATTCACAGCAGCAAGAGGCTGTAACGATAGCACCTCCTGATTGGCGCAAGCAGAATCAGACAAGTTTGGGGCCTGCTGATTGGCTCTGACTTGGTCAGGCGCTGTTGGGCTGTTGTAAATGTAAATAGTTCCCGGACTCTGACCGACAGTAACCCCGGTGCAAGTGGGTGGAGAGGGAGGCCCTTCCTCTCCACTCACGTCTGTCACCCGCCAGGCCCAGGCAGGCCGGCACTTTAACAGAGGGGGCTGGATAGGACCAGGCTGAAGGTTGTGTCCTCCGAGATCTTTTTTTTTTTTTTTTTTCCTTTTTTTTTTTTTTATTATGGGTAAAAATCAAAATTCCCACAATACATACAAACATTTGCATAATGATATAGATTATGATAAAGATTCTCTCCGAGATCTTAATCTGGAGCTGAGAATGAAACCTACACCCGCACATCTGAGCCAGGGCTGCCGGCTTCCGTACACGCATTCAGCTCTGGCTGGCTGAGTTTAATGGGATGTCCTGAGTGTGGACAGAGGTGTTGGAGGTGGTTGTGAGCGTAGTCGAACGGGGTGACATTTATGGCTGTGCTATGTGCGCCGCCTCTCCTCGCCAGCCCCGGGTCCCAGTATCCTATTTGTGGAAAAGGCAGGAGTGGAAACAGGGAAAGGCCCGGGGGTGCCTGCAGCTGGTGTGGGCCTGATAGTCTCTCCCAGAGGCCCCGCTTCTCCCACCCCAGGGGAAAGAGAAGCCTGAGGGGACCAGTTTTCTTGGTAGAAGGATGTAGGAAGTGGAGGGAGGAAGGGAACCAGTGGGTACATGTTTAGAATAAAGGGTGACCCCCTTACATGGCTGGTGGGAGTGTAAAATGGCCTAGCCGCTTGGGAAAAAGTTAGGGGATTCCTCAGAAAAGCTAAGCATAGAATTACCACGACCCAGCAATTCCTGGATAACTACCCAAAAGAACTGAAAACAGGGTCTCAAATAAATACATGTACATGCCTGCTCACAGCAGCACTAGTCACAACTCCAATGTCTGTCAACAGATGAATCACATTGTGGTACACACACGCACACAATGGGCCATTATTCAGCCATAAAGAGGAATGAAGTACTGATTCAAGCCACAACGCAGATGAGCCTTGAAAACATTATTCTAAGAGAAAGAAGCCGCTTACAGAAGGTGACATATTGTACTATTCCATTTATATGAAATATCCGAAATAGGTAAATCATGGAGACAGAAAGCAGACTGGTGGTTGTCAGGAGCTGAGGGGTGAACGCTAAATGGGTACCACGGTCTATTGTGGGATCATGAAAATGTTTGGAAACTAGAGAGAGGCTGTGGCCGCACAACATTGTCAATGTGCTAGATGACACTGAACTGTTCACTTCAAAATGGTCAGTTTTATGTATGTGAATTTCACCTAAATTAAAAAATATAGATACAGATCTTAAAACAACACCGAAGAAAAGAATAAAGGGTGACTACTTAGTGCTATCCAGAATTCTCTAAGAAAGGCATAGGGATATCGTAATGGGCAAGTCCGTGCTCTCCTCTGCCTTTTGCTTTTCACCTTTTTCTCGCATTGCTGAGGTCACTCACAAAGCTTTTAAAGCCTGGCACGGCCCTGGCTCCTCTCTGCTCCCCATAAGAAATGGCCAGGAAGCAGGGGCCCCCCTCCGGTCCCTCTGAGACAGCCTGGGCTGAGAACCACCGTGACTCAGCGCCCGGTGCACACTGCGCCTTTTGTGAGCTCTCTGTGGCCTAGGAGGAGCGGGCTGGGGTGCACTGGGTGGGGGAAGGGCAGACCTAGGCCCGGAGAAGGGGAAGGCTTTCTGCTTCCAGAGCCCAGTATAGAATTTTAGCTCTTTGGAGTCTGCATTTAGGGCCTGTGGCATTTGCCTCAAATCCTTGTACAAGAGCCAGCAATTTGCCTGCGGCGTAGAAAGTTAACTAAGGGTCAAGACGTAAGACGCCCACTCCCGGAGACATTGCACACAGTTTGTAGCAGAGACAGAATTTGAAACAAGACATGTGATCTTCCAGTCATTTCATCAAGAACCGATTGTTTTCAGCGTTACAATCAAGTACTGATTGTTTAGGGGCAGGGAAGGCATTTCTCAGAGGCAGATGTCTTGAAGGAGCTCAAAACCTTACAGGAGGATAGAGAAGTATGGAGGGAATGTCAGGCATATTTCTATGGTCTGGGAGGCGAGCTTAAAACTCAGGTATGGTAAAAGGTTAAGATGAGTCATCAGGAGGGGGTGAGTAGGATTCCTCCAGAACAGAGGACATGTCTGCATTTTGTGCATAAGTCAAGCTTCCTGCCATTGCCACCCAGGAAGGATTCCACCCAGCCAGGCTTTGCCTCTGTGTTTAGCCAAATATCACCAGGCAGATACCTGAACATATGAAAGGCTTATGCACTGGGCTTTTATGGCTTGTCATCTTTTCCACACCAGCAACAGCAGTTAACAACCCCCACGCTCATATTCACAATCTCACCGTTTACTCTCAAAGCCCAATTACCTCATCAGTGAAACTGAGAATAGTAGCACCTGCTTCTGATGCAGTGAGATCATAGACAAGCAAGCATCATACAGTACCTGGTGATAGTGCTGGTGGTATTGTCTGTGGGCTCAGAACTTGCATTTCCCCCATTAAAAGGAAGGCAGCTTTGTGTTTATACAGTGGCCTAAGCCCCTTTCACTAACGTGGAACATCTCAATTTTTCCAAGTAACCTAGTATAGCAAGAATGCCATCCTCAACTCTCCAGGATATAGCAGCTACTATTTCTCACGTGGCTAGTGTCTTTGCTCCCTTGTAGTTTGAAAATGGAGACCACATCACTATAGAATTAAAGGCACTGGAGTGCTTCGTTTGATTGTATTTGAATCTCTGTTTAATGAGATATAATTCACATACCATGAAAATCACCCCTTTAAAATGTACAATTCTCTTCCCCTCATCCCTGGCTCCTGGCAACAACTAATCAGCTTTCTGCCTCTGGATTTGCCTATTCTGGACATTTCCCGTAAATGGAATCATACAATATGTATCTTTTGTGTCTGGCTTCTTTCACTAAGCCTAAGGTTTTCAAAATTCATCCATGTTGTCACAAATATCAAATTCTTTTTGTGGCCAAATAAATCCATTGTATGGTTATGCCACATTTTGTTTACTCATCTGTTGGTGGGCATTTGGGTTATTTCTACTTTTAGTTTATTATATAATGTATATTATAAAATGAGCTGCTATGAACATTCTTGTACAGATTTTTGTATGGACATATGTTTTCAATCCTCTTGGGTACATAGCCAGGAGTAGAATTGCTGGGTCATATGGTAATTCTATGTTTTAACCGTTTAAGGAAGTACTACTGTTTTCCAAAGTGGCTGCACTATTTTACATTCCCACCAACAGTATATGTGGGTTCTAATTTCTCCACATTCTTGTCAAAACTTATTACCTGTCTTTTTTATTATAGCCATCCTAGCAGGTGTGAAGGGATAACTCATTGTGGTTCTGATTTGCATTTCTCCAATGGCTAATGATGTTGAACATGTCTTCATGTGCTTTTATTCCATTTGTATATCTTCTTTGGAAAAATGTCCAGTCAAATCCTTTGCTCATTCAAAAATTGAATTGTCTTTTTTATTGTTGAGCTGTAAGAGTTCCTTTTAAATTCTGGATGCTAGTCCCTTATTAGATTTATGATTGGCAAACATTTTCTCCTGTTCTAAGGGTTGGCTCTTCACTTTTTTGATAATATCCTTTGATGGACAAAATCTTCAATTTTGACAAAGTCTAATTTACCTATTTTTTCATTTGTTGCTTGTGCTTTTGGTGTCATATCTAAGACACCATTGCCTAATCCAAGGTCACAAAGATTTATGCTTTCTTCTAGCTCTTGGATTTTGTCCTAGCCAACTCATTTTGAGTTATTTGTATATTCTGTGAAGTAGGGGGCCAGTTTCATTTTTTTTGCATGTGGATATCTAGTTGTCCCAGCCCCATTTGTTGAAAGACTATTCTTTTCCCATTAAACTGTCTTGGCACTCTTTTTGAAAATCAATTGACTATAAATGTATGGGCTTATTTCTACCCTCTCAATTCTATTCCATTGATCTATAGTCTATCTTTTTTTTTTTTTTTTTAAGATTATTTATTTATTTATTTATCCCCCCGTGCTGCTTGTGCTCGCTGTGTCCATTTGCTGTGTGTTTTTCTGTGTCTGCTTGTCCCCCTTTGTTGGGTCATCCTGCTGCGTCAGCTCACCGCACCATGTGGGCCGGCTTGCCTTCACCAGGAGGCCCCGGGAAACGAACCCGGGGCCTCCCATATGGTAAACGGGAGCCCTATCGATTGAGCCACATCTGCTTCCCTATAGTCTATCTTAAGGCCAGTACCACACCATCTTAATTAATGACCCTTTGAAGTAATTTTGAAATCCAGAAGTGTGAGTCCTCCAACTTTGTTCATTTTCAAGAGTGTTTTGGCTATTCTGGGTCCCTTCCATTTCCATATGAATTTTAAGATAGCTAGGATTTTGATAGTGATTGTTCTGAATTTGTAGCTCAATTTGGGGAGTACTGCCATCTTAATTTTTTTCAACATATAAATCTTGTACACTTATTTTGTCAAATTTATTCCTCAGTTGTTTATTATTTTTGATGCTATCATAAATGGAATTATGTTCTCAATTTCATATTGAGATCATTCATTGCTAGTTTATAGAAATACAGTTGATTTTTGTATATTGATCTTGTGACCTGCAACCTTGCTGAATTCATTTATTAGCACTAATAGTTTTTATGTGTGAATCTTCAGGATTTTCTGAAAAGTTTTACTCTTTTTTTCCAATATGGAGGCCTTTTTATTTCTTTTTACGGCCTAACTGCCAGGGTAGACATTTTTAGGGACTATCCTTTCTTCCTCTAGGGAAGAAGGGAAAAACTGGGGGCCCTCAGGCATCAGAAGTTTTATTTCTATGCTCCTTTCCATTATTAGTTTAAATTGTCTTTTGTCCTTTTGTGCCATGGTTAAATCTTGATACCTAATCAGGACCTTAACCTCTACATACCTTCTCATACAAAGCAAGTCAAAAACTATTTTTGCCTCTTGGGCACTCTTGTTTTGCAATTCACCTGTAGAGGTAAGCTCATCAACTAATTCTTTTTCTTGAATTCAACTGGATACATTGATCAACTCTTTTGCAGCTATAGGATCGCTCCCCTTTCCTCTTCTTTTTTAGAACTTTTGCAGATTGGAATAAGGAAATAGTCCAGGATGAAACAACAAATAAAACCATAGAAGTTGCATGGAGAAGAAACACGGAGGTATATTTAATCAGAGCAAAGATACCCTGGGGTGAAATAGGAGGAAATGAAAAGAAAGTAGCAGAGCATAGTGAGGATAAATAGTTTAAATTGGATGCCAGTTAGTGGGAAACAGAGATTTGAAAGGAAGAGTGCAGATAAACAAAACAACTCTGGCCTGAACATTTTAAGCAAAATAAAGAGGGAAAGAGGCTAAAGCTGAAAAGCTAGATATTAATTGAAGAAAATGCCACCATTAGGTTATTATGGTCTGACAAGGCCTTAATGAATATAGACTTTGAGTTTGGGGTCCTCAGAATTACTCTGAGGGCTCTGCTTCCTGTCCTAGGGGAGGGCAAACTTAGGTCAGACACTGAGGTGACCCAGCAGAGCTGGTTCTGGTCAAGGTGGCTCCTACTGGAAAATACCGCTTCTTGAAACTGCAAAAATTTTACCCTTCTCTTTTTCACGTGAGGAAGGCTAAAGCCTTTTCCATGTTATGATTGTGAACCTACAAACCTTCCTGCCTCCTGAGCCCCTGCACCTGCATTCCTGGAAGCCATCTTATTCCCTGGAGGCAATGACTTTCAGAGACAGGAATGAGCTGTACTGTCCAGCCCAGGCTGCAAAGTAAAGAAATGCTTTTCTCAGTAGTCGCTCCCCCCTCTCAGGATCTATCTTGAGTCCATGTGATCACGTGACGCTTGAGAGCCTTGGCACTTCCCCAGGACTGAGGTGCCAGCTGGTGTTAATGTGTTTGATTTAGTGGCAGGAGACTCCCGGCTTCCTGTTGCAGAGGCCCAGAGTTTAACCTAGAGTTACCTTTAGGAAGGGCAGGGTGGTAACTGGGGTATGAGTCACGTACTGTAGATCCTATTTCTTTTTTTACTCTTAAAGGTACAGGTCATAGAAAAGGTGCTGGGTCGTGGAGATAAGTCCCAGAAAGAGCAGGGGACTCTGCATCACAGCCAAAAAACTCCCAGACACAATGTGATCAGATTCATTTCACTTTTATTATGAACAGACACAATCTCAGATCAGTACAACTAGCTTCAGATTGATGTTAATAGAAATTATTCCAAAATTATTCTTAGGACACAAATAACTACCATCCCACATAAAAAGGAAAAATCCCACCCAATCAAGGAAAAGGTATCCTGTACATGTTTCCATGACAATGAGTTCATGCATTCTCACCCTTGGTCTTGCTATTTATCCACCACTTATCCAATGGATTCATTCAATCTCTTGGAGAGAACCATACTGATAAATGCCACGCAGGACACGGTCATACCAAGTTCACGGTGGACACGGCTACTGTAAAAATCCTCAGGACTTGAGAGAATTCCTCTGCTAAAGGATCCAAAAATGCTTTATAAAAAGCATTAGTCATGCCTCAAAACTGCCCTTTGAGGTAGGTCAGTATTATTATCCCCATTTTAACAGAAGGAAAACTGAGGCACATAGTTCTATAATTAAGTGACTTGCCCAGGGTCACAGAGCAAATCAGTGGCACAGTGGTAGGATAGGCCCTGGCCTTAACCACCAGTGTAGCATTGCCACCTTCCTTTGTTCAAACTTTTACCCTGACCCATTTGAGCTACACTTGCAGAGAATACACTCAAGGTAATCGCAAACCAAGAAGGAAATTTTCCATTTAAATGCTACAACCATCTTTTCAATCTAAAAAAAATTATAAACTAATACATTCAAATTATTCCCACCCTCCATCAAGTGTGGGCACTTAAAAACAGCCCTAAGGAAAGTTCCCCAAATGAAGCCCAGAACAGAATCCTGCAAATAGCTGTACTGATAACTCTCCAGCCAGGCCCCCTTTTCTACCAGCCACTTCTGTAGGCTCTCAGGTGCAAAGGAACTCCAGAGGAGCAACTGGGAGGGAGAAGAGGGCAGGCTCATTATGCAACACTGATTAGAAAAGATGTAAGGCACCCAAGTAAGTTGTCAGCATACCCACAAAGCAAGGACTGTTGGAAATTCAGACTCTTGATCAGATCTGAGTTTCTGGGTCACTGATGTGCCACTTGAATTGAGCTTTAGTATCTTGAAAATAGTGTTCCTTGCTCAGAAGACACACCTGCCTACACGCTGGGACCCTCAGCCGGAGGAACTCTGCCCAGCCTTGTGTAGGGTCATGAGATATGGACTAGATCCATAGAACATGAGTAGAATAGAAAGAAGAGAAAGTTGTTTTTATTGTTCATATGTTATATAGCATCTGATGACCTGTGCAATTAAAACTACCCAAAAGACATTTCCAAGCAGTAGGTACACAAGTCAGCAGATCTGAACTATAGGGATTTTTCATTCAATTCTTCCCCACTGAGATCAACAGCTCAAAGACAAGGATGCCTGTAGCCCAGGCTAACCCGTTAGCCACTATTTATACAATTGACACAGGGAGAGAGGCAGTCCTCTCTTCCCCCACTGGGGCTCAACAATGCTCAAAATATTTTGGTATTGTACAATTTCAAGCTTAATAGAGTGAAACCAGGCTTCTGCCTTGATGACTGAGATACAGGGACAGGAGTGTTCCAAGGTTCTCAAAGCACTGATTTTTTTGTTTGTTTGTTTTTTTCCCCAGAATTCTATACTATTGTCTGCCCTAGGTTGTGTCCCGCGCAATACTGGTTAGCTTGCAGAACAGAGACCCTGCTCAGCAAATTTCATGGCCTTTCACACCCCAAGTTCCAGCCAAAGTTTTTGTAGCACACCTTGGCTCCAGGGAATGGGGCCTCCTTTCTAAGTAGGCACTTTGGAACTCATCTTTGCCTGTGTGTCCCAGTGAGGACCAGGCTCCCTCCTACTTCTGCAAGCACTGCACTGTCAGCTGGGTACCCTGACTCACGCTGGACAGGCTCACTGAGCAAGTGGGGGGCGGCATCCAGTATGTTCTCTGGTTCAGAGAGAGGAGACTAGAAACAAACCCTCTTGTCCTCCGTGGCTGGCTCACAGGGACAACACGATCATTTGGCTCGACTGTGCCTCAAAAGAGAGGCAGGGATGTTTCTAGTAGGGTTTGCCAGCCTTGTCTTGAGTCATCAGCGTAGCAGGGGAGCACAGGGGTGTAGGGTGGAGTAACTCTGGAGGCCAAATGAATGTGGCAGCTAGAGCTACTTTTATAAAAAGAAACAGTGGTTCGATGCCCCTGAGCATTTGGGTCTGCAGAAGGGGGAACGGCCCAGACAGCAATAGCCATCACTGTCTCTGTAGAAACACGAAGGAGTCTGCCTGTCCCGAGAAAGCAGGAAATGTCAGGGAGGAGAGAACCAGCCAGAGAAAAGGGGCAGAAAGGGAAAAGCCGGGAATCAAGAGTCAGGGTAGTGCTATACTCTAGGCTAGATGTTAGTTAACACAGCAAGGGATGAGCCAGCGAGAGAGTGACACTGGGGAGAAGCCTTCTGCTCTTTATGCAGCCCAAGGAGACACTGGAATTTAGGAATGAACCCAACATCTAACTTGTCTGTACAACCATGTTTCATATTAGGACACCTGGTAACTTACTCAGTAACTGCCTGCATCCCCTGGCAACGTGTTCTCAGAGCTCTTCCCTTTATAGACCCTGCCACTCGGACCTCTCCATTCCTTATCCAGCAGTGAGGGGAAGTAGACATTCCAACTAATCCCTCCTCTCCTTCAGTTAGGGAAATGCTCTAAATGAATTACTTTAAGGTTCTAAGCAAAGTATTTTTGTTTTGTTTTTTTAAACATCTGACCCAACTCCACCTCCTAAAACCCTTCCATTTTTGGATGTCTGGAAATATTGTAGCCATCTTGGAACTATGACGATCCTGAAGATGGCAGAACAGAAAGAACTTTGATGATTCCATGAGCCTCTGGACTCACCAATTCAGGAGGCACCCAACTTCAAAACCTCTTATTATATGAAATAAGAAATCTCTGTTATTTAAGGGGAATAAAATCTTTTCCCAGCAGAGACCCCTTTTACTGCAAACTAAATTGAAGTCTGCTCTAGGCAGGCAGCCCTGTCTGATTATGGCAGGAGCCTCCTCTTGCCTTGTTTCCCATCCCGCCCCCATCCTTTCTGTCAATCACACCAGGCATGCTAACTTTCTCCCCTGACAATCTCCCTGTTTTAGAAAAGCCTAGGGCCAAATAGTTATTTTCCATTACAACTAGAAAAGGCCTGGGCTGAAGATAATCAATAGGGGCCTCCCCAGAAGATTTATTTCTAGCTTAAGCTATCTATCCTGAAGCTCAAGACGGCTCAAGGAAGGGATGTTATCTGGGGCAAAAACCCCTATATTACAGAAAGATTGGTAAGGTCTTAGGAGCTGGGCACCCTCTAATGACTGACCAGCTGCTTGCCTGGGAGGCAGTGAGGGGGAAGAGAAAGGAAAGTGATAGAAACAAAGCAAAGAGGAGGCCGATGGGACCAGAGAGAGAAGATGAGAGAAGAAATAAGAATATCAGCTTAGCATCATGAAGGCAGAGTTGTTGGCTTTCAATACTTTTATATTTTGAAAGAATACTGTACTGGAATGAGTTAATGTCATCTTTAGCATCCTGATAGCATTATTCAGTAGTTAATAAACAGAACATTAAATCTCTGACCAGCTGAACTTTTGGAAAAGGAACTGGAGGGACCCCAAACTCAGCCACTCTTGTAGCTCCCATCTCCAGTTCTTTTAATCCTGGCCAGGATGGTAGACTTGGACACTTTCTTCCGGTCATAAGCCTGACCGATGGCAGCCATGAAGTCGATGAATAATGTGGTGATGTTGAAGTGCCAGCGGTACTCGCTGGTGGAGTAGTCATAGGGGAAGGTGTGGTGGTAGTTGTGGAAGCCCTCACCTGGGGAAAAAGCAAAGGGAGGTTATGGCCCTGGACTGGGCTGCTGTCCTCCTGACCTTTGCCTGACTGTTACCTAGCAGGGTATATCAAACCCAGTGGAAGCGAGCTGTTGTCAAACAAGTGAGTGAAATTAATGAATGAATGAATCCAGCTCCTCTTACTCTGAACCAAATAGATGCCCCTCAGAGGCATCTTTCGGAGATGACCATGAGTCATCCATGGCTCTCTGGGAGCCTTTGTGAGGGAAGGACTGGCAGTTTCTCTCAGAGAGTAAAAGCTGCCTTAGAGAGATGCTGCTACTGGGAACGGATTTTAGACAGGGAAATTCCAGAGCTTCCCTAAGTACTGGGCTGAGAATCTAAAGGCTCACTGTACATGTGCATTTGTTAAGAGGGGAGGAAGCGAGTACAGAATGAAGAACTTTTGCTATTTTTCTCAAAGGCAAGCAAAGGAGCACATCTTTCTCCACTGCACTGGTACCACTCACCTCAGAGGTGGGAGGCATCAACTCAATTAGCCAAAAGTCAGAAGAAAGGAGGCCTAGCCCCGGGGCCTGAGTTTCCTCATCCACTACAGTTTCGGGACAGTCTGCAGTGGCTTCTAACTCTTTTCAGCTTTGACTCTCAAAAGTGGATGATGTGGGGTCGGATGTGGCTCAACTGGTTGGCGTCCGTCTCCCATATGGAGGGACCCGGGTTCGATCCCCGGGACCTCCCGGTAAAAAACAAAAAACAAACAACAACAACAACAAAAAAAGTGGATGATGTGAGAAAAGAGATCTCCCAGGAAAGAATCAGAATGCTTAGTTAGTCCCTCTTACCCCTGAGATTCTGAGAACTCTTGTGACAAGTGTTTCACTTTGCTGGATGAAACAAAGAAATTCTGGATTCAGGATAATTCCTGTTATGGGCAAAGCTTTGGAAACTCTACAAAGAGTTCTCCAAGCCTCAGCAAGACTATTCTTTCTGAGCTTCATAAAATAACAACGCTGACCTGACTCTTGGGAGTAAAAAATAGCTAATAAAAGAGCTTATCAAATCCTTTGAAGATACCCCAGATAGAGTAGCAATGATATTCATAATAAGCAGCTGAAGGAAGTCCTGCAAAGCAAATGACTCCATGGGGGACAACACAAAGTATGTACTACCTCTGCAACACCTGATTATTCACAGGGTGATCTGAGTGGGAAGGTGAATAACCCCAAGGCTACAGGTGTAGGCAGGGGATTTCTAATTTCCGTCAATGGTTTTTCCATCCATGCTCCATGTAAGCACTAAACAGGCCTAAACTTACTCGATTTAAAAATCAATCAGACATACAAGTAGATAAAGGAGGAAAAAAGAAGAGGAGGTTCAGTAGGTAGAAGAATAAGACTTTGCAATCTTGGCAACAAGAGATAAGGCTCCAGGGAGGTCAGTCAGCTTTGAAGGAGAGGTGAGCCCCTGACTGCAAGGAAGGTAATTCAAGAAGCAAAAAGATTAGCATGGCAGGAAACTGAGCTAGGGGAGAACAAAGGGTGTGGTGATAAGGAACTGTACAGCTACCAGGACAGTGGGTATGGAGAAGTGGATAATAGAGACAAAGTAAGATACTGGCAGCCACTTTGGGCTGGCACTGGGGAAGCACATTATAGATCCATTTGCAGTACAGGACAAATCTCATCCCAGCAAATTCCACTTCTAAGGAAATCTCAGACCTGTGCAGCCCAGGTGATTTATTTCAAACATGGTTCAAAGCAAGAACATGCACAATTGTAGAATGTGCCTGAAAGGCGGGGGATAATAGTGAAAGTTAAGATAGGAAAGGGAAGCGGCTGTGGCTCAATCAGTAGGGCTCCCGTTTACCATATGGGAGGCCCCGGGTTCGGCTCCTGGGGCCTCCTGGTGAAGGCAAGCCCGCCCGCACGGCGTGGTTAGCTGACCCAGCGAGCACAAGCAGCAAGGGGGGGATAAATGAATAAATAAATAAAAATCTTTAAAAAAAAAAAAAAAAGATAGGAAAAAATGCCTTTAATATAAAGATAATATGAGAATACAAAGGACGATTTAAAAGACAGAAGAAATGAGTGTTAGACAATGGTGTGCACAAATATTAGAGCAGTGTGGTTGCCTTAGGTGATATGGGGTGACCAATAGCACTGGTCACTGGTGAAGACCCCTTAAACCTGGGTCTATTTAAGGACAACTAATCAGAAGCCTCAGTCAAGGTCCATATGCAGTTGGAAGATGGAGACAGATGGTAGAACCCTGTTGTCTTAGACGGGCAATTGGTACTGGAATTAAAGAGAGATGTTCATGAACAGCCAGCATCAATTATATCAGTGAGCAGGCACTTAAGATCAAACTAACTGCTTCCTAGGGGGATCCTTAAGCCATGTTGGGGGAGGGGTTGGAAGAGCGAAAAATACATAAAAGGACAAGAGGAGACAAGTGTGACAGTTGGTGGTAAGGGGCCACCAACAGTTGCCTTGACACCATTCATCTCGGCACCAGTGAGCAATAAGACACGACATACACTTGAGGTATGTACAGCACGTCTAAATATAGCAGAGAGATAAAACGGTTTATCGAACTAAATTATAATTATTCTACGTTCTACACAGCATGTTTAAAATATAAAACACTAGGCTTACCAGCCACCCAGATGCCCCTATTAGTCTATTTTTGCATTCCCTGCAAGGCTGCAGTCCAGCCCAGAGATGATTGGAAAAAGGAAATCCCAAGGGACTCATTATACATAACATTTGGAGATCGATTTGGAACCTGCAATCAAAGGAATTATTTTTTTACCCCTTCCTTTTCTCATGACTTTTTTTTTAACAATTTAGATGATAGTTTAATAATTTTGATGATATTTACCATCTCCTGTGTCTATTACTGTAAGGTAATGAAAAACCTTACCCATGACCACCAAACACCCCATGGGTGTTCTCTTCCCCCCAGCCCCCCAGGGCCCATGATACCTCCCTATCCCGGCCCATGGAATGTCAAGATTCATAGTTACATGCCCTGGGAATTTGAACCTGCCCTTCCTAATCCACCCACCCACCAGTGCTGCACCACCAAACCCAGGAACACCACCACCCATCTGCCCCATCCATACAGCTGAAGTTCTCATGACTTTTTGCCCTACTCTCCTAAGGGTTTTCTAATCTGTCCCCCACCCTCTGGGGAAAACAGATCCAAAGAGGCCATAAAAACAGGCTAATCTCGTTTTCTGGCTCCTAGCCCAATACTCCAAATCAGTGGATAGATGTGGACTTGCTATGCACAGCTGACTTACCCGCAGCTCCCAAGGAAACCAGGATATTCTCTCGGGGGCCAATGCTCTTGTCGTAAGGGCGATATCCATAGAGGTGGGCGGCACTGTTCACCAGCCAGGTGGCATTGAGCACGATAGCGTAACGCAGAAAAGTGGCAACAAACAAGCTGTGTTGAAAAGTTTCACCCCAGAAATAAAAGGGCACCAATGTGGGCAGGATGAAGCACATCAGCATGATACCGGCTTTGTAGTATCTGCATTGAGAGAGGATACAGGAGTCAGTGGAGGGAGGACTGACTCTTCCACCTCCTGGGATTGTCCATAACCACTGGCTTCGTCGGTGTCTCATGCCTCTTACCTGTGCACAGTGTGGCAACAAACAGAGCAAGAGGGAATGAGGCGGGAAATCCTGGGAGAATGTAGTGTTATTAGCTCCCTTTTTAGATGGGGTCACCGGGAGCCACTGAATGACTTTTCTAGGAACATACCACAGGGAACCAGTGGAGCAAGGATAATGCTCACCTCCTAACTCTAAATCCGTTGCTCTTTTTTCCCTATAGCCTGATGCCATGTTGGTAAGGTAAGTGAGGGCCGAATTACCAACTAATCAATTGAGTTCTCTTTCACAGGCTGTTTTTCCCACTCTGCCTTTCAGCTCCTTTCTCTTTCCCATCAGTGCTTTTCCAGTCCATGTTTAATGTCATGCCTTCCATTTCCTGCTAGCCACCCTCTAATCCTTTGCTTCTTTTCCCTCAGAGAGGCCTGCAGGTCTCTGTCCCCCTGGAGGCCCTGCCCCACTCTTCATTTTCTCATATGCAGACAAGGCCATTGACATCCTAAGAGGATTGATTCCCTACATCCCTTCAGCAGTCAAGTCTTTCACACCATGGATATCCCCTGCATCCAACTCCTTTCCACTCCTACCAATGCTTCCCTAGCATGGATCCTCATGAAACCTCCTAGTGTTCCTTCCTCTCATCTCTTTGATCTCTTTGGCTCAATGTCTTCTTTCACTTGCCCCCCTGCCCCCTCCACAGTGACTTTTCCAAAGCACACCTTTGACTATGTCACACTCCTGCTCAAAAAACTATTAATGGTCTCTTATTGCCTAGTGAATTAGATCTGAAATCTGTTTTTAAAGCTGCAAGAATGGCACAGCCTCTCTTTCCAGTCTGATTTCTTGCCACACCCTATACTTGAAACAAAAGGATTGTTGCTGGAATGTGCTTCAAGCTTCAGCTCATTCTGTTCTTTCTGCTCCCACCTTCACTCCACACCTGTCAACATCCCTACTCATCCACCAGATCAATCCAGTGCTACTTTCTTCATGCGTAAGTCCTTCCCTGATGCTCCTTGCCATTCGAACTTCCTCCCTTGCACCTCTCATGGTACAGAAAAGACTGTCTTGTCTCATGGTCCTTCAGGGCCTTGGCTTATGCCTCTACCCCCCGACAGACTACAAACTCCTGGAGGGTAAGGGCTATGCAGTTTTCATCTTTGTATCCATGGTAGTTCTAGATCAATAAACATCTGTTGAATTTAATTGATTTAAAATTTTTAAAAAAGATTTATTTATTCCCCTCCCCCCTTGTTGTTTTGTGCTCACTGTCTGCTCTCTGTGTGTTCTTCTGTGTCTGCTTGTCTTCTCTTTAGGCGGCACCGGGAACCGATCCTGGGATCTTCCGGAGTGGGAGAGAGGCGCTCAATCTCTTGCGCCACCTCAGCCCCTTGATTTAATTTTAAGATAGCATAAAGAGAAAGAAACAGAGCCAGAGTCTGACTGTGGGCCTATGGGACATTAACAATTGGGGTTTTGAATTATGGCTCTGTACATGCAAACCCAGTCAATTTCTCAGCTTATGTTTTATAAGTCCTAGGAGAAAATAAGGGGGTCCCCAAACCTCAGGGGCTCAGGATCATCTCTCCATCTTCATCGTCACTTCACTCACCTCCTCTGGAACATCACCATTTTCTCGGCTTTTAGGTCAGACAAGTCAAGCAAACCGCCCTTCTCTTTGACAGCTGGGTGTTTGCGCACAAGCAGCCAACCCACGTGAGAGAAGAAAAAGCCACGTCGGGAATTATGAGGATCAGCATCTGTTTCTGAAAACTTGTGGTGGACACGGTGGTCTCGGGCCCATTCAAAAATGTCATTCTGGAGGGACAGAGAGGAGAAATAAAGGTAGTCGTGAGGAGAGATACCCTCTGAGGTGCAGGTGTCTTCAAGAGCCCAGAGCTCGCAGCCCAACCTCACACAATACCCAGGATCCTGGGCCCCAAATGAGGGCGTCACGGAGTTGCCTCCTCTCTTCCCCCAACTTGCCAATAAAGTCCAAGTGGAGAAGCACCACGCGTATAGGACTGGGTTCTTCTGGACTTCAAGTGGACTGGAACCCATGGTAGGTGGGCTGGAGGTGATCATGAGAGCTCAGAAGCAACCTGAGTCCTAGGGTCTGTGGGTCCTGGTCAGTGGATGAGGTTGCAGGGAGCCTGCTCCACTCTGATGTCCGTGGCAAGATACTGCTCACACGCCCAGTAACAAGACCAGGCTGGTAAATCATGGTCACGACCACATTTCCGAATGACCTCTGGGCCTCCTTGGGGCGCTTCCCATCTCTTAACCCCACATCACATGCTATCTTTTGCCTACTGCTACCACTTAAGAGCTATCTTATGCAAATTCTCTTTCCTTCTCTTGCTGCTATAAACTTCCTGCCTCAAACAGACCTCAATATTTGACTCAGCCAGTCCGGCAGCCCAAGATACGACCAAAATCAGGCATCTATCCTCTTAGTTGTCAGTTTTCTCATCTGTAAATGGGGATAATAATAGTAACTACCTACTAAGATTATCATGAGGATTCAATGACATAATCTACCTACATCAAGTGCTTAGAACAGTACTGGGCACATAGTGCTGTAAATGTTTGCTCTTATCTGAAAACAACAGAGTTCATGAGTCTATCTACCCAGGGAACAGGGCAGAGGAACTGGGGTCAGACGCTGGTCAATGCACTGTGACATCCTACGAGGAAGGACCATGTATATAGGATATTGCCTATGCATCTCCTGTTTCTCTTTTCCTAGTGACTCAAAAAACATCCTCATGCACTGAGCCTGCACTTGCAATGACTGTATGTGAGAGGGGGGAGAAGTGAAATGGCTGTCCACATGTTGCTGCTCTCCAGGCTACACTCCATTCTGCCCCTGAGGATGACCGAAGGAGTGGAGAAAGCAGAGCTGAGCAGGGCAGGCCTTACCTGGAACGCCATCGTGTTGGCAATGACCAGGAAGGCCCGCAGGGGCAGTCGGGCTTTATAAGTTCGGTGACTCCACAGACGATGAGCTCCTGCTGTTATGCCCAGGGCACTCATGAAATAGTAGAAAAACGCTGCCAGGAGAAGACAGTGGGGGAGTCAGTAACTCGGCTGAGGTCCATCTGGGAAAGCCCACCAAAGGAGTCTCCTGCTGTTGGAGTCAGCATCTTTTTAGGCTCCAGATGAGGACCTGCTTTGCCTTAAACTCTAAGGACACTTTGGTGTCATAGGCCCCTTAGATGGTACCATCTAAAAAACATATCATCACCCACCCTACCCTACCCCCTCAACCCAGGGACTGGGGATAAGTTGAGGAGATAGGGCAGAAGTCCCAAGAACTTCAGGAAGGCAGGGGAGGGAGTAGGGCTCCCACCACTCAGCCCTTGTCATTCCTGGTCTGGAAGGACATTATTCCAGGTCCTACCTCCTTTGACCTTCCCCTAACCTTCGCCCAGGTTTTAAGGACCACAGGCTACTTCCACAGAGCTTAGGACCCATAAGCAAGGGTGATGTTAAAATATTTGCCTGATCCAGGGGCCCTGGAGGCTCCCTGCTGTGCCAGGCATTACTGGCTGCTTAGTTGGTGGATGGAAGGTCTTGGGGGAGGGGCCTGAGTGGGGGGCCCTGGGTGGTAGGGAGCACTCAGGCTCAGAAGGGTGGCTATTTACCACTGGTACACAATCACTGCAATATTTTAGCAGGCTGAATGGCCACATCACAAAAAAAATCAGCCCTGCACATAGCCATATTTACACAGTGTGTTAAGCTTTACCAAGGATTTCAATGTTCTAGAATTCTTTGGATACCTGGGATGGGATAAGTGGTATTAATATCCTCACCTTGCCCTACCCTACCCTGAGGGCTGAAATGACACTCAGAGAGCTTAACTGTTTATCTAGGGTCACATGGCTAGTAAGAAATGGAGCCATGGTTTGAAACTAGGTTTTCTGCCAACAAGCTGGTCATGTGCCAACTAGACCACCCATCTCTCAAGATATGTACACTTCCCAGGTCTCTCTTTGTGATGTAACCTCTGTCTACAAATACTCCATTCTGGGCAAGGCTATTTCTAGACAATGGCAAGAAGTGCTCAAAGCTGCCTCTGGAGCACCCCAATGCCAACTTGCCTCAACTTCCGGGAGGCTCACAGGCTCAAGGGGTACCAGATACATAATCTCTTAGCTGGGCAGCGGGGTTGCTGGGCATACCTATTGTCCTCTGCTCAGTGGCTCTAGGAGGCTGGGGCTGAGGCCTTGGTAGAGCAGGCGAGATTGACAGCAATGACTACTGACAATGTTTCACTCGCAGTTAGAAACAGCTACACACAATGGGCCCTCAGTGGCCAAAGAATTTAGTTGCAGTTAGAGATACCACATACTGTAACAAATTGTCCCAGGTCCTTCTCCAGCCCTAGACAACAGCTTCCTGAAGAGCCTCCTCTTCTCCCCTTTCCTCCCTTCCTCCAGCCCATCCTGTTCCTCCTCCAGGATCCTGAGGAGAGCCACAGGGCCACAGTCTGTCCCAGATGAAGTGCTATCCAGATTCCCTCTGAGCTAGGATTAAGCCCCCAGGTGATTTTCTGGCCTTAGGTCATGCAGTGATTTTTTTTATTCCTCTGACTAATATATGGCTGCACCTGTATCTGAAAATGTGACAGTTGAGCCAGAGCCCCACCAGTGACCAAGGAGGTAGAAAATGGCTTTGAGCATGAAAGCGGAAGCACTGGGCTCAGAACCAAGGAAGCTGCTTGGGATTGTTTCATGCCATAGGTGACCTTGGCAAGGTGACTCTGAAAACACATAAGACCCCAGTATTAACAGGGGGAGTTGGGCAAAGAAGCCAGGCACTCTGGTGCCTTTAGCAACACCTCTGAGCCGGCCAAATAGAGGGGCTTAAACCAGGTAGAGATTCATCCTTCCTCAGGAAAGGATATTAATGTCCACATTGATGGTTAAGCAAAATCTGAGCCCCCTTCCCCCTGCTTCCCTATCCCTCTTGGTCCTTAAGGCAGAGGAGTTCTGGCATCCCCAAATCAAGATGGTCATTCCTTCAGCTAAGTCACCTACCAAAGGGCTCAGGGACAGATGTAAAAGTCTTGCTGAAGCCCAGTCCTCTCGCTGGAATTTGGTTTGCCCTGGGTGATGAAGAGAGAAGCTCCACTCGTCACCATCCAGTCTATGTGCCATGTTTCTCCATGCAAAGGCACAGCACACACCCATGGGCAGGGCATCAAAAAGGTAGTGGGAACAACCCTGATTTGGGGATAACTTTCTGCTTCCTGCACTAGCAGCTGAGGGTAAGGGCTTGCAGGTAACAAACCTACTTGTGAAGACCCCCTCTTGGGGAGAAGGGTGGAGAGGAGTCCACAGTCTCCCTGGGAAATCTTTGTCCCTGCTGTTGAACAGATGCCCCCTCCTCCCCCCCAAATCTGAGTCCTCCCTGGTCCATGGATGAACGATTCCCTGCACCGGGTCTGCTCTTGCTCTACACCTCTGCCCCAGCAATGACACACCCTGCACCTAAGGAAGGCTACCTGCCTCCTAACCCTAAAAAAGGACTGTTGCCCCCAGCATGTACCTGGAAACACTGAAAGATGCTAGAAAGTGGGTACCTTCCCAGTTGCATTTTACTGTCTGTGGCACTTGGAGGATTTCCCAAGACAAAGCTCCAGTGAGATCCCACCACCTTTAGAAGACCTGAGAGGGCCTGGGGGAAACGTTAAAACTCAGCCTTCCAGTCCTTCCATACAACAAACCTCCAGGAGTGAGGCCATCAGCAAGCAGCCCATACCACCCTGCTCTGGAAACCCTAAACTTGTCTAAACTTGTCTTCCGGAGAGAGAGCTCTGGGTCTCTGGAGCAACCTGCTCTCCCCTTTCCGACTAGGGATTATGGCGGCAGAGGTGAAATGCCTGCAAAGCCATGTGTGTATGCAGCGCGCAGGGCCCCGCTATCAGCCCACACTGATGGACCCCTCACTGCAGCAGCCACAGGGGTGGGCTGCTCAGGGCCCCTTTTCCTGACCTGGCCTATCCGTCCTCGGCCCTTCATCGAACCAGGAGAGAGGGGCTGGAACGGGCTGGATGGGGAGTAGGGCACGAAGCATTTTTTCAACCTTCTTTCTTCTAAGATCAATTTGTTGACTGGCACATGTGCAGCACCTGGAGACCTACCCATACGTAGCGCTACAGCAACATACCTGTGTTACACAGGAGCCTTCTACTAACTCCCTCCCTGAGCAGTTCTCCCTTGCTCGATCCCACAAGTGTGCCTGCATATACCCCATACAGCCACGGGTCTAGTCCCATGTTCCCATGCCTCATGGGTAGGGGCCTTGACTCCATGTGCCTGGCAAGCCTGGGACAGGCAAGCAGGCAAATGACTCAAATCAAAAAGCACCTCTAGGGGAAAGCCGACTCTCCAGCACATGGTCTCAGGGCTCCCTCCCAAACATCCATGTTAAAAGACCTCCAGAATAGAAACTGCTGCATCCCAATCCCCCTAGGCTCTGTTCCCAGCCCACTCGGTCCCTCAGACCACCAGAGAGAAATGGCCAGGAAAATGTGGGCCGGGAGGACCTGGCGCCTCTGCTGTGTGTCAGGCCCTGCAGTCTGGAGTACTGGGTCAGGAGGTGGGTGAGGGTGTCTGCTTACCCCAGAAGCAAGTGTAGATCTGGCAGCTGGGAAGCAGTGTGACCCCATACAAGGCTCCCACATGTAGCAGAAACATAAGGATGATGTTTCTCCAGACATACTCGAGCTTTGGCCTTGGGCCCTCCTTATCCTTGTAGCTTGGGTCATAAATATCATCTTTCATTTCAGGGCGTATGTCTTCTTCCAGGCGCAGGGGCAGCTTCTCCAACTTGCCATTCTGCAGAACCCTGGAGGGAGGCGCTGTGATGGTGGTGGTGGTGGTGTAGGAGCTAGAGATCTGGAAGCCAGAGCGGAGAGTCAGGGGCCCACTAGGACTGCCTCACTTTCTAATCCAGCTGGGGGAAGGGCAGTGGACAGACCCTGAGGCCAGGCCCACTCCCTACGTTACCCGAGAGGGGGATCTACCCCGGCTGGAGGAGCAAAGTTCCCACATAGATTTGGGGGGTGGGGGGAGAGACGGGGGTAGACCTCAAGGTGAAGGGGCAATAGGAAGGAGGAGCAAAACGCTCCCGTAAGCACACACAAAGGAACCCCCGCCCCCACTCCATACATTCATAAAGTTGCAGCCACGACCGGATTTTCCTTCATTTTAAAGCTTAGCTAACAAAAAGTCCCAAGTCCCCAAATTACGATCCACATTCCTAGTAAACGGAACGGAGTACAATTAGCAAAAAGTGTCACGCCTTCCCCGAACTCCTCAGCTCTCTGCTCCACCAACCAGCCTCCTAGAAGTCCAAGCAGCTCCCGCAAACCCGCGGGCAGGGGGCCATTACTTGCAAGCTCACCTCCTCCTGCAGCAAGTGGGCCGGCATCTGGGCTCGCGGATGCTGGGATCACTGTTCCAGGGCAGAGACAGCGGAGCCGAGCTCGGGGCAGCGGGGACCGAGGGCGACTTCTGTTCCCGAGCCCGCTCCGGCGCTGCGCTGGGAAGGAACCCTTCTCTGCGCTTTGCACCCCGGATCGGTGTCTGGCCCGACCCGCTGTGCGTGGCTCTTCCGAGGCTGGGGATTTAAAGGCTGGAGCTAGCAGTGGGTGACCGTATCCTGGTATTTCCGCAGACCCCTTTTATTCGCTGCCAACAAGGGGCAAAGTACGCAGCGCTGGCTCGCCGGGGCTGCCCCGCGTGGAGGTGCCTCAGGGAGCGAGAGGGGAGGGGGCAGAAAGCCGCGGCGTGGAAAGGCCGGAGCTGGGGCACTGGGGATGCTGCAGACACCGCCGCAGCTGCCGCCGCCGGCGAAATGCTAATGATGCCTCTGTAAACTCTGGCGCGTCATTGGCCGAAGGGAATTTGGTGCCACCTCGTCCTGCCGTTGCCATTGGCTCGGCGCAATCTGCTGTTCCCTCTGCCGCGAGCTCCTCGCCCCCCCTCCCCTCCCTTTCTCCTGCTTTCCCTCTCTTTCACTGGCCGCCTGGCCTCTGCCCAGCGCCCCGCGGGCTCGGGGGCGCTCGGGAGCTTTCTCTCTGCAAGAGGGAGATGACTCGACCGGGGCCTGCGGGGTGGGTACGGGCCGGGGCTGGCCCGAATAGGAGGCTGCTGGGGAAGTTTCACCCGAAACAGTGGGGAAGCCACGGTTGCGACCACTACTCACGATTCCTTACTGTTTCCCCCTTCCCAGAGATGCACCGGAGGGGACACGTGGCTTCAACCCTAGGATCGCACCTCTGAGCGCCCGGGGCTCTGGTGCCTGGGGAACAATGCCTCTCCCCCGCCCGCACGCTGCACAGATGCTAATCAGAGACCGCGCTGAACTCAGGCTGGGTCTCGCCGACGAGACGCACGTAGATACACAAGTATGTGTACCTGCACGCGTGCACGAGGTTAGGACAGAGTACTCTCGGGAGGGGGACGTTCACCGTCAGGCACCGCTGGGCAATTCCACCCCTATGCCCGCGCCTCCAGAACGTGTGTGGACTGTTTTGGAGTCTGTGAATGGACAGGCTCTCCTTCGTAGAGGAGGGCAGGAAGCCCAGGCACGACCCCTTGTCCAGAGGCGGCGGAAGGACTCCTATGTGGAAGACGAACAGCTAAAACGTACTACATTCTCATTGCCAGCCAGTTCACAAGAACCCTCTTATTTACTCCTCACTGAGACCCTATGAAGTGTGTACTTCATTATTCCATTTTAAAGAGGAGGAAACTGAGATAGGGAGAGATCAAACCACTTGGCGCAGTGTCACAGCAGCTAGGAAGCGGTGGAGATGGGGATGTTTGTGCACAAGGCCTCAATTGTAGCTCAGGACCCTGTTGTCCTGGGTCCCTGAGATACTCTGACCTCCCTGACCCCCTCCCTATGCCCCATCTTTTCTAGGCTGTGGAAGCCTTACCATGTGTTATGGGTCGAATTGTGTCCCACAAAAAGATACGTTCAAGTCCTAACCCCCAGTCCCATAAATGTGGTCTTATTGGAAATAGGGTCTTTGAAGATGAGAGTAGTTTGGACCAGACTGACCTGGATTAGGGTGGGGCGTAATTCAATATGATTGATGTCCTTTCCAAAAGGGGAGATCTGGACACAGAGAAGATCTGGATTAGGGAGAGAGAGTTTTGGAGAGAATTGGTCAGATCCCATCTCCTCATGGATAAACTACAATAGAAGGATGACTGGTTGTCTGCCTCAAGCTTCCTCCCTGAAGTCCATCCAATGCCTATCACATGGCTATGATTGTGTCACCCACTACTTTAAAACTGTCAGCAGCTCGCTCCTTATTGCCCACAAAATAAGACTGCATGGTAGGAGGGATATTATGGGAAAAGCATAAGCCTTGGTGTTCAGAAGTCAGTCACTGACTGGCTAAGTTTGTGACTTAGGTCAGTGACAAATGAGAAGTTACAAATGAGTGTGTGATCAACATTTATATACAATAGTTATATAATGATTAAGCTGATAGATTTTTTTTTTTTTTTAAAGATTTTATTTATTTATTCATCCATCCCCCCCTTGCTGCCCGTACTCGCTGGGCCAGCCAACCACGCCATGCGGGCAGGCTTGCCCTCACCAGGAGGCCCCGGGAACCGAACCCGGGCCTCCCATATGGTAAACGGGAGCCCTACTGATTGAGCCACAGCCGCTTCCCGATATTTTAGCATATAAGAAGAAAGTGCAAAGTATGCTTGGGAGATAGAGATTGAAGCTATAAATCTTCCTCCATGAAAAGGGGACACAAGGTATTATGGCTCTTAAAAATTTCGTTTTGATTCTGCAAATCAAGAGAGCAAGGCCCCTTCAGCTGTCTTAAGTAAATAATGCGTTGTTTGCAAGAAGTTGCAGGAAACACAGCCCCCTGTTGATTCAGCTCTTCTCAAGTATTCCTGGGTTTAACATGAAATTGTTGGTAGTCAGGACAGCATCGGGAATGTGAACTTACTCTTGGAAAAAGTTCTCCCGTTCACCTCATCTCTGGGTGTGCCAGTACTCTGACCCTACAAAACCTGAGGCTCTCTTATCCAGTATAGCAGACAGCCAGGTAAGGCTTGAGCCGGGATGGCTTTTTCCATGCAACAGTTTGCCAGGTTTCTAATTGTGCCTCAGTCATATTAACCTCAGGAAATTTTCACTACATTTTAATTTGAACCTGATTAGAACATTTAGAATTGAATGAGGCAAGGTTCACATCTCTTTCAGCCACCATTCCACTCTCCTTTATTAGTGTGAAAATTTTAGAGGTGCTTAAATTGGGGGTGGGGGGGAGGTGAAGCTGATTTGAATTAATAGTCTGTGAATATTTCCATTCTATTCCCTAACTGGCCATTTGTTTCCCTTTCAGCAGAGTTCCCCTCCTCTCTGAAGACCATGGTCACACAGTGGCTCTCAAGTGGCATAATGACTTGGATGCTAAGTTTGCTTCTTGGTCAAAGGGTCCTAGTGCAGAAAAAATAACAAACGGCCCCAACAATCATGACAGCAAATGACTGTCTTTTTTTTTTTTTTTAATTTTATTTATTTTTTTTTAACTTTATTTTGTACATTTAATAATTGAAAACATAAGCAATTAAAAACTAAAAAGTAAACACAGATGAATAAATATATACATTTCTCAATTAAATGTAATGGATACATGTAAATTTTTTTGTTGTTTTGTTTGTTTTTGTTTTGTTTTGTTTTTTGTGAATCAAACAATATATTACACAATATATTTGGTTCATAGTAATGCATTCATACAGTATTTGTCCTTTTGTGTCTGGCTTGCTTCACTCAACATAATGTCCTCCAGGTTAATCCAGGTTGCCATATGCTTTATGACTTCATTTCTTCTTACAGCTGCATAATATTCCATTGTGTGAATAGACCACAGTTTGTTTATCCATTCATGTGTTGATGGACACCTGGGTTGTTTCCAACTTTTGGCAATGGTGAATAATGTGGCTATGAACATCGGTTTGCAGATGTCTGTTGGTGTCACTGATCTCAGTTCTTCTGGGTATATACCCAGTAGTGGTATTTCAGGGTAATGTGGCAAGTCTATATTCAACTTCTTTAGGAACTGCCAAACAGCCCTCCATAGTGGTTGTACCATCCTGCATTCCCACCAACAGTGAAGAAGTGTTCCTATCTCTCCACATCCTCTCCAACACTTGTAGTTATCTGTCTTTTTAATAGTGGCCATTCTGATAGGTGTGAAATGATATCTCATTGTAGGTGTTTTTTTTTTTTAACTTTATTTTGTACATTTAATAATTGAAAACATAAGCAATAAAAAACTAAAAAGTAAACACAGATGAATAAATATATACATTTCTCAATTAAATGTAATGGATACATGTAAATTTTTTTGTTCTTTTGTTTTTTGTTTGTTTTTTTGTTTTTTTGTGTGTGTGAATCAAACAATATATTACACAATATATTTGGTTCATAGTAATGCATTCATACAGTATTTGTCCTTTTGTGTCTGGCTTGCTTCACTCAACATAATGTCCTCCAGATACATCCATGTTGCCATATGCTTTATGACTTCATTTCTTCTTAAAGCTGCATAATATTCCATTGTGTGAATAGACCACAGTTTGTTTATCCATTCATGTGTTGATGGACACCTGGGTTGTTTCCAACTTTTGGCAATGGTGAATAAAGTGGCTATGAACATTGGTGTGCAGATGTCTGTTCGTGTCACTGCTCTCAGTTCTTCTGGGTATATACCCAGTAGTGGTATTGCAGGGTCACTTGGCAAGTCTATATTCAACTTCTTTAGGAACTGCCAAACAGCCCTCCATAGTGGTTGTACCATCCTGCATTCCCACCAACAGTGAAGAAGTGTTCCTATCTCTCCACATCCTCTCCAACACTTGTAGTTCTCTGTCTTTTTAATAGTGGCCATTCTGAATAGATGTGAAATGATATCTCATTGTAGTTTTGACTTGCATTTCCCTAATCATGGGTGATGTTGAGCATTTCTTCATGTGTTTTTTTGCCATTTGTATTTCTTCTTCGGAGAAATGTCTATTCAAGTCTTTGGCCCATTTTTTAATTGGGTCATTTGTCTTTTTATTGTTGAGCTGTAACATCTCTTTATATATCCTGGATATTAAACCCTTATCAGATATGTGATTTCCAAATATTTTTTCCCATTGAGTCGGCTGCCTTTTCACCCTTCTGACAAAGTCCTGTGAGGTGCAAAAGTGTTTAATTTTGAGGAGGTCTCATTTATCTATTTTTTCTTTTGTTGCACGTGCTTTGGGTGTGAAGTCCAAGAAACCACCACCTACTACAAGGTCTTGAAGATGTTTCCCTACATTTTCTTCCAGTAGTTTTATGGTCCTGGCTTTTATATTTAGATCTTTGATCCATTTTGAGTTGATTCTTGTATAGGGGGTGAGATAGGGGTCCTCTTTCATTCTTTTTTTTTTTTTTAAAGAGTTTTTTTTGTTTGTTTGTTTGTTTTTAAAGATTTTATTTATTTATTCATTTATCCCCCCCTTGCTGCTTGGGCTCGCCGGGTCAGCCAACCACGCCGTGCGGGCGGGCCCGCCCTCACCAGGAGGCCCTGGGAACCGAACCCGGGGCCTCCCATATGGTAAACGGGTGCCCCACTGATTGAGCCACAGCTGCCTCCCATCTTTCATTCTTTTGGTTATAGATATCCAGTTCTCCCAACACCATTTGTTGAAGAGACTGTTTTTTCCCATCAGCGTGGGCTTGGTAGGTTTGTCAAAAACCAGTTGACTGTATAGGTGAGGGTTTATTTCTGGATTCTCAATTCTATTCCACTGATCGATATGTCTATCTTTATGCCAGTACCATGCTGTTTTGATCACTGTAGCTTTGTAATATGTTTCAAGGTCAGGCAGTGAAATTCCTCCCACATTGCTCTTCTGTTTTAGAATACTTTTGGCTATTCGGGTGCACTTACCCTTCCAGATGAATTTGGTAATTGTCTTCTCTAATTCTGGAAAATAAGCTGTTGGGATTTTGATTGGTATTGCATTGAATCTATAAATCAGTTTGGGCAAGACTGACATCTTCACGATATTTATTCTTCCAATCCATGAACACGGAATGTCTTTCCATTTCTTTAGGTCCTTTTTAGTTTCTTTTAGCATTGTTTTGTAGTTTTCTGCATATAAGTCCTGTACTTCCTTGGTTAAATTAACTCCTAGGTATTTGAGTCTTTTTGTTGCTATTGAAAATGGAATTTTCCTCCTGATTTCCTCCTCAGATTGTTCAGTACTAGTGTACAAAAACATTACTGATTTTTGCGTGTTGATCTTATATCCTGCCACTTTGCTGAACTCATTTATTAGTTCAAGTAGCTTTGTTGTGGATACTTCAGCATTTTCTAAATACAGGATCATGTCATCCGCAAACAGTGAGAGTTTTACTTCCTCTTTTCCTATTTGGACGCCTTTAATTTTTTTGTCTTGTCTAATTGCCCTAAGGACTGAGTCTTTATATATAAAGTGTGTCCACAGATATATAAACATTGCTAAAACTCAAAATGATAAAAGTAAAGGAACTGAATGGTCACTTCACAAGAGAAAAAATACATGTGGCCAACTAATACTTGGAAAATATTAAACTTTATTAATTATTAAAGAAAAAATAGCCATGACATGTCATTTGTCACTACCAAAGTTTAAAAGATGAGAATATCCAGCATTGGGGAGGATGGGATAAGTATTCTCTTAAACCGCTGATAGGAAAATAAGTTCATCGACAAACATACTCACTATAGCATTATTTATATGTTATAAAATAATGTTATAAAATGTAATATAACAAAAACAAACTGATACAACTATATGCAGTCAACACCAATAGAAATATTACCTAAGAAACATTTCTGATGACATGGGAAAGAAAATGTTCTTGTCATAATAATGTTCACAAAGTAAGATTCAAACTTCTATATTTATGTGATCTCAACTATGCAAAACAATATTATAGAAGGGAAGAAAAAGAAAAAAGTAGTCATGGGCTGAGATCTTGGCTCTGAAATTTACTGAGCCACCTGCTAACCTTGGGCAAGTTGCTTTGTTCTGTGAGCCCCAGTTTCAACATCTGTAAAATGAGATAATAATATTTGTTTTGCAAGATTGCCGTGAGCACTAAATAATATATTAAGGTGACTAGTACAGTACTGTATACATAATAAGGTGCGATTACAATTATTTGATTTACATTCGACTCCTTAAGTTTGTTATTCAAAGCTCTCCATGAGTTAATCCTGAACTTCCCATTTCAGCTTTAATTCCCACTACCCTCTTGGAATAATTCCCACCTTCATCAAAGTGTACCCCTTCTAATTTCTAAACATGCTCCATCTTCCCAACTTTTTCTTTCAATTCTACCTATCAAAATATCACTCATTCTGTAATGTTATTAGTGGGGGCAGATATATGGGAACTCTATTTTCTGCATGAGTTTTCTGTAAACCTACAACTTCTCAAAAAAAAAAAAAAAAAAATCATTTAGCATTGGAGTTATACTTCCAAAATCTGTCAGCTCACCAGTAACTTTTTCAGACTATCAAAGTGTCACCCATGCCTTTAACACCAGGAAAAAACAGTGCCAAAGCATCTGACTGCAAAAAAAAGATAATTAGAAAAGAAAATCACAAAAGTATTTTTTTCTGATTTTCATTTCATTTCTGTCCTTGCAGCAGTCTCATTTAGTCCAAATCCTGCACCCATAAGCTCCTGCTTATGGATAGTTCCTTAGGTCCCATGGAAAAAAAAAAAAACATACAAGTAAAGTTAAATGTTCCTGGACAATGTAGCTAAGCTGAACGAAGGGAACCCAAGCTTTTCCCTGCAATATTGTGTTTACTAACATAGATGCTTTGGGTAAGTGAATACCTCTAAGGAAACTTTGCTGGACTTTCATGTACTCACTTTCATAACCTCCATGATGTGGCACATACCCAATCATTCTGGCATATGGTGAATGTCTAGAATTTCATGCATAATTAATAGATAACTAAAAGCTTGAAAATAAATTACGTAAGCTCGTGAAGTGCAACTTTATGGCATGATGATCTTTGTGCTGCTTGCCTGATCATTGTGCACCACTCAGAAGAGCACTGTAATTTTGATTAACACTTGATACCCATTATCTTTAATCACATAAGGCAGCCTAGCTTGGAGAAATCTGTGTGAAAGTGTGTGTGTGAGTATGGGTATGTATGTTTCTGTGCTGAGTGATTTTCAGCTTCTAATGAAAAAATATATATTACTCGTTTTTCAAACATTCAAGTTCCATTACTTTCTTGAGGCCTTCCCTGATCTTCACCAACTGCCGGACACTGCTGGATATGGAGTATCTCTCCCCACTCTCCACCACCCCCACTCCCACCTTCACCCCTCTGTTCTTCCTCTCCCTCTCTCTTCTGGGGTCTCCAGAGAGCTCACTCTGGCTTTTGCTGCACTTCTTACATTGACTAAAGAATTACCTGCCCATATTTTATCTCTCTTATCCAACTTCAAGTTCTTGAGCCAGGGATCCTGCTGCTTTCTTTCATTTGTTTCCTGGAGCCTGGTAGGAGGGAATATGTAGGGAGCCTTTGATTTTGAGCTAGTTGGTAAGATTAAGGGAAGTAACTGTGTTTGGGTGATGCTGATGTGGTAGCAGGAAGTACAAGAACATTCAGCACTGCTGTTGAGGACTAGGAAGGCCTCTTCAAAATAAAAACCTCAGAGAACTCTAATAGAAGGAAAGGCTCCTAACCTGATAAAGAACATGTACATAAAGCCTGAGGCTAATTTTATATCTAATGGTAAAATATTAAATCCCTTGTCCCTGAGATAAGGAATAGGCAAGCATGTCTGCTCTCACCACTTTTATTCAACATTGAACTAAAAATCCTAGCTGGTGTAATAAGGCAAGACACATAAATAAAAGGAATAAGATAGGAGAAAAATAAATAAAACTGCCATTATTTGCAGAACACATGAATGCACATGTGGAAAACCCTAAAGAATCTACAAAAAAAAAAAAAAAAAAAACCAGCAAAACTGATAAGTAAATTTAAAAAGGGCGCAGGATACAAGGTTAACATAAAAAAATGATTCTATTTTAAATGCTACTCAAGGACAATGGGAAAATAAAATATTTAAAAATACTGTTTGCAATAGCATAAAATATCAAATACAAAGGAAAGACTAACAAAATATGTGCAAGAACTATACAGTGAAAACAGCAAGCATTGCTGAGAGACATTATAGAATACTTAAATAAATGGAGATATATCATGTTCATGTATGGAAAGGCTCAATGTTGACCTACAGATTCATTCAATCCTTATAAGAATCTAACAGGTATCTTTGAAGAACTAGACAAGCAGTTTCTAAAATTTAAATGGAAATGCCAAGGGTCAAGAATAGCCAAAACAATCCTGAAAAAGAAAAACAAAATTAGAGGAATTAAACAATTTTATTTCAGGACTTACTTCAAAACTAGAGCAATGAAGACATTGTAGTGTTGGCAAAAGGATAGACAAATAGATCAATGACACAAATTAGAATTTCAGAAATGTACTAACATATATAGGGTCAATTGATTTTTCACATAGGTGCCAAGTCAATTCAATGAGGAGAGGAAAGTCTTTTTATCAACTATTGCTGGATCAACTGAATACCCATACAGAATAACTGAACCTCAAACCACAACCCCTATCTCACTCCTTATATAAAAATTAATTTGAGAGAGACCATAGACCTCAATGTAACATTCATAACCATAAAGCTTCTATATAAACCATAGGGAAAGATCTTCATGACCTTGATGTAGGCAGACTTTTTGGACAGGACACAAAAAGCAATAATCAGTAAGGAGAAAAAAATGGATAAATTCGACTTCATGAAAGTTAAACATTTCTGCTATGAAAAGAACCCATTAAGAAAACATAGAGAAACCAGAACCTGGAAAAATATCTTCTAGGCTTAGGACACCAGGCTCCCAATATCTCTTATGAATGCAGATGCAAAAATTCACAATAAAATACCGGTATGTTGAATCCAGCAATATATTAATATGATTATACACCATGTCTACGTGTAACTTATACCTAGAATGCAAGGTTGATTTAACATCCAAATATCAACTAATGGGGAGCGGATGTAGCTCAAGTGGTTGAGTGCTTTCTTCCCATATACGAGGTCTTGGGTTTGATCCCTGGTACCTCCTAAAAACAAACAAATGAAGAAACCAACCTTCACTGGGGAGCAGATGTAGCTCAGTGGTTGAGCACCTGCTTCCCATGTATGAGGTGCTGGGTTCAAGCCCTGGTACCTCCTAAAAAAAAGTCAACTAATATAATATACCCCATCAAAAGAATAAAGGCTAAAAACTACATGATCATCTCAATGGATGCAGAAAAAGCAACGTAAAAAAATTCAATACCCCTTCATGATAAAAACATTGAACTAGGAATATAAGGGAACTTCCTCAACATGATATAGGGCATCTACAAAAAATCCACATTAACAACATACTTAACAGTGAAACACTGAAGGCTTTCCCCCTAAGATCAGGAATAAAACAGGTATGTACACTTAAAAAAAAAAAAAAGACTTATTTATTTATTTATCCCCCCCCGACCCCTCATTGTCTGCTCTCCGTGTCTATTCGCTGTGTGTTCTTCTGTGTCTGCTTGTCTTCTCTTTAAGTGGCATTGGGAACAGATCCTGGGACCTTCCGGAGGGGGAGAGAAGCACTCAATCTCTTGTGCCACCTCAGCTCCCTTGTCTGCTGTGTCTTTTATTGTTTCTCTTCTGTGTCTCTTTTTGTTGCATCATCTTGCTGCACCAGCACTCTGTGCGGGCCATACTCTGTGTGGGCCAGCTTGCTTTTCACCAGGAGGCCCCAGGACTCAAACCCTGGACCTCCTATATGGTAGACGGGAGCCTAATCGTTTGAGCTACATCTGCTTCCCGTATGTACACTTTTGACTTTCTATTCATGGTTTTCTGGGAAGCGGAGGTCCTGGGTTCAATTCTTGGGGCCTCTTGGTGTAAGCAAGCTGGCCTGCGTGGTGAGCTGGCCAGCAGATAGCTGGCCTATAAAGGAGTGCTGCTTAAAGAGAAGAGAAGCAAACACAGAAGAACACACAACGAATGGACACAGAGAGCAGACAATGAGATAGGGGGAGAGGAAATAAAAAAAATAAATAAATCTTTTTTCAAAAAAGTGTACATACCTGATTTTGCATATAAAAAATCTTAAGGAGCCCACTAAAAAACTATTGAAACTAATAAATTAATTCATCAAGATTACAAGATACAAGATCAATATACAAAAAATCTGTTGTATTTCTATATACTAGCAATGAGCAAATCAAAAGTGAAATTGAGAAAACAATTCTATTTATGATAACATCAAAGAGAATAAAATACTTAGGGATAAATTTAACAAAAAGAATAAAACATAGACTCTGAAAACTAAAAAAAAAAAAATGTTGTTGCAAAAAATTAAAGAAGACCTAAAGAAATGGAAAGACATCCCATGTCTATGGATTGGAAAATGTAATACTGTTAAGATGACAATACTCTCCAAATTGATCTACAGATTCAATGCAATCCCTATCAAAATATCAACTGAATTCTTGCAGAAATTGAGAAACTGAACCTAAAATTCACATGGAAATTCAAGGGACCCAGACTAGCCAAACAATGTTGAAAAAGAAGATATGCAAATGGCCTATAAGCACATGAAAAGATGCTCAACATCAGCCATCAAAACCAAATGAGATATTTCATACCCACTAAGATGGCTATAATGAAAAAGACAGATAACAACAGTTAACAAGGATTTGGAAAAATTGAAACCTTGTGCACTGCCTGTGGGAATGTAAAATGATGCAGTCACTTTGGAAAACTGTTTAGCAGCTCCACGAAATGCTAAACATAGAATTATGCAGTTTGACTCATAAGAATATATCTAAGAGAAATGGAAACATGTTTACATTAAAAACTTATACATGGGGAGGCGGCTGTGGCTCAATCAGTAGGGCTCCTGTTTACCATATGGGAGGCCCCGGGTTCGGTTCCCGGGGCCTCCTGGTGAAGGCAAGCCCGCCCGCACGGCGTGGTTAGCTGACCCAGCGAGCACAAGCAGCAAGGGGGGGATAAATGAATAAATAAATAAAATCTTTAAAAAAAAAAAAACTTATACATGAATATCCATAGTAATATTATTCATAACAGCCTGAAAGTAGAAACAACCCAGATGATCACCAAATGATGAATGGATAAACAAAATGTGCATATCCAAATAATGGAATATTATTTGGCCATAAAAACAAATGAAGTACTGATATATGTTATAACATGAATGACCCTTGAAAAAAGTATGTTTAGTGAAAGAAGCCAATCAACAAAGGACCACCCATGCATGATATCATTTATATAAAATGTCCTGAATAAGCAAGTCTATAGAGACAGAAAGTATATTAGTGGTTTTCTAGAGCTGGAAGAGGGGATGAGGGATGATGGCCAAAGTGTGCAGGGTTTCTTTGGGGAGTGATAAAAATGTTCTAAAATTGATTGTGGTTATGCATGTACAACTCTGTGAATATATTAAAATTATTGAACTGTATACTTTAAATCGATGAATTGTATGGTATGTGAATTATATCTCAATAAAGCTGCTTAAAAAAAACTACCATGTGATACCACTACACACTTATTAGCATGACTAAGATAATTAAAAAAAAAAAAAAGACTGAGAACACTGAATGTTGACAAGCATGTGAAACAACTCTGAAACTCTCAAATGTTGCTGGTGGGAGCATGAAACATACTTTGGACAACTATTTGTCACTTTCTTATAAAGTTAAACATTTACAATCCAGGAAGCGGATATGGCTCAAGCAATTGGGTTCCCACGTACCATATGGGAGATCCCTGGTTCAGTTCCTGGTGCCTTCTAAAGAAGACAGAGAGCTAGTGTGATGGGCAGGTACAGCAAGCTGACACAACAAGCTGTCACAACAAGAGACAAAAGAAGGAAGACATGATGAGGGACACATAACGCAGGGAGCAGAGCTTCCCAGTGCCTCCTAGAGAAGATAGGCAAGACAGCGAGCTGATGCGACAGGCAGGCATGGCAAGCTGATGTAACAAGATGATGCAATAAGAGACACAGGAGGAAGAACATAATGAGAGACACAACAAAGCAGGGAATGGAGGTGGCTTATGCAATTAGGCTCCTCCCTCCCACATCGGAGGTCCTGGGTTCAGTTCCTGGTGCCTCCTAAAGAAACAAAATAAAATGAACAGACACAGCAAGTGCAAACAATGAGGGGGTGAGGAGAAATTAATTAATTAATTAATTAAATAATAAAAAAAAAAAAAAAAAAAAAAAAAAACATTTATAATCCAAAGATCAAGCAATTCCACTCCCAGGAGTTTCCTTGAGAAAAATGAAAACAAAAGACTTGTACAAGAAAATTCATCACTACTCTACTTATAATAGCCCCAAATGGGAAACATCCCAAAAATTCATCAATAAGAGAATGAATAAACCATTTATTTATTTATTCATGCAATGGATATGCAGCATTTCCCCCTCAATCTTTTAACACACTATTGCTTTAGGGGACAAACAAGGCAGCGTTTGGTCAGTTAAGAAAGGCACCTCGTTGAAAATAGGACATCACAGCACTATTGTGTGATCTCAGCAACAGAATTTGAGGATGGAAAGGACAATTTTTGGATGCATTACTTAGGACATTTGCTTATTTATTTATTTATGAACCTTGTTCTTGTGTAATTAAAATGTAGCCTAGTATTATATATTGCTTAAGAGTTACCTCCTGAAAGCCTCCTTGCTGCTTGAATGTGGCCTCTCTCTAAGCCAAACTCAGCATATAAACATACTACCTCCTCCCCGTCCCCCGGCATGGGCCATGACTCCCGGGGATGAACCTCCCTGGCACTGAGGGATTATTACCACCAACTAGTGATGAATTTGGAAAAAGACCTTGACCAAAAAGGGGAAATATTAAATCCAAATGAGTTTTTATGGCTAAGAGATTTCAAAGTGAGTTGGGAGGTCATTCTAGAGGTTACACTTATGCATGTCTCAGGAGGATCTCATTGAATGCCACAGTAAACAAGGCCTAAAGCAAGGAGGCTTCTGAAGGCTCTAGAGATATCTAGACACTATAAGCAGGGCAATCTCAGGAATTTGGCACCCTGTCAGTGGGCCTTACCTTGGAATATATGCACCCCAATGTAGCATAGTTAGGCTCATTTATAATTTCCCTACACATGGGTCTTCTCCCTTTTTATTTGAACCTATATTTAGCACTATACTCATTAAATATATGTCCCAAGACTTAAATCTTCAGTCTGTTCATATGCTGGTTGAGCCCTGAATCTCAGCAGAGTTGCAACACCTACTCTCCAGTTCATTGGACTCGCCTAGGACAACTAACAAAAGGATGATGATGGGCATCCCCCTGAAAAGCAGAGTATTTACAATGGTAAGCAAGATGGATCCCATCCATCTGCCCCATGGGATCTAAGCCCCTCTCAGTAAGAAACAGAGTTGACATCACCATCCTAATATTTTCAAGATTGAGGAATGAACAAACATAAGGGGGGAATGCAAGTATGGGCTAAAGTAGACTTATTATTATTCTAGCAATGGAAGAACTTGTAACATTGACATAAAGGCAGTGGTCACCAGAGGTTCTGAGGGGAAGGAGAGGGAAGAATTGGTGCAACATGGGGCATTTTTGGGACATTGGAATTGTCCTGCATGACATAGCAGTGATGGATACAGGCCATTATGCATTCTGTCAACACCTATAAAATTGTGTGGTGCAAAGTGTAAAGTATAATGTAAACTATAGACCACAGTTACTAACAATGCTTCAATATATGTTCTCAATTATAACAAAGGTATCACACTAGTGAAAAATGTTATTAATGGGGAAAAGTGGGGGGGGGGTGTATATGAGAATACCCCTATATTTTCTTTTTTAAAAAAAAAAGATTTATTTATTTATTTCTCCCCCCCTCCCCCTCAGTGTTTTTGCGCTCACTGTCTGCTCTCTGTGTGTTCTTCTGTGTCTGCTTGTTTTCTCCTTAGGTGGCACCGGGAACAGATCCTGGAACCTTCCGGAGTGGGAGAGAGGTGATCAATCTCTTGCACCACCTTAGCTCCCTGCTCTGCTGCATATCTTATTGTCTCTCCTCTGTGTCTCTTTTTGTTGTGTCATTTTGCTGCACCAGCTCTCCACGCAGGCCAGCACTCCTGCGTGGGTCAGCACTCTGCGTAGGTCAGCTCTCTGCTGGGGCCAGCTCACCACATGGGCCAGCTTGTCTTTCACCAGGAGGTCTCAGGAATCAAACCCTGGACCTCCTATATGGTAGACAGGAGCCTAATCACTTGAGCCACATCCATTTCCCCCCCTATATTTTCGATGTAACATTTAAAGCTTCTTTCAAAATAAAATTAAAAAACAAAAGCCAACCAAACAAAAAAGGTCCCTTCATACACTGTGGATGGAAGAAGGCAAAAGCATGGGATTATGGTGAGTACTGGGTGTCTCTTGAGAGTTTACCCACCAGAGCAGGTAAACTGATAAATCAGTGGCAAGTCAGGGGAAGAGAGTGAAACTAGCCTGTCCTCCCCTCCCCATGACTCCTATAAACTTGATTTGCTGAGTTACCCTCCCTGAGAATAAGTCCATAAGTCTCTCAAATGTGGAGATGATTGATCTCATGACATGGGGAATCAGGGTCAGTTGTCAAGCTCTCCCTGTTCAAGCTATAGGATGGAGAGGATAACAATTTGATTTCCTGCATTCTTGGGCTGACAACCCATAAGTTTCTGAGATAAAAGTTGAGATCTTAGAGCATTGTTTTTTTTTGTTTTTAAAGGTTTAGTTATTCCCCCACCCACACCCCTCACTCCCCATTGTTAGTTCTCTGTGTCCATTTGCTGTGTGTTCTTCTGTGTCTGTTTGTCTTCTCTAGGTGGCACTGGGAACCAATACAGGGAACTTCCAAAGTGGGAGAGAGGCACTCAGTCTCTTGTGCCACCTCAGCTCCCTGGTCTGCTGTGTCTTTTTTTTTTTTTTTTTTTTAAAGATTTTATTTATTTATTCATTTATCCCCCCCTTGCTGCTTGTGCTCGCTGGGTCAGCTAACCACGCTGCGCGGGCGGGCTTGCCTTCACCAGGAGGCCCCGGGAACCGAACCCGGGGCCTCCCATATGGTAAACGGGAGCCCTACTGATTGAGCCACAGCCGCTTCCCTGCTGTGTCTCTTATTGTCTTTCCTCTGTGTCTCTTTTTGTTGTGTCATCTTGCTGCGCCAGCTCTCTGTGTGGGCCAGCTCACCATGCAGGCCAGCTTGTCTTCACCAGGAGGCCCTGGGAATCAAACCCTGGATCTCCTATATTGTAGATGGGAGCCCAATCGCTTGAGCCACATCTGCTTCCCATGGGCATTGGTTTTATTTATTTATTTATTTATTTATTTCTCCCCTCTCCCTCCGGGCATTGGTTTTTAAAAATGTCACCAGTCTGGAATTCAAGAGAAACTGATTCCTTAGAAATAGTACTATATCTCCTTATTTCTACCCACACTCTCAAATCACAGTATACTTTAAAAATTAATTTCCCCTTATTTATATTTTTTAAAACTCCCACCTATGTGAAAAAGAAATCGTCTTGCTACAACAACACTGTTGCTCTTCCAAAGATTCCTCTTGACACCCTCCCTCTCCATCCTTACCCTGACCACCCCTCCCTCTGTCCAGCACCAAAAAGCAGAGATGTCCCCATCGCAACGTGATGAGCAGAGGTACAGTCTTGCCTGGCCTTCTGTTGCAAGAATGTGGCTTTGGAGGAGGCTGCTAGGATGCTGGCAAACACTACGTCAGGGGCCTGGGTCGGGGCGATGGCAGAGTGGATCCCCGCTTACTGTAGTACTCCACCAGTGGGATATTCTGAGTGTGGTACGCGTCTAGGAGGATTTTCAAGTCCTTCTTGTTATCATCTGATCGGCAGACCAAAGGTTCCCCAGTGATATCATCTTTCATAGGCTCCTTTGGTGGGTTGAATTCCTCATGGTAGGTATGGCCACTTGTGGGGTGAATCAGCCTTCCCGTGATTCTCCGGATAAGCAGAGAGTCCGGGATGCTGAATTCAATCACAGAATTAAGCCTCTCTTTCCTCTACTCCATGAGGTCATCGAGCATTTCTGCCTGCCTCACAGTCTGAGGAAAGCCATCTAGAAGAAAACCATTCTTTTTTTTTTTTTTAAAGATTTCTTTCTTTCTTCCCATCCCCCCCACCTCCCCCCCACCACCACCCTCATTGTTTTTGTGTCGCTGTTTGCTCTCTGTGTGTTCTTCTGTGTCTGCTTGTCTTCTCTTTAGGAGGCACTGGGAACTGACCCTGGGACCTGCCGGAGTGGAGAGAGGCGCTCAATCTATTGCACCACCTCTGTTCCCTGGTCTGCTGCATCTCTTATTGTCTCTCCTCTGTGTCTCTTTTTGTTGCATCATCTTGCTGTTCCAGCTCTCCTGCACGGGCCACACTCTGCATGGGGCAGCTTGCTTTTCACCAGGAGGTTCCAGGAATTGAACGCTGAACCTCCTATATGGTAAATGGGAGCCCAATCACTTGAGCCACATCCGCTTCCCAGAAAACCATTCTTGCACAGAAGGGACTCCAAATTCTTCTTGATGAGCTCCACCACCATTTCATCGCTAACTAGTTTTTCAGTATCCATTGTTGCCTTCAGCTTTTTTCCCAGCTCTGAGCCAGAAGCCACCATGGCCCCAGTAGCCAAGTGGCAGACACAGACATTTCCAGCCAATTTGGGTGCCTGGGTATCCCAGCAGCACAGCCCGGATACCTTCAGGGTAATCTCAGGCAGGTTCAGCCACTGGCACATTTGGAACCATGTCTGCCCATGCCACTGGCTCAGCAATTTTTATTAATGTAAAAAATACACGCAACAACATGGATGATTCTTCAAAACATTATGCTTACCAAGGAAGTTAGACATAAAAAAGACACATTGAATGTTTCTCTTTGTATGATATTAGTAACAGGAAAAGCTAATGTATAGTGATAGAAATCAGAATGTGGTTGCCTGGGATGGGGGGAATTGGTTTGGAAAGAGGACCAAGGGAAGTTTCCAGTGATGGAAATGTTCCATATCCTGTTTTGGGTGGTGATAACCTGAGTATTTACAATTGTCAAAATTGATCAAAGTGAACAGTCAAGATTTGTATATTGTATTATATGGTAATTACACCTTAATTTAACAATCTAGGAAAGGGTGGAAACTAGAGTGTATGCCCAGGAAAGGAAGTGGTAAAACTTGCTTCATTCATTCATTCATTCATTCAGCATGCAACAAGTATTCATTGGCCCCCTATTGTGGACCAGGCACTCTTCTGGGTGCTGGGACCACTGGTGAACATGCTCCATGTTCCTACCCTCATGGAGCTTACATTCTGGTAGGAGAGAGAAACAATTAGCAAAATAAGGAGTTAGATATCATGCAATGTCAGGTGCAGAAAAGGGATAAGGGGATCTAGAGTAAATTGTTCCATGAAATTAGGAAGGGGGAATACTCCGGACATCCTCTTTGTTCCAGAGAAACCCAGACAAAGCTCATATCTTCTTTGACTTACTGTCCACTTCTTTCCCAGGTTCTGCCCTGTGCAGCACAGAACAACCAGAAAGAGAGAGAAAGGGAGAGAGAGAAAGATGCACGCACAGTGGCATGCTCAGGTTTGTGGGCTGGGAAGGGGCCTCCATGATAGCTTACTCCTATCTGTCCCTGTGACCTGGAGATATGGTTATTCCTATGTGTCCCTGTGACCCAGGGATATACCTACAGATCAGATAATGATAGTGACTGGGAACAATGAATGTCTCAGTGGCAGAGGGTGTGACCTGGGCACTGACCAGGTATGAGTCTGGGCAGATGAGACCTGGGGACCAAGGTCCTAAGACCAGGGTTGTGGCCAGGATTTCTACTGCGGCCTTATCTAGAAAAGAGGGCTTCTCCTGGGCCGGAAGCCACTCCCTCCCTCCTCTGGAATCCCTCAGGGGATCTTTCCCCCAGCCTGAGAAGCCAGCCTCACACCTGAGCATTCCACCTAGGAGTGCTCACACAAGAGAAGCCGCTAGAAGCCCAGGGCCTCCAACAAGAAATAAATTAGTTGAAAGGAAAGTCTTTCTTGCCCTAACTCTGGTTTTGAGTCCAAGTGGAGAGAGGGGAGGGGCTTGCACCAGCTTTGCCTTTGAGGTCAGAGAGAGGTGTACCTCACTTTTCTTGTAGTGTTAACAGTGCCCTGAGGGGAGAGGATCACGACTGGAGTGCAGAACAAGTGTCTCCCTCTTTCCCGCCATCGAAGAGCAACCATTGCCAGCCCTGCACCCCTCACTCTTTCTGCTCCCCTCTTGCCCTTCCTGAGGTTGCTCCCCGCAGGCCCTGCTGTCTGCCAGAACTCCCCCCAAAAAGACAACCTTTCCCGGGTAGATCTGGCCTCGTGCACCAGGGTGCACAGACCGACAGCTGCCCTTACTCTCCCCTGGCCTTCCCTTTGTCTGACAGTAACCTCTTCCACAGCTGATGTCACCCCTGCTTTGCCCTGACACAGCAGCCGAGCTGGGCGCTGCAAGGCTGTCAGGTCCAGAGGGCGGCTGGCTGCTTTCAAAGCCACAGAACATTTTCCCAGCCAAGAGTCCGTTGCTCTCCTATTCCATCCCCCTGAGCCAATGTATCCACCTGGGGATTGAGTGTGGATGGAGCCATCCCTGTGCTCAGCTGAAAGTCAGTTCTCTGCTCTGGGTGAGGGGTGAGGAGAATGGAGCCAAAGTTCTGGTCCTGCCCCTGGGGAGCCCACAGACTTCTAAGGGAAACAGGACAAAGCACAATAGCAAACTGGCAGGATAGTATCTGATGACAGCAAAGCTTAGCATAAACCTACCCTATTAAATGGGGTAGGAGTTCAGGGAAGGGAGAGAGGGAGCCCTTTCTAATTGAGGTGCCCCTAGAATTGGTTAGAGGGGTGAAAGTGGGTTTGCCATACAGACTCATTCAGCTTTGTGTGTGCTTACTTATATGCACTATAGGAAGTGCTTTGAACACCTGTTAATATTTATAAACATATTTAACCTTATTTAACAAGGCTCAGGAAAGCAATAGCAACCTGGGGTTGTTGGAGTAGGAGGTGATGTGGTGGGGATATATCAGGCAGCTAATATCTGCTATGCATGTGCCAGGTACTTCACATATTTTGTCTAGAAAGTAGCTCTCTCCAGTCACAGAACAAACTTGCTAAGTAGGGAGCGAGGAGCCTTGCTGGGCCCTGCTTCTCCCCTGTCCTTACACCACCCACGACTGCCCTGTGTCCCACTCCGGTCCTTCAGGCTACATAAACCCTGGAGCTTAGGGTCCTAGCCTGGGGCAAGTTACAACCTGGATCTACTAGAGGCCCCTTTCTTCTACTCTATTTCCCAACTCCACCTTTCTGCTCCATCTCTCCCTATCCAAGGGAGAAAAGGCAAATTCCCACACTTGCTCTCAGCTTCATTTTTGGCATCTAACATGTAAAAATAATGTAATCACAGTGGATTTCCAGGCCATTTCTCTGCTGTTTCCATACCAGAGGTTGGCCTGATTCCCTTAAAAAGCCCAGAGGCATTTCCTTCTCATTTCCCACAGGAACTCTGGATTTGCAATGCCATCTGGCACAGATATGCTCTTGTAGAGTACTCAGTTTCCCTTTGTCCTCCTTTCAAGCAGCAGCCCAGAGAAGCAGCCACTCTTATCCCGTTCCTCCCAGGCCCACCTTCCAGCTGAGGACCACCCAAGGGCAGAGAGGAGCCAAATCCAGACCCATTCACAGCAAGCCCCCTACTCCACCTCAATTCTTATAGACTCAACTGCACTCACACAGGCTCCAAGGGGCTGTTGACCCGGTCAGGCTCCAGGACATGTCAGGGACCCAGCATTCTTCCTTAATGCTCTCTTCACCAAACGTCCACTTTCCCCAGACAAATGCCAGCTTCTTCCTGAGCTACCTGGCCAGGTGGGTCATGTGGCAAACCTATGCCTCCCTTTCAAATAGCTTGGTCTTGGCTGAGGGCAGAGCCATGCTGCCAACTCTGGTGCCAAGGGAAGGTCACCTGGAACAACAGGGGCCCCAGGAAAGGGCTAGGGACCTGGTGTTGGCCAATTGACTTCCTGCCAGGCCAGGCTGGTACTTGGTCCAGTGGGCGGTGGCTGAAGTCAACACCCAGTTAATCCCATTGCCTCTTTTACATTTCAGATGACAAGGGCAGAGGTCAAGCTTTCTGAGGGGAGTGAGTGTATCAGGATTCAGCCTGGAGAGCAGGAACAGAATCTGATTCAGTGGATGGGAGGAGCCTATTTTCTGGTCAGTGGAAAGGGAAGGGGGAGAGTACAGTGAAATCAGCACATGATGGGAGAGGTGGGGATTGAATTGTCCCCTTGTTTCCCTCAGAAGTGGGGAATAGACATTGCTCTTTGCAGAGTTTCCTGAGAGCCGAGGTTGTCTCTTCTCCAAAGGAAGATGTGGAGGCCATGAGAATGAGTCTTATAGACCTCTATTCTATGATGGAGCTGATATAATTCACCTGGGTCCATGCTGCCCATCCTCTGGTTCCAGCCCAGGAGCAGCCCGGCCAATACCCAAGCTTAGCAGGCCTGTTCCTGGGAGACTCAACTCCCCAGATGGCATATTTTGGCACAAGGAATTTCCCTAAGATTTTTTTTTAAGTCCCCTAAAATCTTGCCAAAACTTTCTTAGACTACACGGTGGTCTCGCCACCCAACCTTCCTACCACCACCCCAACCCCCCACCCCCAGTCCCTGGGAGTCAGACTTCCATCCCAGTCTGGTGGTTCTCCCAGCCTTCCTTGAGACCCTCGCTGTTTTCTCTCCTAAGTATTTGGCTTCTGATTCTTAGAGGACCTAGATTAACATAGGATTCGAGGTTCCTAGAGTGGTAACCCCTATGGGTTACCAGGGCCAGACATGAGACTTCTAGAGTTGCCCAGAGGAAAGTGGTAAGAAACAGGAAAGAGTTGGAGAAAGGAATGGTCTCTAGGAAAGGGACCTTCTGATTTGTATGCTCTTTATAGTCAGGAAAGGTCTTTTCTGCAGTCCTTCCATGGAGATGGGGGCAAGGGGCCTACTGCCACCTGGTGGCAAGTTTAGACAAAGCAACTTTGCGAATTCCCACTCCGTTCTGTGGTTCTGCTCAGAGGATGACAGGAGAAATTTTCTGGTGTTTGAGGTTCTTGCCCTCCCTCATTTACAGCATAAATTATAGGAATCCTTACTTCCAAACTTTGTGCCCAAAATTTTTTCCTGGAAAATCAGCACCATAAGAGGGGTTGGAATGAGCTGAGGCTTTTAGTAACATGAAGATGGGGATGATTGGGTCCAGTTTCTTGAGATATCCCCAAACAGATATGCAAGAAGATCACATAGCAGGTACTCAACACATACTCAACACTTTACATATGCAATTAAGTGGGGCTACTGCTTTCATTGTCTCACCACCCACCCTTAAACCTCTGTGCTGTCTCTTCCCCAAATATTCTGTGGCTTCCTCACTTTCCAAGGTCACCTTTTAATTGGTCAGAACTCTTCTTGACCTTTTAGCAACATTTGACACTGTTGATCACCACCCTTTTCTCAAACACTCATCCTCTGACTTTGCTGTCTCAATGATACCTGGTTCTCCTGTCCTTCTTAGGCTCCTTTCCCTTGTTGGCTCCTCTTCTTTCCCTCAACTCCTTAAACTTTCTTTCCTCTTCACTCAGTCCTCTGGAAATTTCAACCGTTCCTGTAGCTCCAATAATCACCTCTAGCTACTTGATCCCCTCATCACTTTCCCCGATGTTTTAATTTGCTACAGGCTGCCAATGCAATATACCAGAAATGTGTTGGCTTTTATAATGGGGATCTATTGGGTTAAAAGTTTACAGTTCTGAGGCTGTGAACGTGTCCAAATCAAGGCATCATCAAGAGATGCTGTCTCACCAGATTGCAGCTGTGGGCAAATAGGCACATAGCAGCAGCATCTAATGATGCCTTTTCTCCAAGCTCAGCGGTGGGTGCTCAGGCACACGGTAGGGCAAAATGCCGGTCTGTTTGTCTCTCCCTCTCCTCCAAGCCTCGTCTCTTCAGCTTCAAGCTGCTAGTGGGCCTAGCCTCCCGGGGGCCTCTTTTCATGTTTCTGTGCTCCACTGATGCCAGCTTCTGGCCTCTGGAGCCTCTCCTGTCTCAGAGGCTTTTTTCTCTGCTTTCAGTCCTCTGTTTATAAAGGACTCCAGCAAGAGGACCTGGACTTGGGTCATGCCTCACTGAAACAATCTAATCAAAATCCCCCCAACTAAATCCAATCCAATCAAAGGGTCCCATGCCCACAGGAATGGATTAGCTCCAACAACATGATCTTTTCTGGGATCCACAAAAAGCTTCAAACTGTCACACCCAGTTTTTATTGTTCTCTCAAGCTCTAGCTCAAATTGTGTGAAGGTCTCTAAGAATCTGAGTGACCTATTAACACTTTAGACACAAATATACCTAAAACTGAATTAATCTCCTTCTGCTGAAGCCTGAGCCTTCTGATTCCACCCACTCCCAATAATAGCATCTCTATCCTTCCAAGTGTCCAGGTTTGAGAACTTTGAACCACCTTCTCTTTCTTTCTCCGTTGCACCCTATATCCAATCAGGTGCTAATCCCAGTAGGCTCTATCTAGAAGGTATCTAGCATATCTTCCTTTTCCTTTCTATTCTGATGTCACCACCATCATTCAGGCTTTCATGATCTGTTTCTGAACTAACACAGAAATCTTCCAACTGGTTTCATTGCTTTCAATTTCCCTCTAAATCAACCCAATCTAGGGTTGTCTTCTAGGGTTTTCATAAAGTACATTTTGATTATATTGCTCTTTGGTCAGAAACTTTCTTTGTCTTTCTATTGTATAATTAATTAAATGCCTGGCGTTTGAGGCTTTCCACATCTAACCCCAACCCTCTTGCCAGACTTACTTCCTATGCTCCAGCGAAAATGGAACAGTTCTTCCAAGAAAAAGCACCCAACGTTCCTACTCGCCTGCCTTTGCTCATGCTGCTTTCCCTGCATGGGTGACACAGAGGAGGTCATTATCCTTGTGGTCAGACAGATCTGGTTTGGAAGCCTGATTCCACCATAAGTTATCTCTATGAGCCTCAATTTCTGCCTCTGTAAAATGGAGCTAATAGAAACCTACCTCAGGGGAGCAGATGTAGCTCAGGTGGTTGAGTGCCTGCTTCCCATATATGAGGTCTTAGGTTCAATCCCCAGTACCTCCTAAACAACAACGGCAATAACAAAACCTAACCCAGAAGACTGTGTGAGAATTAACTGAGATAATAATGTAAAGTGACTGCCATGTGGGTAGACAATAAATGGTGGCCAAACCTTATTTCTGTCTCTTAAAATATTATCCAGGGGGGCGGATGTGGCTCAAATGGTTGGGCGTCCGTCTGCCATATGGAAGGACCTGGGTTCGATCCCCGGGACCTCCCGGTAAAATTAAAAAATATATATAGAAGGCGCATGGGCTGCCAGGCTCTGTGTGCCGGTGAGCTGCCAGGCCCCGGGAGCCATGCAGCAAGATGATGACGTAACAGGAGAGAGATGCAGGGGAGAGTCAAGACGAGATGCTCCGAAAGCTCCAAAAACCAGGAACTGAGGTGGCGCAGGTGGCAGAACACCTCTCTCCTACATCGGAGGTCTATAGGATAGAATCCTGGTGAAGACTGGAGAAGAAGGATGAAAATGGATGGCAGGAAATAGACACAGAGAATTGCCCAGCGAATGGACACAAAACAGCAAATGGGGAAGGGGCGGGGTTTAAAATGGATAAAGTAAATAAATAAATCTTTTTTTTTTTTTTTAAAGATTTTATTTATTTATTCATTTATCCCCCCCTTGCTGCTTGTGCTCGCTGGGTCAGCTAACCGCGCTGTGTGGGCGGGCTTGCCTTCACCAGGAGGCTGCAGGAACCGAACCCGGGGCCTCCCATATGGTAAACGGGAGCCCTACTGATTGAGCCACAGCCGCTTCCCTAAATAAATCTTAAAAAAATAATAATTTATCCATCTTTCAAAGTCCATCTCAATGCCATTCTCTTCAATATTCCTTTTTTTGACCTTCCCACCTCCTCATCTGTGATGGTTTGAAGCTGGATGGGTCCCAGAAAATTAGGTTCTTAGAGTTAATCTATTCTTCTAGGTGGGACCTTTTGATTAGGTTACTTCAGTAAGGTGTAGCCCAGGGTGGGCTTAATCCTCTTACTGGAGTCTTTTATGAGAGAATAAAATTCAGACTGAGAGAGAAAAGGCCACAGAAGTGGAGAACAAGCCACGGAAGCAGGAAGCTGAAGGCAAGGAAGCCTGGAGGGGGAGGGAGAGCCCAGCAGATGTCATATGTGCCTTGCCATGTGACAGAGAAGTCCAGGATCTCCAGCAGCCAGCTGAGAAATCATCACCTGATGATGCCCTAATTTGGACATTTTCATGGCCTTAGAACCATAAGTTCTGGTTCGATCCCCAGTACCTCCTTAAAAAGTCTTGGGTTCGATCCCAGTACCGCCTGAAAAAAATGAACAAAAAAAAACAACTGTCATGTATGAAGTCCTGGGTTCATTCCCCTGTGCCTCTTAAAAAAAAAATACACATAAATCATCGTAGAAAAAAATTACCAAAATTAAAAGCATCTGTAATCATACCATCCTAAGATAACCATTGTCAAATTTTGGATTCATTTACTGTTAGTTTTACTCTTTGCCTCTATATAAGTATAGGAGACACACAAAATGTGGTTTCTATTACAATATAGAAGTATATAGCAGAATTTTTCACATAGCATGTGGTGAACATTTTCTCATGGTATTAAATACTCTTCATTAATTTCTGCACAATAATCCATTATGTATTGCAATTTATTTAATCATATTTTTCTATTGTTGGCTATTTAAGTTTCCTTTTTTGTTACCATTATAATAATGCTGATACAATTATTAGAATAGATCCCTAGAATTGGAATTACAGAGTTAAAGAAATAAAAAAGTAAAACTCTTGGATCTGAATTCCTGTTCAGAAGAGTTTTAATGAATTTATATTTTTACAAGCTACTCTAGATCTTTTATTAATTTCTGTCTTTTTTTTTTTTTTTTTTTTTTTTTTTTTTATAAAAGATTTTATTTATTTATTCATTTATCCCCCCCTTGCTGCTTGTGCTCGCTGGGTCAGCTAACCACGCCGTGCGGGCGGGCTTGCCTTCACCAGGAGGCCCCGGGAACCGAACCTGAAGCCTCCCATATGGTAAACGGGAGCCCTACTGATTGAGCCACAACCGCTTCCCTAATTTCTGTCTTTTTTCCAGGTTTTGAGGAAATAACCAAGTTCAAGAACGAACTGGTTGTGTTCCATATTTTAAAGCGAGACTCTGATGTAAGAGTTTGAGCTTAGTTCAACTCACATTCCAGATTCCAGTAACCATGAGGGATAAAGATTACTAAGTCTTAAAATTTTTTGCAGTGTTATAACTTTCTCCTTGTTTGTTCTTTTAACTTAGTCTGTTTACCTGTGGTTATTAGCAGTTAAGAAAAAATTGAAAGCCTCAGGAAACCTTGTTTGCTGCAGGGACAAGAAGTGGGGGAGAGGAGTAGACGTCATCATTTCATTACTTGATGGCCTCAGAAAGTCAGGTCATCTGCTATATATCCTTAGAACACTCTGTACCTCTCCTTTGTAGCAATTTTTATTATATTAAGTTATGAATTATTCATGTAAGCACTTTTTAATGTCTATCTTCTCCACTTAATTTCCATGAGGCAGGGCCCATTATAAATTTGTTTGCAACTTCATCCTTAGAGTTAAACAAAGTACCTACCATGTAGTAGACATTCAGTAAATGAATTCTGTTTCATGAACTAGTGACTAAAGTGAGGCCTGGGTGGAAGAATATGTCTCTCCTGTAGTGGGGCTCTCAGAGGCTGGGACAACAAGGAGGTGTCTCAGGTGACTGCCCTGAGACCCTGAAATGAAGTGGAAGAGTGAGCATCAGGGGGACCTATCCTGCTCCAATCTCCCCTCTTCAAAGGCTTTGCACAGTCAACTGTGCCTCAGGAGGAACTTGGTGAATGGCTCTGAGGGTAAGAAGAATGGAGTTATTTAAATCCTCTTCCTCAAGCCCCTCTGTCAGACAACTTCTTTCTCTTTCATACCTTTCTTTCTCCTTCCCTCTTCCTGAAGTGGGTCTCTCTCTTTCTATCCTGGAATCTCAATCTCACATAGAGTCCTTTTCTCCCCACTTCACCCCTTTCCAGCAGATGTCCCAACTGATATCAACATCAACTATAGAATTCTGATGCAGCCAGAGTTCTGCCTAGAAGTGATAATGCTGATGGATTAGTTCAGATTCACATGAACACAGGATTTCTAGGCTACACGCAACAAAGTGGGGAGTGTCTCAGGGGCATGATCATGACATCCAAACCAAGTTTCCAAGGGGTCAGAGAATCTAAGATTTAATTCTTTATTTTTGTTAATGCATCTTCTGTCTCCCACCCACCTGAATTTAATTGGTTCTCCATCTGTCAATCTTCTGTGGAAGGCATGGACAAATGGACATAGATGTCTAGGAGGGTTCTCTAGAAATGGGAAGAAAGTTAAGGCTTTCATTTAAAAGGGATCTCTGTTGAGAGATGAATGCTGCAAAGTGTATTCCAGCAGTTATCTATGATAGGGAGGAAGTAAAAGGGTATAATGGGTCATTTTGATGATGAGTTGGGTCACTCCAGCCTCTCCGTGAAGTCTAAGATGAAATTGAACAAAATGCTGTTTTCTTGGCTGCGACAGTACTTCATACATCTCAAATTTCTAATTGATCTGCCTTGTCCCTTGTCATATTGAGCAGCAAAGCAGAGTCTATAAGGCCCTTGGTCCAGGGCTGCAGTATCTGTTTCATAAAAAATAGATGGGAGAGGAGTCCCACTCCATCAAAATGGTGGAATGAGAAGCCCCAGGGATCTATCCCTCCATAGAAACTTTGAAAAACCAGCAAGAACAGGCAGAAACATCTTTCTCAAAGCTCCAGAAGATAGTTAAAGGATTTCAGTAACAGGGCAAGTGCCAAATCAAGAAAAAGGCAACTTAAATATGGTAAGATCTCATGGAGTCCTCTGCTGGCTCCTTCTCCATCCCTTCAGTAACTCAGTTGCAGAACTGGCCAGTGCTCCCAGTGCATGTCCCTGGTCCCAGTTGTGGAGGGAGCAAAATAACCCTCATCACATACTAGGAGCATGTATGTCTGGTGGCAGCCTGAGGGACTGAACCAGGACACTTGTTGTAGGCTTGCTGACCCTGAACTTTATCTACATGTAGAGGTGGCTCATAGAACTCTGCTGCAGAGCTCTGTAGGAGAACAGTCAAATTGCAGCTGCCTGGATCAAAGGTTTGCTGGCTATGGGAACATACAATAACATGCCTGGGACGACGAGGAAATGCTCTTTTCTAAGAGTTAGAGACATTCCAATCTATGTAATTGGGATTCCTTGACCTTGTGTAAATGCCTAGGACAAGAATCACTCACAGAAAGGACCAGGGAGGACCCTACACTTTTTCCTTGAGCTATTCTCTAAACTCATTGTATGGCTAACCTCTGAAGAAGTATACTCATTCAGACCAATCTTCAAAGACTGGGAAAGGTGTTTTATTAGTCAACAAACTTATGAAATCTAAATAAAAAGGTTTAAATTTTAAAGAACATGTACACATAGAGGTAAGAGTGGACTCCCTCAGGCTTAGCTTACTCATGCCTGCTTGCTTGGTCCACCATGTTGGTTATTCTGCAGCTTTCTTTCTGTACATCTGCTGCTTTTAGTCCTCTGTTTATAAACGACTCTAGTGGTGTATTGGTGATGTTTAACATCTTTACCCAGGATTCTTTCTTGTAAATAAGTGATTTCTTCCATTGAGAATCATTATCATAGTGAGACACTTACTTATGGAGTGTGTCCTATAGTTTATGTATATTGGGATGAAAAAGATTGAGGATCATTATGTAGGATATAGAGGGTGGTTTTCAGTTTGCTTCTCCCTGGAGAACATGGAATGTGAATCATCTAAAGGTTCCTTTCTCTAGAATATGGAATATGACTTATCCCAGGGATTCCTTCTGGAGAACTTATAAGATGATGGGCCACAAGTTTCCTTCTTACAAGCTTTGATATCTCTGGGCTCGTTGTCAAAGCATAGAGATCTGGGTGGAACTGAAAAAGCTGGCTGGGATAGGCATGAAAAGGGAGTACACTGGTAGCAGATGGGGTTAAATCCTCTTCCCAGTACCTGCACTGGCATAGCACATGACAAAAAAAAAAAATTGTGCTTAGTAAAGGAATGGGATTAATTCTCCAGATGGGCTAAAAAGAAACATGATGAAGAGATGCTTCTGATTTTCATGGGCCATGAGGCTTGTTATGTGGTTATAAAACTCTTCTTGCAAAACACATATCTAATAAAGAACTTGTATCCAAAAAATACAAAGAAATCTTAAAACTCAACAATAAAAAACAAACAACCCAATTACAAAATAGGCAAAATATCTGAACAGACACCTTCCCAAAGAAGACATACAAATGGAACATAAGCATATGAAAAGATTCTCAACATCATATGTCATCAGGGAATGGCAAATTAAAACAACAATGAGATACCACTGCACACTTATTAGAATACCTAAATCCAAAATACTGACAACACTAAATGCTGTTGAGGTAGTGGAGTGACAGGAACTCTCATTCATTGCTGGTGGGAATGCAAAATGGGACAGTCACTTTGGAAGACAGTTTGGCAGTTTCTTACAAAGCCAAACACAGGCTTATCATATGCTCAAACAATCGTGCTCCTAAGGATTTACTCACATGAGTTGAAAACTGATGACCACACAAAAGCCTGTACATAAATGTTTATAGCAGCTTTGTTAATAATTGCCAAAAATTGGGAACAACCGAAAAGTGAACGAATAAATAAACCATGATACATCCATACAATGGAGTATTATTCAGCGATAAAAAGAAATGAGGAACTTCTGGGAAAATGATAGATTAGAAAGACATAGACTCTCTTCTCTCCTAGAAAAATAGCTAGAGGACAGGCAGAAATGACCTGGAAAAAAAATGCCCTAGAGTTTAGGACACCAGGGGAAGCCTGGACACAACCCAGAAGAAAGAGGGGCACAGGAAAATAATCTCAATGGAAGAACCGTGAGTAGAAGCTGCAGCTGCAGCCTCTGCCCTCACCCTATGAGCAGACAATTTTGAATTATCTGGCCTCAGGCCAGCTGCCCGAGACAAAGAGGGCCACAGGGATCCACCCCCTCATGAGAAGGGAAAGAGGGGTACACAGCCTAAGGCTAACTCAGCTTTAGGCCCCAAAATTTGGTTCGCTGTGAACCACCAGCCCTTTCAGGCCAGGAAGGACCCTGTCAGGCTAGGAGGGACTGCACCATTGTTTACCCTGTAAGCCAGCATGGGACTAAAGAGATCCAAGCCTCTCAATCACCCTCCCTACTGACCAGGACTAGTTGTTGAGGACACAGAGGGGAGTGGAATTATTTCCTACCCAGGAAAAGGGAGGAGGCTGTTTGCAAAGGTTGGAGAACAGCCTCTGAGAAAGTTTGAATTGCCCCTTAGCCTCCAGGCAGGATCCTCAATCACATTGATCCAGTCCATGTTGCAGTAAACACACTTAGACCAGGCTTTGAACAGAGAGGGCTGCTGAAGATCACCATCTGCTGGCAGACCAAGGAAATGCATGTGAAGAAATTAAAAGTAAATAAATAAGACTTTTTCCAGCCTTTACAGCCTCCCTCCCCAAGGCCCTTGGAAGCAGGTCTGCAAACCACTACTGGGTCCATGGCCCAGATTCAAGCAACTAATAGGGAAAATCTTAAAGGTCTAGAACCAGTTAAACCAAGAATCAAAGAATGGCACTAACACACAGACTCCCACCACTAAATCCCTACAAAAGACAGAGAAACTGAACATCAGAGTAAACTCAGCATTATAATTAGATGCCTAGACATTAGCAAAAAATTATAAGCCATATTAAGAAAATAGAAGAAGTGGCCCAAGCAAAGGAATATATCAAAGCCCCAGATGAGACATAGGATTTGAGAAAATTAATCAATGAAATTCATACAACTTTCCAAAATCAAATTAATGAGTTAAAAGACAATATGGTTAAAGAGAACAGACATCAAGAAGACACTGAGTGAGAACAAAGAAGAATTTGAAAACCTGAATAGAAAATAGCAGAGCTCATGGGAATGAAAGACACAATAGGTGAGATCAAGAACACATTGGAGGCATACAACAGCAGACTCAAAATGATAGAAGAAAGAATAAGTGATACAGAAAACAACAGCTGAAATTGAAGTGAGAGAAGAACAGACAGAGAAAAGAATGGGAAAAAAATTGAGCAGGGGCTCAGGGAGTTGAATGATAACATGAAACACAACAACATATCTGTCATGGGAGTTCCAGAAGGAGAAGAGAGGGAAAGGGGGCAGAAAGAGTATTTGAGGAAATAATGGCTGAAAATTTCCCAACTCTCAGGAAAGAAATGAACTTACATGTCCAAGAAACACAGCACACCCCAGTCAGAATAAATCCAAAGAGACCTACTCCAAACACATACTATTCAGAATGTCACACAACAAAGAAAAAGAGAAAATTCTGAGAGCAGCAAGGGAGAAGCAAACCATCACATACAAGGGATGCCCAGTAAGACTTAGTGTGGATTTATCATCAGAAACCATGGAGGCAAGAAGACAGTAGTATGATATAATTAGGAAACTGAAAGAGGAAAACTGCCAGCCAAGAAGTCTTTATCCAGCAAAATTGCCCTTCAAATATGAAGGTGAGTTTAAAGTACTCAAAAAAAAAAAAAAAAAAAAAAAACACACACACACACAAAAAAACAGAAACTAAGAGAGTTCGTAAGAAAGAATCTGCCTTTGCAGAAAGTATTAAAGGGAGTTTTACAGCCTGAAAGAAACAGATAGGAGAGAGAGGCTTGGAGGAATGTGTAGAAGGCAAGAATAGCAGAAAAGATAGCTGAAAGAGTCAAAAGACAGATGAAAATAAGATATGACATATGAAAACCAAAGAATAAAATGGTGGAAGTAAATAATGCATTTACAGTAATATCATTGAACGTGAATGGATTAAACTCCCCAATCAAAAGATATAAGCTGACAGAATGGATAAAAAAACAAACAAACATGAGCCATTCATATGCTGCCTACAAGAGACTCACCTTAGACCCCGGCATACAAAGTGAAACGTTGGAAAAAGATACTCCATGCAAATATTAACCAAGAAAGAGCTATACTAATATTGGACAAAACAGACTTTAAATGCAAAAAAGTTATAAGAGGTACAGAAGACCATTATATATTAATAAAAGGGACAATCCACCAGGACAAAATAACGGTCATAAATATCTATGCACCTAATAAGGGTACACAAAAAACAATAACAACAACAACAATGAGGCAAACTCTGGCAAAACTGAAGGGAGAAATAGACATCTCTATAATAACACTTGGAGATTTCAACACCCCACTCACATCATTAGATAGAACTAGACAGAAGATGAACAAAGAAACAGAAAACTTGAGCAATATGATAAACAAGCTAGACCTAACAGACATATACAGAACGCTGCATCCCAAATCAGTGGGTTATACAGTCTTCTTAAGTGCTCATGGATCTTTCTCCAAAACAGACACATGTTAGGTCACAAGGCAGGTCTCAATAAATATAAAAACGATTGAATTTATACAAAGCACCATCTCAGATCATAGTGGAATGAAACTGGAAACCAATAATAGAAGGGAAAGGGGAAAACTTGCAAGTGTGTAGATCCTAAGCAACACACTCCTAAACAATCAGTGGGCAAAAGAAGAAATTGTAAGTGAAATTAGTAAATATATTAAGATAAATGAAAAGGAGAACACAACTTATCGAAACTTATAGGATACAGAGAGCAGACATGGCTCAAGTAGTTGGGTACCCGCCTCCCACGTGGGAGGTCCCAGGTTCAGATCCCAGTGCCTCCTAGAGAAGATAAGTGTTTATACTTGAAAAAGAGAAAGGTCTAAAAACAATGACCTAAATTAAAAAAAACACACACACAATAACTTATGGGACACAAGGAAGGTAGTGCTGAGAGGGAAATTTATAGCCCTAAACTCCTATATTAAAAAGAAGAAAGAACTAAAATTAAAGATTTAACTGAACAACAGGTGAAACGAAAAACCATTCCAAAAGGAAGCAGAAGGAAAATAATGAAGCTTAGAGAAGAAATAAATGAAATTGAGAACAACAACAACAACAACAAAAAATAGAGAAAATCAAGAAAACCAAAAGCTGGTTGAGAAGATCAATAAAACGGACAAACCCTTAGAGTGACTAACAAAAAAAAAAAAAAAAAGAGAGAGAGAACATGCAAATAAATAAAATCAGAAATGCAAGGGGGGAAGTTACAAATGACCCCACAGAAATAACAAGAATCATAAGAGGATATTAGGAGAAACTGTATGCCAACAAATTAGACAACCTATATAAAAAGGACAAATTCCTAGAAACGCACAAACAACCTACATTACTCTACAAGAAATACAAACTTAACAAACCAATCACATTTAAAGAGATTAAATCAGTTACCAAAAATCTCCAAAGAAAGAAAAGTCCAGGGCCAGATGGCTTCACAGGTGAATTCTACCTAGCATTTTGAGAAGAATTAGCACCGATCCTATATAAACTCTTCCAAAAATTGAAGGGGAGCAATACCTCTACCCAGAATAGACCCAGAAGAACTGAGAGCAGTGACATGAACACACATCTGCACCCCGATGTTCATAGCGGCGTTCTCATGATTGCCAAAAGTTGTAAACAACCGAGGTGTCCATCAACTGGTGAATGGATAAACAAACTGTGGTATATACACATGATGGAATATTATGCAGCGGTAAGAAGAAATGAGGTTGTGAAGAATAGGTCAACATGGATGAACCTGGAGGACATTATGTTGAGTGAAGGAAGCTAGACACAAAAGGACAAATACTGCGTGATTGCACTATTATGAACTAAATATATTGTGTAAATGCATGGAGTTAATAAATAGAATATGGGTCATCAGAAAGCAGAATGTGGTTAGAGAATGGAAGCTGAGGGTTAACTTGTGCAGAATTGGTAAAAAGGTTGTTTGTTAATCTTTGCAAATGAATAGAAAAGGTGAAAGCATGACATAGTGTTGGTAACTAGCTGCTATTAGATGAGTACGATAGTGGTTGAAAGGGAACATCTAAGGTCATCTATATTACTAGAAGGAAAGCTAGAAAATATATAACATGGGACTGTATAGCATAGTAAAACCTCATGTGAAATATGACATCGGTAATGTTGCATATATAAGACTGTTTTTCTTTGAAACCAAACAAATGTATATTAATGTTACAAGATGTTAATATCAGGCAAAAAAAGTCAACATATTATGCTAAGTGAAAGAAACCAGACATAAAGTACTATACATTCTATGATTCCATTTATATAAAATTTAAATCTAAATAAATTTTAGGAAGACAAACAGACACAGCAAGTGCAAACAATGAGGGGATGGGGAGAAATAAATAGTCTATTAAAAAAAAAAAACTTCTCCTAAGAGATGCTGTCATTCAAAGATTGCTTTTATAATACTCTTCAGCCCAAATGCTATCATTCCATTCTGCAGGTGTCTTCTGCTGGAAATAGAATGGGTATGGACACAGAGAGTCCTGGGACCTTTGTCCCTCAGAGACAGTGACACCGGAGTCCTGGCGGAAGGTGACTGCCATAACCATGAATTGCTATATATGAGTACAGTGCACAAGAATGGATACTATGGTAAGATAATTAAATTTGTTTTGTGCTTTATAGTACACACTTTATAAAGACTTCCATAATCTCTCATTTTAATACTGAAACAACCCTTAAGATCAGCAGAGCAGGCATTATTACCAAAACTTTGCAGATAGGTAAATTAAGTCTCAAAAGTGACTTGTCCAGAACCATATGGCAAGTAAATTGCTGATTTAAGAATTAAACCCAGGAGTCTTGGTTACAAGGTCAAGGCTCTGAGGTAGTGGCAGCCTGAGCCACAGGACTCCCTGAAACTGGTTGCTCTCTGAACAGGGTTCAGTCACTTATGAAACGTCAAGTGCCAGTAAAAGCTTGAGGACATGGTGAACTACTAGACCTAAAATTGTCTGGAGATACCCCCGGATTATTGCGTTTGCAACTTCTTGAGACAGATTAAATGCCCTAGGAAAGCTAAGTGCCTTTTGAAAACTTTCTCAAGCTGAATTGCATAACCTGTGCTCCCAAGGTTGAGCCACACATCTACAGAGGATTCAAGTCTCCCACAGAATTCAAAATCACCACAATGGAATCCAAAACCACCTTATTTTTCTCTCCCTGCTTTTCTGGACCAGACTATTGGCTTCTTGTTCATCCACCCTGTCCTAGATCCTATTTTGCAAGCCGGAAAGACTTTTGCAATTGTTCAAAAGTCTTGTGGTTGAGAGGCTCCCTTTCTTTTACCATCAGCTGATTTTACGCAAAATTGTCAGTACTGGCACAGTTCCTTATCCTTTTTTTTTTTTTTTTTAAGATTTATTTTATTTACACCCCCACCCCCCATTTGTACTTGCTGCCTGCTTTCTGTGTCCATTTGCTGTGTGCTTCCTGTGTCTGCTTGTCTTCTCTCTAGGAGGCACCAGGAACCAAACCTGGGACCTCCCATGTGGGAGAGAGGTGCTCAATCACTTGAGCCACTTCAGCTCCCTGGTTTGTTGTGTCTCTCATTGTCTTTCCTCTCTGTGCTCCTTGTTGCTTCATCTCGTTGCATCGCTTGCCATGCCTGTCCATCACACCAGCTCACTGACTTTCCCGTCTTCTCCAGAAGGCACCGGGAATCAAACCCAGGACCTCCCATGTGGTAGATGGGAGAACAACTGTTTGAGCCACATCCACTTCGCTCCTTATCCTTTTGGTAGCCAGAGAAAACAAAGTGGAGAGCTTGGATATTGTTCCATCCAAGAAGTCTACTGAGAGTCCTCAGTTCCAGCCCAGGCCTGAAATTAATTCCCTTATTGGTATCTGGGCCTGGGGCAGGAGATCCATGCAGCACACCCAAGGGTAGGACAGCCACCTTTTCAACCCCGTCTCAGAAGTTGGGCTACAGTTGGGGTACACTTACTTATCAAGTGGCTGAGCCCAGCCCCATGCTGTTTGGGATAAGGGGGACACTCTTATGGGGACACTCAAGACTAGTGACTTCTACCATGTGGATGTTTTACCAAAACCAGTGCAGCAATGAAGTAGCCCTGAGCAGGGAGCCAGGAATTGGAGGGAAGACAGTGCCCCCATTCCCGGCCATCAAGGATGAGTGACTGCAGGGTGAAACTGCCAGCACTTGAGGGACCTGTCCCATTCTGGGGCACAGCTCATGCCTGTAGGTGGGCCAGGATAAGTAATCAGAGGTTGGAGCTAGGCTCAGGCACAGAGGCGCTTGGGGGCCCATGCCAATTCAAAGAGCCGAGATTGGAAAGAAAGCAGGTCATCCTGACAGATCTTGTATTTTGTGATCAAACTCACAGTTCTAGGCCCAGAACTAAGCAGAGTCATAGGATAAGGTCCCAGCTGAGCTGGGTCCAGATATCCACTCCCCTTAAGGGGTCCCAAGTCACATTGTCCTTACCCTTTGCTCTCTGGTTCATCCTCCCAATCAGGGCTTAGTTTTCCTCCTAGCTGAGTCCCATAACTTTATAGTATACCCTTCTATTGGTACACTTCACCCATAAGCCATGGGAGGGTAAACATTGGAAGAAAGGATATAGACAACCTGGAGCTCAGCAGTCCTTCCTTCTTCTCCATCAGGGGTGAGAGAAAGGGGCTTCTCCTGCCACTATATTTTCCTCCAGTGGTAGGATGGAGTGAGGGAGGGGAAGCCCCCCTCACTCCACTCCACTAAGGGACAACTCAAGGTGAGACATTAAAGGAGCCTCAGACACCGCTCGTGGAGCCTCATAGGGAGGCAGTGTGTTTCAATCTCCCATCCCTGGCCTTGGTCCCTACCCCAATCCATGTCGGCCCTTTCAGGAGCTTTTAGTGGAAATTAGCTCAGACCCACAATGGCGTCCCCCCTCCTCCCTCTTCTCCCAGCTCCTCCCTTTGCTCTTTCATCATCTCTTCTGTTTGACCTCTGGACTATCCCTCCACAAGGGCCTATCTGAAAGCATGCCCTCATTCTTAGCTTTCACCTCTTTCACCCACCCTTCCTTCCACCCCAGTCTCCACATCTTCCTCATATTCCCCTCTCTTCCCTTCTTCAAGGCCCTGCCTCCCAGTTCTCTCCCACCCCCTTTCTTCTCCTCTGCAAGTCCCAGAGGGAGAAAGAGAAAGCCCCTGGCAGGATTGATGGACATTCCCCACCTCCCCACCTTCCCACCTGCTCCCTCCCCCAAGCAGGCACTGATTTCTCCCTACAAAAGGCAGCAGCAGAGACTGCTTTCAGGCTCCCTTTCCTTTGCCCTCAGCTGGCTATCTCGGGCAGTGCCTCTAGCACCCTCTTTCTCCAGGTGAGAGTGGGCATCTGGGGTGCCAGGCTCCCACCTCATTCACTATGAATACTGTGGAAATTCCTGAGGGGCAGGAGCTGCAAAAGCTGAGGAGTGGAGCCTGGGACAACCCTGCCTACAGTGGTCCCCCTTCCCCACCTGGGACGCTGAGGATCTGCACTATCTCCAGTGCAGTGCCCACGCAGCCCCAAGCTAAGAAGCCTGAAGATGGACCTCAGGAGAAGGCACAAAGGACCCTGGCATACAGCTGCTGTCTCCATATCTGCCGTGGCATCAGAGGAACCTGATTGGGGGAGGGTTCTCCTGGGATATTGGAGTCAGAAGAAGAGGTCATCAAAAGCTTCTTTTTTTGAGGGGAAGGAACTGTGATCTGAAGAAGAGGTGAAACCTTGGGGTTTGTGAATTGTCTGTGTTAGAGCTGTATGCCCGAGAACACAGAAGCCAATGCCAGCAGGGCAGCTGGGCATGGTCATCACTTGGGGGCTCAGAGAGGTATGTTGGAGCTAATTTGAGGGAGGCCATATATGTGACAATGCCCTGGACTGCCCCCAATGTAGCAAGTTCTCCTTCTCATGCTTTTGCTCTCCTTGGCCCAGTACCTTAACCCATGTCTATACTGAGGATGTTTTTCTCTGGGAGGTTGATGGTGTGGTTAGAGTAGCCAGATTGAGCTAAGGGTAAAGCGATGGAAATGGAAAGGGGCTAGGGTGGCAATGGGGGTAAAGTCCAGGTGCACATGGGTGGGGATAACTGAGGGGTCCTGCTGTTGGGGGACAGTGGGCATCTCTCTAATGCTCCTTAGGGCTTTGGGGAACAACCCTGACTGAGAACACATCAGAGAACCGGGAACTTTATGTTAAAACCACCCTGAGGGAGCTTTTGGTGTACATCTTGTTCCTGGTGGACATCTGTCTCTGTGAGTAACATCTGTCTTTGTGTACATCTGTCTTTGAGAAGTGTCTATATGTGCAACCTTTTATGTACACATTTCTGTGGGCATCATCTGTGGGGACAGCATCCATCTGTGAAAGTAGGCTGTGTCCTGGGAACATAAAATCAATATTCAGTCTTCTTTGTTACCCTTTCAGCTGAAGATATTTTGTTATAAAAATAACTTGTCATTTAGTTCAGCAGAAGCAGGTGGATTGTTAAAAAGCTTGTTAATAAAAATGCTTTGTCAAGAATTACATAGGGAATACAGTTTTTAAATTCAAGTTACTAGGAGCAGGTGCAGCTCAGTGTTTGAGTGCCTGCTTCCCATGTACAAGGTCTTGGGTTCAATCCCCGGTACCTCCTAAAAACAAAACAAACAACAAACGAAAAAACCAACTCGGGGAAGCCAATGTAGCTCAGTGGTTGAGCGTCAGCTTCCCACATACAAGGTCTAAAAAAAAAAAATTTTTTTTTTCCAAATACTGACTTCTTCTACTTAGCAGCCATTGTTTTCTATTGGCTGGTGGAAGTTTTTACACTACTGTAAAGAGTGGCAACTATTTCCTTTCTGTTTGGGAAAAAAGCGATAGTTGTTCTTTGCTATTGTACAATATCTGATCCGTTTCTTTAGAGGCAGGAAGAAAAATATCCAGGAGGCCTTAGAGCTCAAATCCCCGATAAAAGAATTAGAGATGCAAGTGGAATGTGGTGGTCAACACAGATAAGGTTCTCCTGTGTAAAAGCCCACCACACCACAGGCAGCTGAGGGAAGCTTATCTGAAGCTCTAGCTAGAGTTATAACCTGGGAAGGTTTGATCTCTAAGGGTTGGCCAATGGAAGGATAGAGTTTAATAAAGAACTGTAGATAATAATAAAATTGGACCAAATAAATTCAAAAGGTCTATTGATAGGAGGGTGCCACTTTGTTCTCAGTAAATTACTTTTTTACAAGCCAGTGCAACAAGTGAAGTGTGGCTAGTTTGATAGAGTTGTATATGTGTGTACAGCTGATTAGAGCTGTAGCTTGCACCATACAACCAAGGTGCCTCTCATTACAAGGTGGCATTGTACCCTATAGAAGGTGCTGCTCTTTTTAGGGTGCATGAATCTTTTGAAAGTGGAATTTGAAAGTCTGATAGCAAAAGACTTGACAGAAAACGTCATCTTCGTTGTGAACCACCCACATCCATGGAAGCCCTCTAGGAAGCTGAAAAGAAAGCACTTCCTTCTGGCTGTATTCTGTTGGGACTCACTCTGTGCTGGAGAGAAGGGGCAGTTCCAAGTATTTGCCACAGATCACTCAGCAGGGAGTAAAAGGAAACTGTGTGTGGGGAACAACAGCAGACCCAGAGTTCATTCTGTGGGGCTCATTCTATTGCCTTCAGCAAATGACTGTCAGGAATTCATGTTTGACATATGAATTTCTTAACCATCTGCTAGGAAGGAGTGTTCCTTCGCCCTTGTCAGAGCCCATATCAGCAGCTGAAACCCCCAGACAGAAAGCCTCTCTTTATATATGATTCAAATTTCTCTATTTCCAGATTAGCCTTTGGAAAGGATTGGGAGGCTTCTAGCTCCGCAGAGTTACAGCAAACCATTTCTAACTCTGTAGCCCAGAAGCCCATCCACTCATGTCCTTTACCTTGTGAGATCCCAACACACTGATAAATGCCAGATGGTCTGCGACTTGCCAAAGTCTAAGTCATCGACTCAGTCCAATAATAATAGAATCCTCAAGCGGCCAAGGGCTTTAGAGGTCATCTAGTTCAAGGATGAAGAAGAGGCAGCAATCTCTCCTATAACCCTTCTCTGGTGCTCTGTCAGGTGGTCAACCAGCCTCACCCCAGGGAGTATTGTTGGGGATTTCATTGATCATACTCACCTGATAAGATTTTGTGAGGGTTAAATAAATTAGCCCATTAATGTGATTAGGACAGTCTCTGGCACATGGTAAATTATAGCTATTATCTTTGACTCACAACAGACACTGCAAAGCTATGTTGCAGTGTCATGAACCCAACCACCGATGGGGCGTGAGAAAGGGAGAATTAATCTGATGACTCTAAACCTCTGAAAAGCTCCACCTTTTAGAGAGTTGGACTCTTAGTAAAGACCTTGAAATCCTTACACTACCTGAAGATGTGCCCTTAACTGCCTTTGACTTTGAAAATTGAAGTCCCCACCCACAAAGGACCAATCCCCACAAGAACTTTCTCATTAGTAAAATAAAACCAACACTAGTTTCCTAACCCCATCAACTCCCTGCCTCTTTCTTCTCCCTGGCAAAACTTCAGGCAAAATTTTTTGAAACCTGGGCATTGTCTCAGCATGGCCACTTTGGCTCTATCCAAGGTCCTGGCCCAACTTCCCTGGAATCTCAGCTCCCTGGCAGTCTCCCAGAGCTCTGGTCACCTAAAACTAGACTATGCATTTTCAATGGGGGATGAAAATTGGTTCTTGAGAGCAAAATACTTTTAGATATTGTAATTGTTTGTGACCTTCCAAAGGGCTATAGTAAATAAACAGATACAGAGCATATTGGTGGTATTATAAATTAATTTAGTTGTGGGGGTGATTAGGAAGAAAATGTCTAAAGAGGCTCGTGAGGGAGGGCATAATGAGAAAAGGTTGAGGAACACTGAACTAGACTTCTAATTTTGCTGGTCAGTATGCTGACTAGTATCCTGTCTGAGAATGAGGAATCCAGCCCTGGCACTGGAATCGGACACAAAGCAGGGTGGCTGTTGTGTTGTTCTGTTGGGATGTTGTCTTCAAAGAGCTGGAGGGAGGCGGCTGTGGCTCAGTCGGTGGGGCTCCCGTTTGCCATATGGGAGGCCCCGGGTTCGGTTCCCGGGGTCTCCTGGTGAAGGCAAGCCCGCCCGCACGGCGTGGTTGGCTGACCCGGCGAGCACGAGCAGCAACGGGGGGATAAATGAATAAATAAATAAAATCTTTAAAAAAAAAAATAAAAAAAAAAAAAAAGAGCTGGAGTGACATGCAGTTGAATATGACTTTTGCAAGTGTGTTTTTTCCCTGTCAGTTCCTGTGACTAGGTGCAGATGCTCTAGAACCCATGTTCAGTATTAAGATAAAGATTGTGGCATAATGGAAAGATAAGAACACTGGAGTCAGATAAATTGGATTCAAATCCTAGCTCTGCCATTTACTGACTCTATGACCTGAGGCATTTCCTTGCTTGTAAAACAAGGATAATAATACCTATCTTATGGAGATAACATGTATAAAGAACCTAACCCAGTCGCTGGTAGTAATTATCTTTGTATTGTCTAGTGGAATTTCAGACACTCACTTGGTACTCTAGAGTGGTTGTAAAAAATTACCTTTCTATATATAAATAACATTTTTGTAAGCAAATACACATATATGCATATATATATATTTTTTAAATTACCTTTCTAGGTTTGTAGTTAGTTCCACATATAGAGATGGTATCATTTGGGTAGCGTCAAACTCTCTACTTCTGACATAAGACCTTTAAGATAAGATATTTTCTCCAGAAGACTTCAGTTTATCATCATCAGCTTCATCAGTATTATTAACAACACAAAGAGCAAACCTATATTGATCATTTTTTTTTTTAAAGATTTTATTTATTTATTCATTTATCCCCCTCTTGCTGCTTGTGCTCGCTGGGTCAGCTAACCACGCTGTGCGGGCGGGCTTGCCTTCACCAGGAGGTTCGGGGCCTCCCATATGGTAAATGGGAGCCCTACTGATTGAGCCACAGCCGCTTCCCAGTCCCACCTTTTATATTATCAGTCCTTATCCATACATATTGACTTTAATTACTAATGAGGATGAAGTTTTTTCCATTTGTATTTGTATTTATTTTGATATAAATTACATAAGAAAGATATATTTTAAGAGGGGCAAGGAGAAGGGATGGGTGATGAAGCTTGGAGCATTCAACCTTAGGTGGGGACCAACCACCAGGTGTCTCATTTCCAAGACGTGGTTTCCTGGGGATGGAGAGAATAGCCAACAAAATTAGGCATCCCCTAAATAGCAATTTGGCCTTGGATGGGCCTTGGTAAACTATAGCAGTCAGCCCTTCTGACTTCTTCCCTTCATGCTCTGTTCTAGGAACTGAATGGACCTAGAACCAAGGATATTTGAGTCTCATCTGTCTTTTTTATGCAGGCCTGTGGGTGAACCATCAGTCTTCTCATAATAACAACCATCAATTGCGTAGCCAGAGTTTACAAAGAGCTTTCACATCCATTATCTCACTTGATCCTGACAGCAGTCCTGTAAGGGATAGATATTGTTATTTCCATTCCACAGATTAGGAAACTGTTATTATTGTCCTCATGAATAGTTCAGGAATGATCAGTCATTCAGAACTGTCCCTGATGGGTGGAGTCAGTCCTGGCCCAGCTATTCCTCTGCAGAGAAAATACTGAAGAATGATCTCCCACCCTTACCCCCACTGCACACACACCCATGATATTTATGAAAGACCTTCCAGCCTTTTGTCTACTTGGTGATGGCTGTAGCCTTTTGTTGATGGAGGAAACATTGAAGGTCTTTGTGTGGAAACAATGACTGTTTGTTTTAGGAGACAGTATTGTTATCTCAAAGGTGCACCTGGGACTGGCTCTGTATGGGAGAGGCTCTGAGCCAGGATGAGGCTGGGTCTGGTTACCATGGAGTTGGAGAGGAGGGTAGAGACCCTCAGCCTTTGGTGATTCATGGTTACCTATCAGTTACTGTCAATTGGATGTTCTTAATTCATCACTGGTCGTAAAGAAATTCCTGTCTCTGCACTCTGCTTTCTCTTGGTGGGTTTCAAGTTTCTGTCCATAGGTTGGTGGAATCCTGCATTGATAGGAGATGTTGAAATAAGCTTGGGGGTTGGGAAAATCGTGACTTTCTTTACTGAGCATTTCTAGAATTGACTAGGAAAGGAACAGAAATGTATTGTGTTTCAGAAAATGTCTGTGGGTGAGCCCCTATGGGGCTGTAATGATGGCAGAAGATAATTAGTCACAGAAAATCCCAACATTAATGAGGGCCCAATGGTATGGTAGAAAGAACATGGGACCTAGAAGAAGGCGACCTGGCTCAAATGGTGGCTCTACCAGTTATTAGTTATGTGTCTTTGGCAAGAGAGTTCAAGATACTTAATCTTTTATAGCCTTGATTTGTTTATCAAATGAGGATAACGTCTTCCTTGTGAGGTTGGTAAGAAAGCAAATAAGGTATTAAGACAGTTCCCAGCATGTAGGAGCCTTTCAATAAATACCTATTCCACATCAAGGTATAGATTAGGAAAATGTTGAAATGAAAAGTTTAAGAAATCCACTAGAAGCCTGGGACCTGCTCAAAAGCACCAGGATAATGGCTGTGAAGGATCAGAAAAAATAGGCCATCTGGAAGTAGTTGCCAGGCATCCAGAATGGTGGTAGGATGGTTTCTTGCTTTTCCCAAACCTGCTCAGTTACCCACTGGCTCATCCCAACATAGAGTTACAAAGTCCTTCTACTACTAGGATGAGTTGATCTGAGACAGCTTAACCCTAACAACAGGGATTTAGGCCCCACTGGTATGTAACTACTTAACCAGCTTGCTTTTGCCTGTGTTTGCTGTAGCAGAATTCCCCCGTGTCCTAGGGCCTGGATCCTTGTTGCAAGACTGGTGGGCCTGGACACATGCTGTTGTCATCCATTGCTGAGTGACAGTCTGTCATTTCGTTTTCCTCAGTATGGAGCTAAGGTTGGTTTCCAGGAATACAGCAGTGCATTTAAGTGCCATGTTCCCTGATCTTGGGATCAGTGAAGGGCTTTTCACTAAGGACAATTCTTAAATTAAATCTAGAATAGCAGGCAGCCCTAGCTGATGACATATAGCTACTCCAGCTTGTTGTAGATGAGATCAGGCTGGAGCATTGCCGGTGTGAGTGGCCAGGGAAGGAGCATCTTGCTCACACTCCTAAGGCAGGAGTTTGAGTGCTGGCTCTGCCTCTCACCAGCTGAATAATCCTGAGCAAATCATATAAACTCTGAACTTCATAGTAAACGTTGCTCGTGGGCAAAGTGAAATAACCAGACCTGCTAGACTGTTGGGAGACATTGCATGGGAAAGCTTTTTGAAAACTGTGAAATGTGGTACACTGGCAAGGGATCAGAATAATATTGATAATAATTTCTTTATTTTATTGGGAACTGGCAGTAGGAAGGCTGGGGTTTTAAGTGGAGGCAGATCCTCAGGACTGGGCTAAGGCTCCAGTCGCAGAAAGTCATAGGGCAGTAGTTCTCAAGGTGTGGTCTGAGGGTGAGACACTTTCAGCAGGTTCACAGGTCCTCCCTTTTCTAACTACATATTTGTGTCAGGTCGTATTTTCTTCATATACTTCAACCAAACAACATATTGCAACAGATTGAATGAGAAGCAGATATGAGACTTCAGCTGTCTTCTGTTAAAGAAGATTTGCAACATGTAACATTTGCAGACATTAAGGAGATTTGCAAATATGTAAAATGATGCCACTTTTCTCACTAAATTTTTTGTTTTAGAAAATATAGTTCATAAAAATATTTTCTTTATATTTACGTGTATTGGGTTTATCTTTCTTTCTTTTTTTTTTTTTTTTTTCACCAGGAGTTTCCAGGGATCGAACCCAGGTCCCTCCATATGGGAGACGGACACCCAACTGTTTGAGCCACATCTGTCCCTCTATCCTTCTTTTTAACTAGATTAATTAATAAATATTTAAATGTTTCCTCAGTTTTAATTTCTAGTAAGGTAAATATTGATAGATATAACCCAAAGAAACAAAAAGACTTTGGAATCCTCAATAAATTTTTAAAGTATGAAAGGAGTCCTGAGACCAGAACATTTGAGAACTGCTGGCTTAGAGAATGAGTTTGAGTTGATCAAATCAGATTACTTCACAGCATGGAGGAAAAGGACAGGAGAAATGAGGAAAGCTTATTAGTAAGAGGTTCAAACTAAGGACGAGATTCTGGATATTCACATATTAATTCATTCAGACATTTACGACATCCTGCTAGGTGCCAGGCCAAAGGCCAAGCACTAAGACTTTTTTTTTTTATTTTTTATTTTTTTATATATCACTAAGACTTTTGAAACACATAGTCACATCCTCTGCCTTCAGGGAACAAAAGTGGTAGACATGTAAACCAACAGTGACGTACAATATGATGGGTGTTACAAACGAGGGGTCCTCTGTTACCATGATGAGATGTGGGGGACAAAGTGGTCAGGGAGACACATGCAGGTCCCAGAGTCAGGTAAACATTCAAGTCTGGGGAAGCCCAAAGTCATTGCCAGGGAGGGCATGTGCTTGCTTGTTTACTTGCTTTGCCATCCTTGGCTCTTAGTCTGGAGGCAGGAGTCAACTAAGGTCTCAGGCTATGACCACAAGGGCCTTGCAATAAGAGTGTCAAAGGGTAAGTATGAGAAGAAAATATAAAATAGCATATCACGTCATTCCATTACAAAAGAATTCTCCCCCTTTCCCTCCAAACAAAAACCCTGAGATTATCTTTATTAAATTTTTAACAATATGTAGTCACTGTAAAAAAGTCAAAGATTTAGAGAACATTAAAACTCTTCCCTGTAACCACTGTTAACAGTTTGGTGTATATAATTGCAGCCTTTTTCTAGGCATATATAGATTAATTTTATATATGAAGCTTTGGTTGGTTTACACTAGAAGCTTGTGTGAAGTCAACATGAAGTCCATGTTTGAGATGAAATGTCCAACTGATGTGATAAATGCCGTACGGGAGACTTTCTTTTTTTTTAAAGATTTTTTTTTTTTTATTTATTCATTTATCCCCCCCTTGCTGCTTGTGCTTGCTGGGTCAGCTAACCACGCCATGCGGGCGGGCTTGCCTTCACCAGGAGGCCCCGGGAACCGAACCTGGGGCCTCCCATATGGTAAACGGGAGCCCTACTGATTGAGCCACAGCCGCTTCCCCAGGAGACTTTCTTGAGATGTTGATGGTTGGTAGTAATAAAGTCAGTGCAGGAAGATCTCTTGATGCACTTTGCGAAACTAACTCGCAGTGCAAAATAACTGCAAGGAGCTGCTAGCTTGCTGTGAATCCCAGAATCAGGAACAATGCTTCTTGCCTTCTCTATCCTGGACTGCCTCTCCCAGTATCTCCTTCTTTCTCATCTGTCTTCCCAGGCACTAATCCACTTTACTTTCTTCTCAGCCATTCCTGCCACAGCTTTTTACTTTTTATTTTTATTTTTTTCCTTTTCTCAATTAAATGTACTGGATACATATAAATTTGTTTTGAATCATACAATATGTCATGCAATATATTTGGTTCATAGTAACGCAATCACAGTATTTGTCCTTTTGTGTCTAGCTTGCTTTGCTCAACAGAATGTCCTCCAGGTTCATCCATATTGTCATATGCTTTATGACTTCATTTCTTTCTACAACTGCATAATATTCCATTGTGTGAATACACCACAGTTTGTTTATCCATTCATCTGTTGATGGACACCTGGGCTGTTTGCAACTTTTGTCTGCCACAGCTTTTGACTTCTCTTCTTTACCCCCTCATCTGCTGACTTCCCAGTGTCTTCCCTGCTCTCCTGTCCTGGGTATAAGCCTATGCCTTCTTGAGATTTTTTTTTAAAGGGCTGTCCTTGATGGAAACTCTAGGAAAGTGTTTTTCCACTTTTAGTTCTTGAACCCCAGGGAAAGTTTGAGAAGGTATTTTAGGGAGTTCATACCCTTCCAACTGGTAAAGACATCTGTTTCTGTTTGAATGGTTTAAAAATCAATCAGCATTGGGGGACGGATGTGGCTCAAAGGGTTGGGCACCCGTCTCCCATATGGAAGGACCCGAGTTCGATCCCTGGGACCTCCTGGTAAAAAAATAAATAAATAAAATAATTAAAAAAAAAAATCAATCAGTATTAAAACATGCTTTTCCTTTATATAGCACCATTTGAGAGCCCCCTGGTGTGTTGAGTGAGCATGCCCTAGAGTGTTGGAGGTGACACCTCTATCTGGGGTGACCAAAGTTGTCTTCACACAGTCTTCCTGGACTCCCTTTACTTTTCATTACTTCACGAACAAATCAGTGATGAGGCTGCCCTTAACAGACCCAACAAATCCCAGAGAGAATCAGTTCTCGGAAATCGTTATTAGTTCACGGAATTGATTATCCTATAATAGTAACAGAATTTTATTGATCCATGTAGCTTGTACTACAAAACTATAGGTGAAGTCCAAATTTGCTATGCATGAAATCATTCATTACCAACTCCATTACTTTAGCGTTTGTTAAGACAGTGCATGAAATGGTGGCATCCTGGATGGGTCCCAAGGTTTCCCTGCCTGGTTTCTCATCTCTCCTGGGTTCACAGTTCTGAGGGCCCCAGCCATAGCACCCTTTAACACCACAGTCTCCTCTTTTAATGCTTTTTCAGTTTCTACTAGTAAATATCTTTTTGGTGGAGCTAGGTATAGGCAGCAAAAGGTCTTTGGGATGCAGCTCCATACCACTCTCTGTAGCTTTGGTTTTTCCAAGATGATCAGTCCCTGGGTGACCGCAGGCAATATGGTTCAAGGAAGCACAGCTAAGAGGAAACACAAGTCTCCCTCTGTAGCCTTTTACAGGAACATGTTTAGAGCTACTTTTGACTCATCAGCCTGAAATACCTCATACTCCAGTTGGTGTCTTGAGCTCTCTTGAAACAGTATGCCCTTATTCTCAGAGACAATAACAAAAAAACTTCCTTAGTAGGGGACTTCCTACTAAGAAAAGGAGTAAGGTTCCGTGTACCCAGGAAATGGATTTGACCTAGAGATCTATCATTAAACTTGACTTTTCTTAAGATAGGAATTTTGTGTTAGTTTGTTCACTTCAGCTCTTTTATCCCCCTATGTCTATCCTTATTTTCTTAAAAACCTCCCTTTTTCAAATTATCTATCTGACATGGATGTATTCATATGAAGCGCATCAGGATATTAGTTTAGCTGAAATAACAAGACCAAAATAATAGTAGCCTAAATAAGACAGAAATTTATTTCTCACTCACACAACAGTCTGGGGTATAAGAAGCCTTGGGTTGATATGGGGCTCCACAGTATTGTGCAGCCCAGCCTTCTTCTACCTTACTGCTCTGCCATCCTCAGCACATGGCTTCTATCTTATGTTCCTAATCCTGCTATTAAGCCCATACTCCAGCTAGCAGGATATAGGAAAGTAGATTGAAAAAGAATGCTCTTTCCTTTTAAGGACATGAGTTGGAAGTTGTAAGTGGAAGCACATCACTCCATTCATCTCCGATTGCCCATAGCTTAATCAAATGTTCACCACACATAGCAGCAAGGGGTGCTGGGTAATGTGGTGTTAAGTTGGGCAGCCATGTGCCCCCTTTATTATTATGCTAGAAGGAAGGTAAGGTAAGTGGATGATAACTAACTGTGCCATATAAGAGGAGAAGAAATTTGCCCATAGTTTGGCATGGGGACAGCAACAACAAATGGAATGGCAAGAAATCAAGGCTGTAATAACATCTGTAATTTGGAAAAATCGGTGGGACCTGATTCCTTCCGCCAGGACTGGGTGTTTAAGTGCTTAGCTAAACAAATTTGAAACTATTATCAGAGGCAGCTGGGGTGGCAAAAGAAGGGATAGTTTTATATCATAAAAAAGTAAGACAGGGAGTGGATGTAGCTCAAGTGGTTGAGCTCCTGCTTCCCCACGTAAGAGGTCCTGGATTCGATCCCTGGTACCTCCTAAACACAAACAAACAAATGAAAAAAACCAGCTCTCATTGGGGAGTGGATGTAGCAGTGGTTGAATGCCTGTTTCCCATATATGAGGTCCTGGGTTCAATCCCCAGTACCTCCAAAAAAGAAAAAAGAAAAAAGAAAAGTACAACAACCCTGTAGGCCTTTACCACAACCCCTTGCAAATCATTTAATATGATCAAAGCTGTACTAGTCAGCCAAAGGGGTGCTGATGCAAAATACCAGAAATTGGTTGGCTTTCATAAAGGGTATTTATTTGGGGTAGAAGCCCACAGTTACCAGGCCATAAAGCATAAGCTACCTCCTTCACTAAAGTCTATGGCCACATGTTGGAGTAAGATGGCTCCCAACATCTGTGAGGGCTCAGGCTTCCTGGGTTCCTCTCTTCCTGGGGCTTGCTTGTCTCTGGGCTCAGCTCCTCTGCTAGCTCCACAAGGTCAGCTGTAGACTATGAAGCTTTCTAGGCTTTGCCTCTCTCCAAAAGGCCAGCTTAGACTATCAGGCAAATAAGTCGTCTCTTCCCGGGGCCATCTCTCCTTCCTCACCACCGAGCCCCTCTGTTTGCTTACTTCCCCGGGTTCCAGCATTAGAACTCCGCATCAGAACTCCAACATCAAAACTCCAACTAACTCCTCTGCTCTGCCATGTAGTTTTATCTCTGAGTCCCTACCCACCAAGGGGCAGGGACTCAACATCCTACTGATGTGGCCCAATCAAAGCCTTAATCATAATTTAATCACGCCCAGAGGAACAAACCAGTTTACAAACATAATCCATATCTATTTTTTGGAATTCATAACTATGTCAAACTGCCACAAAAGATCCAGAGTGCAAGAAATAGGTAGAGGTGTTTAAACGAACTTGAACTAGAAAGAGCAATTCCAATCCCTTGCCAGATCTTAAAGGAAGGACCCAGGAAAGCCAGCCACTGCCCAGTGTAGGAGCCTCCACCACAAAATCCTCAGCAGGCAGTCCCAGAGGTGAAATGGATGTTTGCAAAGTGGCCCATTTCATACTCAAAAGCACTAATGACTAGGAGGATCTGCCTTTTATGGTGCTTAAACTTTTTTCCCAGAAACTTCTATCTTCGGATATAGTTCTGTCCTTGAAGCAGTACATTCTGGAGTCAGAGAGATTTTCCCTTGAATCCTGGATCCATTAGTTGTTTACCTTGGGCAAGTTACTTAAGCTCTCAGAGACTGTAAAGTGGTACTAGTAACAGCACCCACTACATGAGAGGTTGCTAGTGTAGGATGAAGTGAAGTAAGCCTGTAAAGCACTTGGCACATAGCCATATAACAGGTGTTCTGATGCAGTAAGTGGCTCTGAGTGCTGGTCATTTCTTCCTCCTGATATGGAAAAGGATGATGGTGGAATGGATATGCTGAGTCCCTGTAAGAGTCAGAAATTTCTGAACCAGGTGTCACAGTTAGACTAACTAGTTCCTCACAGTCAAGATAAACTGTGATCCTTATTACCTGAACTAGAAATTAATGATGTGAAAAGTAGGAGGAGGGAGACAAGAAAGACCAGTAAGTTGTTTTCAATCTTCTTCCACCGCAATACACCTGAAGGATGTGATTCCCCACACCCCCACCCCCGCCCCAATGAATGCCAGTGGCAATGATTCAGTGCTTTTCTCCTGGGGTGGGAGGGGCTGCTCAGAGAGGTCTGTGTCATGAGGGCACATCAATGCCCAATGTGAATTTAATCATGAGGACACAGCAAACAAGCCAAAATTGAGGGACAATCTATAAAACAAATAGCTTACACTCTTCAAATCCTGCCTTTTAACCAGAAAACTTCCCTCGGCAGCCCTACCTGAGACATATGGGACTGAGTATGTGTGTGAGGGTAGTTGAGGAAAATCCAGTTTTTCAGGGTGATGGCCAGGTCTGTTTTTTTTTTTTTTTTTTTTTAAAGATCTTATTTATTTATTTATTTATTTATTTATTTATCCCCCCTTGCTGCTTGTGCTCACCGTGTCCATTTGCTGTGCGTTTTTCTGTGTCTGCTTGTCTCCCTTTGTTGGGTCGTCCTGCTGCGTCAGCTCACCATGCCGCACGGGCTGGCTTGCCTTCACCAGGAGGCCCCGGGAATGGAACCCGGGGCCTCCCATATGGTAAATGGGAGTCCTATCGATTGAGCCACATCCACTTCCCCCAGGTCTGTTTTGATACAGGGATACTCTGAGTTCCTCTCTCAGGTGACAACTGTGCCTATCAGGATGCAAGAATAATATAAGGAATTCCTATATATCCTTCACCTAGATTTCCCACATGCAACCATTTTACCATGCTTGCTAGGGTTGGATGGGCACCATACCTACTGCCATGGCTATGGAGTCATTTGACTCCAGGGGCCAGGAGATCACATCTCCATTGCAAGGTGTTTGACTAGAAGTTCTCTAGCATTTGAAGGCACTTTCCAAAGGGCATAAATATAAGATAAATAAAAAGAAGCACTACCTGTTGCAGAGGCAGAAATATCTTGGTTCTGGGGAGTAAAATTTAAGGAGTAAAGCTGACATAGGAAGAGGAAAATGAATTTTCAGAATGACGTTAAGAGACAATTACTGAGCAAAGTTTAGTCTTTCTGAGGTAAAGTGGGAAGAGGGTGGGAATCTTGTAACCACAACTCTTCCCTAATGCATTCCCTGGTCCCTGATGCCACCATCTGATTCCACAGCCTACCCTTGTGGGTAGATCAGACAGGCTTCCATCTGGGTGGCATCTCTGGCCCCAGGGCAGTGGGGTTTCCTGTCTCCTCTGGGGAATGGAGAGGGAACAATGAACAGGACACAGCCTCTTGGGTTGGTTTCTAGTGACCTATGGAATGACAAGTTCCAGTGCCTATTACTACACCAAAGTGATGTCTGAGCTCTTCTTACATACCCCGTCAGACACCGGCATCTCCTTCCAGGCTGTTAGCAGCATGGCAGACTTCTGGATGTGAGTATGAGATGTCCTCTACCGTTCCCCTCTCCTCAAAGGCTTGAGGATTGAGGCCACAGGCCAGGGTTTGAGGAGTGAGGGCAAAGTTCATTCTAAGGGTGGGGGTGGGAGTGGGGGTCAGGATGAGGCTGGGTCACACCCAATCCAGCTCGTGATAGTTTGCCCAGGGCCCACTAATGGACAGTTTGTATTGGATCAAATGGTACAATAACCAGAGCCTGGGTCGTGGCTCCCACTCCTTCATCTACTATGAGAATTTGCTGCTGGGAGTTCCAAGGCTGTGGCAGCTGAGGGTCCGCAATGATTCCTGTGTGGTGCATGAGGACTTCCGCGAGGACATTTTGAGCTGCTATGACGTCTACTCTCCAGACAAGGAAAAGCAGCTCCCCTTTGGGTCCCTCAATGGCACAGCGTGAGTGAGCCCCCCCACCAATGTCACAGGGCTTGCCTCTCAGAGGCTGAGGAAGTCCCAGAGTGGAGATTCCCAAATCTGGCTCCACATTGGCCTCCTCTGAGGCAATTGTTAGAATGTAAATTCCAAGGCCCCACCCAGGCGTGCTGGGGCCCAGGAATCTCTATTTCAATAGGCAATTCTGATGTGTAGCCAGCCTGGCACCAGCCCAAGGTTTTGGGAACTGCTTCTACTGAAAGAGGTTGAGGGCACCCAAAAGATCTTAAGAAGGAATCTCCTTGAGTAGCATTGGTGACTCTTTGGAGACCTTGGTTTATGTCATTTGGGAATGGAGTTGGTGCATTAGCACACAGAGCCATAGCCTCCAGACTTGTTCCCACCTGTAGGTCACAGTCACACTTGTCCTACTCTAGGGTGGTCCTGACAGGGAAAGCATCCTTCCTTGCCCAGAAGTCTCCTTGGGGGTGTGGAGAGTGGGCAAAGCACTGACAGGAGTCAATACCCTCAGGAATGAGAGAAGGAGCAGCAAGGGATCCAGGATGGCTGGGGAACTCGGGAAGGAAAAGGGAAAGGGTGGGCAGGACAAGGATGAAGGAAGAGGAAATAGGGGTCCAGGGAAGAAAGTTTGGTGGAAAGAACAAAGAATCATAGGGTTAGGCAACCAGTTGCACAACCACAAGAGCTGGAAAGATCTTTTCTGGGCTATATGGTCCAGGTGCTTCCATTATGGGGACAACTTGGTTGGGACCAAGACTGGGGCTTGGGTTTGTCCTGTAGTCTTGGGTGACAGTGAAAAATGAGGAAATGTACATTTGAGTTTCACATTTGTCGCTAACCAGCTGGATTATCTGACATCTCTGAGTCTCAGTTTCCTCTTTTGCAAAATGTGGGTCTCATTTGCCCTCCCTCCTTAAACAGTTGTTAGTATCAAGTAAAATAGTGTATGTAAGGTAGCACTGAAACTGTAAAGCTCAGACAGTCATAAGAAGTGTTGCTTTTGCCTTGGAGGATGAGCTTTTGGGCTTACTCAAACCTCTCTTTGCTCTGATGATATCTTCTGTGGCAGGTGGACATACCACTCACAGGATGAGCTGGGGGGCTCCTCCCACTGGGGCCAACTCACAAGCTACAGTGGAGGTGGCTACTACCTGGACCTTCCAGGATCCCGACAGGCCAGTGCAGAGGCACTCCGGGACCTTCAGAAGAGGCTGTGGCTGGACAGGGGCACTCGGGTGGTCTTCATCGACTTCTCGGTCTACAATGCCAACATTAATCTTTTCTGTGTTCTGAGGTGAGCTCCTTTCCCTATCACATCTCTCCACCACGGTTCCTTTCTCCTCTGCTTGACATCCTTCCCTAAACTTGTACCCTACGGTGGGGGTGGGAGGAACTGTCCCAGCCCAGGCTCCACCAGCCATCTCCCCCTCCCCACACACAGGTTGGTGGTGGAGTTTCCAGAAACAGGAGGTGCAATCCCATCCTGGCAAATCCGCACAGTTAAGCTGATCCGCTATGTCAGCAACTGGGATTTCTTTATCATTGGCTGTGAGATTGTCTTATGTGTCTTCATCTTCTACTATGTGGTGGAGGAGATCTTGGAGCTCCACATCCACCGGCTTCTCCACCTTGGCAGCATCTGGAATATCCTGGCTCTGGTGGTCATTTTGGTGAGAAACAAATATCCTAGATTCAGTGCAAACTGTGAAGAGGTGGGGGAGCCATCCAGACAGGGGCTCCAAGTTCTTCCTCTTGGAGTTCCAAGTCCTCCTTACAACTTTTGGTCAAATCATTGTGCAATAGCTCCCTTAGGAAACCCTGTCTCCCACATCCTTTCCTCCTCTGACCTGTGAAAAGGGCCCTGCTCTTTTCTTTATGTAAATGGAATTTGTTTCTTGCCTTTATGAACTGCCCCCTTGAAACCACTCCCTTTTATCTTCTCTTCTATTCAGTTATTCTGCCCTTCCACTTCCTATTAACAGGACACATTCGTTTCCTGACTAAGGCTGGGCAGTGGCAGGGGAGATAAAACTTCTTCCCTCCAGTTCCCTATGGCTCTTTACAACCGGTACTTTCAGTAGCAGTAACTCCTACGTATTCACCACAGTCCTCTCTCCGGCTTTAAATTACTTAAGGCACTACCCAATCATCCTATCCAGGTCCATCTGAACCTGAGATAAAATCAAGAACTCAGTAGGGTCAGACATATATTCCTACCCAACTTACTACCCTAGCTCTCCCCTGGACCTCATCTTTGAACTTCCCTTAGATCCCCTTGACTTCTCTGACCCCCACTCCCCAAACCCTATGATGACAGCTCTCCATTGTGGCCATGAGCTTCCACATATTCTGAACCCTCGAAGTGAATCGTCTGATGGGGGAGCTACTGCAGCAGCCACACATGTATGCAGACTTTGAATTCCTCGCCTTCTGGCAGACACAGTACAACAACATGAATGCTGTCAACCTCTTCTTTGCCTGGATCAAGGTACCTGGGACTCCTCCCCAACAGCTTTGCCTCTGGGACCTCATTCCCCATTCCTAACACTTGTTTTAGTTTCCTTATCTGGTTTGGCAACTCCTGTGGCCTCCATGGCCCCTGGAGTGGACTTCTCAAAAGCTCTCCTGTTTTTCTCTTTCAACATTTGGTTCAACATGACCCTTCCAGATATTCAAGTACATCAGCTTCAACAAGACCATGACCCAGCTCTCCTCCACACTGGCCTGCTGCGCCAAGGACATCCTGGGCTTCGCTGTCATGTTCTTCATTGCTTTTTTCGCCTATGCCCAACTCGGTCACCTGCTTTTTGGGACCCAAGTGGAAAACTTTAGCACTTTCATCAAGTGCATGTGTGTGTCCTACCCCCTTCAGTCCTCCCTGGCCCCTTACCCTTCATCTCCAAGGGTGTATGTATCCTTGGGGAAGCTGGGTATGTGCATGGGGGTGTGTTTATGTCTAAGGTATCTGTGTGATAATCAGGAAACCCTGGTGTGTGTGCTCCAGGAATCTATGTACCTTGCTCTCTCTCCATCTGGTTGGGTGAGGGGTCTGTCTGAGTCCACACAGGAGCAGAAGTCAATAAAATGGGATGGGGTGTGGATTAGGGCCAGATTTATGGTTAGGCTCTGGGTGAAGGTCAGACTCTGGTCTCTCAGTTTCACTCAGTTCCGGATCATCCTTGGGGACTTTGACTACAATGCTATCGACAATGCCAACCGCATCCTGGGCCCTGCCTACTTTGTCACCTATGTCTTCTTCGTCTTCTTTGTGCTCCTGGTGAGGTTCCTTCTAAGGGGTGGGGATTTGGGAACCTGAGGGATGAGGATGTGGAGGGCCTGCAGGTTGGGGTTTTGATCCCCCATCTCCCCTACTCAAGATTATCATGGGTCTCAAATCAAGGATGAAGAGTGAGGGGGAAACTTCTGGATCTTCTGAGAGCTGGCTAATGTCCTCGGTGTGGTCAGGCAGTTTGCAGAGTATAAGAGCACCTGCAGGTTCCCTCAGTAAAGTCAAACCCCACTTCTTCAAAAATGGAAAGGGAGAGAAAAATGCCTCATGAGGAGTAGTGGCTGCACCTGGATGCTCTACACCTATTCTCCAAGATTCCCCTTTCCCTTAGAGATCTCTTGCTGATTTCTATTGTAACTGCTTTGTAGTTGTTCTCCCTCCCTGCCAACCATGAAAGATCTGGGTTTCATTTTCATTAACAGAACCAGCAGGTTTCTTTATATGATCAATGCATGAGGACACGGACATGGGTTGTGGGTAACTGGTAAAGAGAGCACAATTGTACTCTCACTTTTACAAGATTCTGGTTTCAGTGATTGGTGGGCTTTTATATGTAGTGGGGTCTGTGGATGTGTGGGGTTATCTGTGGTCAGTAATGCTTCTGTAGCAACTGGAATTGTGGACACCAGGTTGATGAGAGAACGTGATCCATCCCTAACAGGTCTATGCTGAAAGGCTGGGCTCTGGGGACTCTGAGAGGTGGGATTGGTGGGCTGCAGAGCTGGAGTTGAGAGCATCAGCTCCTCCAAGAACTTGTGTCTGAGCCTTCAATGGAGTCAGGGAGTTTGGTGCTGTTATTGGGTCTGGGGGTGAGGATCTAGGTCACTGTCTTATCCTCTAGAACATGTTCCTGGCCATCATCAGTGACACATACTCAGAAGTCAAAGAGGAGTGGGCTGGACAGAAGGATGAGCTGCAGCTTTCTGACCTCCTGAAACAGGTGATGACATAATCTCCTTGAGCCATATATCTGCATCAGGGCCCAGATCCAAGGCTCTGTGTCCTGGTCTATTCCTGATTAGTGTAGGGCCCATGCCATTGTATGCCTTTGACTTAGTAACTTAGGGACTTATGGAAACCTGGCATCCTGTGGGTGGGGGTGAGGGTCAGGGATGATGAGGGGCCTGTGGGGACTCGGCCTGTTCCCTTTCCCCTTACAGGGCTACAACAAGACCCTACTGAGGCTACACCTGAGGAAGGAGCGGGTTTCAGATGTGCAGAAGTTCCTGCAGGGTGGGGAGAAGGAGATCCAGTTTGAGGATTTCACCAGCACCTTGAGGGAGTAAGCAATCAGAGATCCAGCCTCCCCTGATCTTGGCCTATAAGTTTGGGGCCCTCAACTACACACCCTTTGAATACAAGACCTTCATCTTGGCCTGTAAGTCTCTGAACTCGGCCTGTAAGTTTCTGATCCTGACCTTCAGAATTGTGCCCTTGGTTTAAAGACCTTTGACTATGGTCTATAACAGGGGTTGTTAGCAAGGGGTCTGTGAGCTTGAATTGAAATAAAAAAAAATCATTATTCTGTGGGGATGTGTTGGTGCGGATATATTTATTAAATAATACACAGTATAGTGTGGACTTTGTAAGGAGTCCGTGGTTTTCATCTGACTGGCAAAGGGGTCAGTGGAACAAAAAACATTAAGAACCCCTGGTCTATAACATTCTGGTCCTTGTTGAGCAAGTCTTGGGCCAAGTGTAATAATATAATTCCTAATCATTACATATATTCCCCACTCCTACAAAACTTTGATATTGGTTCTAAGCTCCCTAACAAATACTGGTCTATTACCTGAGCCACTCTCTTCCTGCTTTCCAGTGAAACATATTAACAAACATTGAACAAATATATTGTGAGCACCACCTGTGGGCCAGGCACTCAGTAAAGCAAGACACAATTAAATGAGACAAAGTCTTTGTTCTCCAGGAGCTCACAGACATGTAAGCAAATAAACTGAATCACAGAATACGTTCAACAACAGAAATAACTAATAACAGTATTAACTAGAGCAGAGAAGAGAGTGACCAATTCTATATCGAATTTGAAGGAAGGCTTCCTAGAAGAGGTGATATCTGAATAGGGTTTTGGAAGATGAATAACTTCCAAGTGGACAAACAGAGGAAGGCCATCCCAAGAAGAGATGAAAGTATGTACAAAAGCACAGAGGTCTGAAATAGAACAACATACACAGGAGAAATAAGTAGTTGAGCATTGCTAAGGTAGAATATGTGCAGTGGGGCATAGCAGGAGACAAGGCTGGAGAAATTTGCAAGGGCCACACTGGAAATTTGCAAGGGCCACACTGAACACCACCCTTCTATCCAAAGAATAGTGTGCCTAGGTGGGGTTTTAAGCAGGGAAGGAGTATATTTAGATCTGCATTTTAGAAAGATTCATTACTCTAATTGCATTATGGAGGGTGGATTTTGAAGTAGGGAGTGAGGGTGAGAGGCAGGGGAGTTGCAGGTTAGTTAGAGGCAAAGAGATTTTGCAGTGATCCCCATAAGAGATCATGAGGGCCTAAAGCTAATCAAGCAGGAGTTAGGGGAGGAGGAAGAGACAGATTCAAGCAACTTCTTTGGGGAAACCTTGCTAGGCCTTGGAGATCCTGGCTTTCCTCTGTGGCTCTCCTTTTCTCCAGAGAGCAAGATCTTTATGCATTGAGCCTGGCAAGAGAGCGGGAATTCACGGTAGAGAGGTCACAGTCACTGCAGGTCAGAAGTCATTTCATCATCTTGTTCTCTGCAGACTGGGACACGCAGAGCATGATATTACTGAGCTCACGGCTGCCTTCACCAGGTTTGACCAAGATGGAAACCATGTTCTGGATGAGAAGGAGCAGGCACAAATGCAGCAGGACCTGGAGGAGGAGAGGGTGAGCTACCTGTCATGCCTCCCTAGCTGTTGGTGGGGAGGCAATGTTAAGGAAATTGCCTACCCCCCAACACACCCAGCTCCATCCCTGTTTGGTGTAGACCAAAATAGGGGAGGGGGTAATTGCAGCTCAGAAGGAAATTGCCAGAAGTTCTTCTGGTGCTGTCCCACTTCTCCCAAAATGAGTCGGCCTCTAACAAATGCCTCACCAATCAAGGCTTCAAGGAGCATATATTTTGTTTCCCCAGAGGTTGAGAGAGGTTTGTGTCTGCCACCAAACTGACCCTATATTCTCCAGAGTCTGAGAGGGAAGGGTCACAACAAGATCTAGAGCCCAAGGTCTGGTCCTGAGAGCCCATTAGAGCAGGCGATGGAAAGCAGCAGATGGCTTCCCAGAGTCATCCTCTCCCCTCTGACCTCTGACTTCCTGATCAGGTGGCCCTCAGCGCTGAGACTGAGGACTTGGGCCGGTCAACTGTCAGCAGCCCACGAGGAGAGTCGGGCCCAGAGGCTGCCAGAGCAGGTAGCTGTGTTTCAGGAGAAGACTTTCACATGTATGTGCAGCCAAGGGCCCAGGGCTGGCTGTGTCTGTGATAGCCTACCTTGAGCTTCTTTCCATAACCTTCCAATTCCCTGTCCTAGTTTGGGGGAGAACCTCTGCCTCCCTTTATTTTTTTTTATTTTTTATTTTTTAAAAGATTTTATTTATTTATTCATTTATCCCCCCCTTGCTGCTTGTGCTCACTGGGTCAGCCAACCACGCCGTGCGGGCGGGCCTGCCCTCACCAGGAGGCGCTGGGAACCGAACCCGGGGCCTCCCATATGGTAAACGGGAGTCCCACTGACCGAGCCACAGCCGCTTCCCTCTGCCTCCCTTTAATTCCCTCTACAAAGCTGGGCCTTACCTTCCTTGCTCCCATCCAGATATACACTCTTGTGTCTCCCAGCCCCCCAGACACATAGTTCTGCTCCCTCGGTCTCTTTAAAATCCTGCACAGGCTCACAAGGAGGGTTCTGCAGCTGGAGACTGACCTGGAAGGAGTTGTGTGCCAGGTTGATGCTGTGGGCTCAAAGCTGAAGATGCTGGAGAGGAAGGGACAGCTGGCTCTCTCTGCAGGCTTGGTAAATAGCCTTTCATCTGGGTCCCTTTAACTCCCCACAGCTAACTCTACCATCCTTTCCACTCAGTGGGTAGGGGCAGAGTACTTTCCAAAGACCTATGTTTTCAGGCCCTTTGGACAACATTTCCACAGTGGTCAGTCTATCAGTGGAGGTAGTGGGTGGAGGGAAGGCCTGTGAGTGGTTGTCCTGGTATGGGTGTTGCCTTGGGCTCTAGATGATCTGAGGATGGAGAATCCAATCTTGATAAAAGGCAAGTGGGACACAAACGCCTCCTTCAAATGACCTGTCCCCTTTTTCTTGCTCCAGGAGGAACAAGCTGTTTGGGAGTACCTTCAGCCAGCTCCAGCTGAGACCCCAGTCCCCTGGGGAATCCAGGGTTGGCAGGAGAGTAGTGGGGGAGGGATCCCAAGGCTTCAAACAGCAGGGTCCTCTCTCACTGCCTTCCCAGAGGTCCCCTCTCCACACACCCTCCACTTCTAGCTGCTGCCAGTCTCAGCATGTGTCTGGCCTTTTGAACCAATGTTTCTATGTGAGCTGGGCCTCATGCTTAAGCTTGAGACTCAGTGCTTCTGTGTGTAGCCAAATAGCTCTGTGTAGCTCTGTGAAATAACATTTCCCACTGAGCCTTTCACTTCCTTTTGGTCTTAGCTCTTCTGTGGTGATAAAAAATATCTAGAACAAACAGAATAAAGGAGGGAGGGTAATGACTCTCCTCAAGCACCTAGATAGCCATGGTTTGTGGAAAAAGGTAGACTGAGAGAAGAGATCATATCTAGACGTCTTCTTACTTGCCAGTGAATTTTATTATCGTCTGTATATCTAAAGATCTGCTGCTAGCACCTATAAGCTTCTTGTCTCCCCCATTGAGTTTCCCTGTAAAAGAGAAGGAGAAGGCTTAAAGGAGACGAGACTCTCAGATGGCGAGATTCCAATGTTGGAGAGGGGTTGGAGTGACATTCTCCCATAGTAAAGTTGATGAAGGTTCTGTGAAGAAGCCTGCCTCTTGACATTTCACTGAATGCTGGGAACTGAGAGGGCTATAAACAGGAGACAAAGCTGGAGCCTGAGGAGAATTAGGCAAGGAAATGATCTCAGGAGCCAGAGATCTTTGGACTAAAACGTGGTGGGCTGACTGCATTCTTCCCTATGGCAATGTCAGTTTCCCTGGTGACTATCAATAAAAATCCTTTGAAAAACCAGGACTTTGCATTTGCTTCTGGGGTTGTAGGGGGAAGAAAAGAGGCTGAGACTGTGGGTCATCTTTGTACTTGGGCTGGGGAAGGCTCTTCACCTCTGGGAGGCATAGAGTGGGGGAAGCAACATTGTGAAGGAGCTGGGCTGCCCCAGGAGTTCTGAAAGAACTTCTGGCCCTTAGGAATGGTTTCAAATGGTGGGCACTATGATTGTACCATAAGGGAGAGAGGAAGGAGCAACCTAGGGAGACCTGGGCCTCGGAGTGGAGAGAGCAAGGTTGAGAGGGCTGGAGGGAGCGGAGGGAGCACTATGGCACACGGGTAAGAAAGCAAAAATGGAGGATAACCAGGGATAAGACAAGAGACTCCTACCACAAGATTTGGGTGTCTGGGAGCTGGCTTCCTGAGATCTGCTATACATCTTCCCCTTCACCTGTAACCTTCATCCCTTACTCATTTTGCACTTTCTGCTGATCCCCATTCACTTTTCTTATCCATTTCCTTTACCCACATCTCTTCTCTTACTCTACTTGGTGTACAGTCTATACACTAAGGAAACTTATGAAAGAGCCTAAGTGTAATTAAGATAACCAGTTTCCTCAGCTCTAAAAATGTTACAACCTAGGTTTTCTTCAAGAAAGGCTGTATCAGCTGAAGAGGAGGAGTAGGTGCCAGCCTGCAGTTTAAGAAAAAGGGGTCATTGAGTTGGGTTAATCCAGGACATTGGAAGGGAGAGTATTTAGGATCAGGAATCCATGCCTACAGGCTGTCAAAGTCCTGAACAAGACTACCACCAAAAGCATGGATTCCCTGAGCAATCTTTCTGTGATTAACACCAGTTAGGGTGTGGAGTCTCTAGGGAGGGGCAAACTGTCTCCGGTGACTTTGGTCAGCAAGCCACCCCCAGCTCAACCAACCCCAGACCGGTGGTCCTAGACTGGTAGCCCCTTCAGGGTGGCCGCAGGGGTGAGTGCAGCCTCAGGAGTGATCGTCGCGAATCTCGGCAGCGGATTGGTTCACCACAGCCTATTTTACCTTCAATTCTGGCTTCGTGCTTACGCTTTGTTATAACTCACTACCTGAGGCATGGTTTAGGGAGAAGCCCAAGGCTGCTAACCCACTTTAGAGCGTTTCCCAAGTCCCGGGAGGCGGGGCGGGCGGGGCGGGCGGGGCACGCTGGTGCGCATGCACACGCATCCCAGAACCGGAAGCACTGAGTGCCGGGCATGGCGGCGGCAGCAGACGGGGTATCGGCCATCCGATCGGAGGAACCTGTTCGAGGTATGGGGTGGCTGTCCGGCGGAAGGTCTGGAGCACTGAGTAGGGGCCGCATGAGGGCGACTCGTGGTGAGGGGGCCGGGCCGGGAGAACTGTGTGTGATTGGTTCACCTGGCAGGAGCGAGCAAGTCCGAGGGGGCGCACCTGTGTGTATGTGCATTTCTCCTGTCAGGGCGACTGAGATGGTTTGGACACAGAATCGTGAATGAGCGAGGGCCGGGTGCACGGGGACAGAGTTGGCATGTCAGGTGGGGCAAGGTCAAGTGAGGGATTTGAGATTATGGCAGATGGACAATGGAGCCGCCTTGCTCGCATGAGGGGAGGTGGGGGAGTGTGGGAAGAGGCTGCTTTGACTGGATTAAGGACCAAGTGTCGGGCAGGACACTTACTCATTTTCTCTCGGTATAGACGATGCTGCAGTGGAGACAGCTGAGGAGGCCAAGGAGCCTGCTGAAGCTGACATCAATGAGCTCTGCCGGGACATGTTCTCCAAGATGGCCACTTACCTAACTGGGGAACTGACGGGTGAGGCGTGTCAGGGTTAATTCGGGTACTGTCCTGCACCACTCCCCACCAGCTGTAGGTTGGCTCTGGGAGACCTGCGATGTGCTTTAGCACCGTAGGTCTGCAACTCCCTACTCTAACCCACAAGCCTTGATTGAGTTCCGTTGGAAGAACAGTTAGAAAGAGATTAGAAAATCAGTGCAGTACAATGCCACTGCAGAAGAGAGAAATGAGCATTTGAAGAAGACAGATCAGTAGTCTTATATACAATGGAGAAGTTCAGGAGGATAAGAACTGAGAAAGTGCCATGAAGTTGATGGTGAAGAGGGCACTGATGACCCTGAAGAATGTAATTTCTCAGGAATGCTGGGGCAGGGGCTAGATTGTAAGGGTTTACATGCTTGAACAGTGAACAAGAGGAGTACAAGCTACTCTTTCAAAAGTGTTGGCAGTGAAGCCTCTTTGTTTTACTGAGCAAATGATGTGGGGATAGCAGAACAGAGGGAGTGCTTTTGGGCTAGAGAAAACCTGAATATATTTCTATAAAGAGGAGAAGGTGCCAGGATGGAGAGAGAGTTTGGACACTGTATTAGTCAGCCAAAAGGTGTGCTGATGCAAAGTACCAGAACTGTGTTGGCTTTTATAAAGGGTATTTATTTGGGGTAAAAGCTTACAGTTACAAGGCCCTAAAGAGTCCAACTCAAGGCTGTTTTCTCATCAAAGTCTGTTGCCATGTATTGAAGCAAGATGGCGGGTGATTTCTGCCAGGTCTTTCATTCTGAGGCTTCCTCTTCCTCTTGAGGATCTGTGGGCCCAGGTTCTTTCCAACCTCAGCTGTAAGCTGGCATAGGGCTTGTCTCTCAGGGCTTCTCAGCTGCTCTGTTCTCTTCACAAGGTCAGATGTAAACTATCAGGTGAATGGCTCACCTCTCTCCGGGGCCCCAGGATCAAAACTGACAAAGTTCTCTCTCTCTCTCTTCCTTTGTCCTTCTTGAGTGAGTGCCCGCTTATATCAGCCCACCAAGGGTGTGGGGACTTAACCTGAGTTATACCCTACTAATGTGGTCAAATCAAAGCCCTAACCTTAACATAATTTAAGCTAAGACATCTCAGCAGAATCTAATACAATCAAAGGGTATTACACCCAGAGGAGCAGCTAGTTTACAAACATAATCCTTGTCTTTTTGGGGTTCATAAATAATCTCAAACTGCCACAGAGACACAAGGGAAAGGAGATGATTGAAGAGATTCCCATTTCAAATCCACTAGTATGGTGCTATTAAAAAACAAATAAACAAACTAAAACCAGAAAATAACAAGAGTTGAGGGGTTATGGAGAAATAGGCACACTTGTTTATTGTTTATGGGAACATAAAATGGTACAGTCGCTGTGGATAACAGTTTGGCGGCCTCAGAAAATTAAGTATAGAATTGTCATGTCATCCAGCAATCAACTCCTAAGTATTTATCCCAAAAAATTGAAAGCAGAGACTTGAACATATATTTGCACACTGATGTTCATAGCAGCATTATTTACAATTGCCAAAAGATGAAAGCAACCTGAGTGTCTATCCACAGATTAATGGATAAACATTGCCTATACAGACAATGGAATATTATTTAGCTTTAAAAAAGCAATGATATTTGATATATGCGACAACGTGGATGAACCTTGAAGACATCATGTTGAGTGAAATAAGCCAGACACAAAAGGACAAACATTGTATGAGCTCACTAATAGGAAATATTAGAATAAGTAAATTCATATAGGCAGAAACTAGAAGACAGGTTACTAGGGGCTGGGGTGGAGGTAGGTAATGGGGAATTAATGCTTAATTGGGACAGAGTTTCTGTTTTGGGAGATAGAAAAGTTTTGGTAATGGATGGTGGTGATGGATCATTTGGTTTAAATATTTAGTTTGCTTATTGTTTCCTGAATTTCTACTTAGGCATTCAGAGCTCACGGGCTGATTATAAATGTCATAGATCAGAAGTGGCCTGCTCCTTTTACATTCCCTAGGTCCTGCCTTGAACTACCATTTGGCCTATAATTTCACATTCCGGTAATCAGAGACAAATCTTAAAGGCATCACTTTTTATTTTTCTTTTTTTTTTTAAAGCTACCAGTGAAGATTATAAGCTCCTGGAAAATATGAATAAACTAACCAGCTTGAAGTATCTTGAAATGAAAGATATTGCTATAAACATTAGTAGAAACTTAAAGGACTTAAACCAAAAGTGTAAGTAATAATTTTTAAAATTAAATGTGTTTGTATTTAATGTTCTTTTGTGCTTGGGGCTATGGAGAAGAAGAGGGAATATGGCTACTGTCCTTGGGAAGCTCATTTTCTAAACTTGCATTACAAAGTTCAGGTGAATTTCTTTCATTCTAAGGATTAGGGTGTTTTGATGTCATGGTTATTTCTGCTGCTGTATCTTGATTTTATCAGTTTATTTGTGGAAAAGGAGAGAGCAAAGGAAGGGTGGTCAGAGTCTAGTCAATTGATATAATAATGAAACCCATAAAGGACTGTTCTATAAATAAAACACCAGAAAAATCTATAAATGGGAAATGCTGATTTAGAGTCTGATAGAATATATTTTTCCATTCACTTATATTCCTATCTTTAGAGCACTCTTTCTTGACATGGAGTGCCCAAGAAACTGAATCATTACTGGAAAGATTGCTTGTGGAGAAAAGAATTAAAAGAAAATTAGTTGATGAAAGATACTTTGTCTAGGTCACATTTGTGCCTGGTCATCTCGCTATGGTTTTCTAAAGCATCTGCCCTGCCATTGGCCAGAACTTGTGCCAACCCACCTAGTCTTTTTTAGGCAAAGTTCCAGAGATATCAGCATTCTTACTTTCCCACCCTATTTCTCTACTCCTTGTTGATTCCATACAAACATGTGGTTTGTTTATGTTTTTAAAGATGCTGGACTGCAGCCTTATCTGGATCAGATCAATATAATTGAGGAGCAGGTAGCTGCTCTTGAGCAGGCAGCTTACAAGTTGGATGCATATTCAAAAAAACTGGGTAACCATTTTTATTTCTGTTTCATTTTTTAAAAGATTTATTTTATTTATTTATTTCTCCCCACCCCCTTGTTTGCATTTGCTGTGTCTGTTCGTGTTCTTTGTTTCTTTAGGAGGCACCAGAAACCCAACTCGGGACTTCTGATGTGGGAGGGAGGCATCTAATCTCTTAAGCCACTTCCGTTCCCTGCTTTGATGTGTCTCTCCTTATGTTTTTCCTCTTGTGTCTTTTGTTGCGTCATATTGTAGCACCTGCCCATTGTGCCAGTTTGCTGTCCTGCTCGTCCTCTTTAGGAGGTACCGGGAACCTCTGCTCCCTGCTTTGTTGTGTCTCTCATTATCTTTTTCTTTCTGTGTCTCTTGTGTCAGCTTGCTGTGCCTGGCCGTCGTGCCAGCTCACTGTCTTTAGGAGGCACTGGGAACCAAACCAGGGACCTCCCATGTGGTAGGCAGGAGCCCAATCGCTTGAGCCACATCCGCTTCCCTCTGTTTCAATTTGTTAAGGAATACTTCTAGACAGTATGTCCTTAGCTATTATGAGTAGTTAACATTTATGGAGTGCCTACATTGTTCTCTTTTTAATCTTCATAAAAACCCAGTGAAAGTAAATTCTTTTTCTTCTTCTTATTATTATTAATAAAAATAATATTTTCTAGGGAGCCGATGTGGCTCAAGTGGTTGAGTGCCAGCTTCCCACATTTGAGGTCTCGGGCTCAATCCCTGGCCCCAGTACCTTAAAAAAAAAAAAAAAAAAAAAAAAAAATTCCTGAATACTTAATGGTATTTCAGGCACTATTCTTAGTGCTTTACATGTATTATGTCTTTTATCCTCCTAGTTCTATGAGGTAAGTACATACTTTTTATCCCAGTTCTAAAGAGGAGGATACAGTTGGGTTAAATACCTAGCTCAAGGTCACCAAGCTAGTACTTGGGAAGGTACATTCCAAACTAGGTCTGTTTGACTATAAAGTTCAAGCTCTTGATTGTGCTTCAGCAGGCTGAAGCATCTTTAATAATATAGTAGATAAGTTTTTAAAAATGGAATAGTCAATTAAGGGTTTTCTTAGAGGATAACTTTTTCTTCAAGGAGGAAAATGATACTCTTAGTATTGAGGACTTGCTAAGTGGCTCTGATGCTTTGTATCCATGATTTAAAACATTGTATTTGTTTTTACCTAGCTATAATTTACAGATTGTTTTATTTTCATTACTAAGAATTGTTGACTACTTCAGGAGAGTAGTTTGCAGTAGGCTGAGATTTGATATGGGTGGTGATTAACAATCAATTTCACTGTCCAAAATTAAATTTAGAAATTTAGAGTGTAGTCAAATTTAACTTAGTAAGTGGTTACTGTGAGCTGTACTGTGTAGAAGGCTTTGTACCAGGTGCTTTCAAGGTTTTAAAAGGAAAAGGGAATCTGTATCATATTAAAAGGCTTATTTGATATCCTTTTAAATCTCTACATTTTTCAAAATTGCTTTCCTGGAGTGAAATATAGAAATAAGAAAATAAAGGGACAAAAATACATTTATACCCAGAGGGTGCCTGGGACAGGAGCAGTTTCCTTTGCTGAGTAAGGCTTCCAGTGGGTCAAGTGCAAGTAGATCTACTTAATATTGGTGGAGCTGTCTAGGCAGATTCTGTTGATAGGGTTAGAGGTTAGTGAACTTGGATTGGATTCTCAATTCTGTTTGTGTGTGTTTGCTTCCTTATTTTAAGTTGTAAGCATCAATGGTCTGTATATTTGGACAGATGATAAAATTATAATAGGTTTTTAAAAATATATAATAGACATTTTTGAATTTGCTTGGAAATGCTAATCAAAAAATATTGTTATAAGAACCAGTTTTAAAAGCTATAACTTCCCCTCCTCCTCCCTCTGGCAGAAGCCAAGTACAAGAAGCTGGAAAAGCGATGAAAAAATTATTCCTATGGGAGGAAGTCTTTTTTAATGTGGAAGAATGTTTTATAAAACCTAAATCCTGAGGCTGATGGAATTGTCAAAACTCCTCGAAAGGAACTATGCTGATCTTCCTAGGAATATCCCACCACTGGAGTCAACTGGAGAACTGTGGTTACTCTTAAACCTCCTTTGAGGTGGAATTTCTCAGAAACTCACAGTTAAAACATTTTGCCTTCTACCTGAATGCTTTACCATCCATTCAGGACAGAGACTCTCTCAAAGTTCAGCGTAAACCTGGACTTGGTAGTAGAATCATATGAAAGAACTTTTTTTTTTTTTTTTTAACTTAAATGGTTGATCTTTTAAGTTACTGTATAAATGGTTGTTTTTGCTATTAATGATGCTAACATTGTTAACAAGATTCTAAATTAAAAGAAAATAAAACATTTCTCTTTATGAATGCCAATAATTTACTTTTCTATAATATTGCAAATAACAGAACATCTTGAAGTAATTCCAGGCTTGAACCTTAAAGAGTGAGCAGATACAGTAAAAGGAAATGTGATCTAGAAAATACAAAAGACAAGATGTGTATATAGGTACGTGTGTATGTGTTTTGGGTAGGTGGGGGTGGTGGGGGTAGGCTGTCATTCATAAAATAAAAAGCATTTTATAAAACATCTTCCTACTTGTGTCTGTGTGGTGGGGGGCTTCTGGGGATCCAATTATCTTTCTTTCAGACTGGAAACATCAGTTGATGGGGAATACCAACTGACCAGTTTGGGTTTTTTTTTTGTTTGTTTTTTAAGGAGGTACCGGGAACTGGACCTTGTACATGGGAGACAGGCACTCAACTACTGAGGAGCTGCATTGGTTTCCCCAGTACAATTTTGATGACAGGCAGCCTTATTCAGTGTTGGGTGTTAGCAGCTCAGAAGGTGCCTGAGGTCCCTAATCCCACCCCCTAAAGAGGTCTTAATTCTGTTTCTATTTCCACTATCTCTATTCCAGACTGCCATATTTTATCCTCTGTTCCTCTGGACTATTGCTGGACAGAGCAGTCTTTCTAAAATGTAAACTGATCACATTACTTCTCCTACTTAGAATTGCTCAGTGTCTTCTCATGGCCTCTTAGAAAGAGCTAGACTTCTTAGCATGTATACAAGGTCCCTGTTTTTTTCCTTTTTTCACTTTCATCTCTTGCACCTGCACTGTGTTCAACTATCTTCACCTTAAATTCCTATGGATGTGGTTTGTTTTTTTTTTAATAACCTTTTAATTCTAGAATAAATTTATATTTACAGAAAACTTGTAAAGATAGTAGAGTTTCATAGATGAGTTTTCATATCTTACTGTTGTTTCCTCTTCCTGGAATTTACCTGCCCAACTTTAGCAAACTTCTGTTCTTCAAGATTCAATCTTGTGTGCCACTCCTGGGCAATGCTGTATTACCTCAAAAGTAGAAAAAACATGTGCTTAGGGTGCCAGCAAAGCACCAATATTTATAGGGAAAGGAATTTGGTATTTCCTAAAAGAGCATTTCAGAAAGTGGGAAAAATCAGAACTTTGAGGTTCTTCCATAACCTTATTTTATGGTTTATTATTATTATTATTACTATTATTATTACTACTACTACTACTACTACTACTACTTGGGTGCTCTTGAGGAGACTTCCTTGCCCCTCAGTTTTCAGGAACTTTTGCCTTTGTATCCATGTTGTCTTCGCCTGAATGGCCTGAACTGTCCAATAAAGCCAGTGCCATGAAAAACAAAATCAAGAAGGTAGGTAAGCTATTGTAGATTGAATAAATATAACCAAATATAAGTGTGAAACTTGTTGAAAGACAAATTGGAGTTGAGTTTGTAGATCACAGCATTTTATTGGGGACACCAAACATTTTCCTGCAACAAGGAGGCCCAGTCACTTGAAAAAGGGAAGCAACTTCTAGTTTCTGGGAATGGCAGGCAATTTTTATAACAAAAAGTAAGTTTGCTTGAAAATAGTTCCTCCAGAAGAGAGGTTTGTGCACCGTTAGGAAAGACTCCTCTGCAGAGGAAGTAGCCTTTTTTTGGAGAAAATGGAAAATGGGTCCTGATATGTTATCCCAGAATAGCCCATTTCTTAGGGCACCATTGAAAAAAAAAATGTGATCTTTAAGTATACTTCTTCCTCAATTTGGGGAGAAAAGGACTCAGTTTGCACCATTTTTGTATGTAAAATAAAATGTCTTACCTTTCAAAAAAAAAAAAAAGTAAGTTTGCTGTCTTGATTCCTATTGATTGGATAGGGGTTTGTCCATCATTTATGGGGATGGGTTTAGGGCAGGCAGGCTTTCTTTTGTATTGGGTCAAAGGTATGAAACGAGGGGCTTGGCTATCTGCGTTGGCCGCCTTGGTGGGGATTTCAGATTTTAAAAGCTCTCAAGAGGAAACTCAAAAGGGAGTTCAAAGAGAAAGTAGGCACGTATTTTTGGGCTCTGAGGGAAAGGGTCCCTGGGCTTTCTCTATATAATTTTATCACTCTTGATTGGATTCTGAATGAAAACAAACCCTAGCTATGAATTTGGGGAGGACAAATGAAATTTAAATATGAGTGTATATTAGATGATATTATTGAGTTAATATGAATTTTCTTAGATGTGTTAATAGTATTATGGTTATGTAGAAGAATGTCCTTGTTCTTAGGAAATTCTCAGGTATTTGGGGGATAAAGGTTCATGATGTCTGCCATTTACTTTCAAATGATTCAGTGAAAAGAAAAGTGCTTATGCAACTATGATTATACCAAATACTATGGATTGTACACTTTGGATGAATTGTATTATTTATTAATATGTGCTAATAAAATCGATTTGTTTAAAAAAAAAAAAAAAAGTTCTTGTGCTCCTAGAGAGAGACTAAGCAAATTTGATAACGTGCTGACACATCGAATCGAGGGGATGGCCATTATTCTTTCCACTTTTCAATAGGTTAAAAACTTTTTAAAACAAAAAGTGTGTGTGGAGAGGGTTTGTCTTCCCCACTAGACTGATAGGTTAAGGCCCAACATTGTGCTGGGAATTTTTTTTTAAAAGATTTTATTTATTCATTTATCCCCCCCTTGCTGCTTGTGCTCGCTGGGTCAGCTAACCACGCCATGCGGGCGGGCTTGCCTTCACCAGGAGGCCCCGGGTTCGGTATGGCAAACGGGAGCCCTACTGATTGAGCCACAGCAGCTTCCCGGGGAATTCTTTAGCAACTCAATAACCTCTAATATTGCCCCGAAATGAAAAACCATTATTAGATCTCGTTTTGTCGTTTCCTCTATCTTCTTTTAATTCGTCTTTAAGGCAAAGACATCTGCGAGAGGCTTTTGTCCCTCGGCGCTCTCCGTAGATTAGAGAGCGCCCATTGGCTGGGGTAAGCTGACATTTCATTATAGTGCAATCGCTTTTTTTTTCGGAAGAGCGCGGGTTCGGAATCCTCATTTTCGGAGGTCGTTCGAGCCCAGACTGTTGGAATCCATGGCTCAGAAGCCGCTGCGCCTGTGAGCAACCCTGAATCGGAAGGGCGCGTGTGTGTGTGTGCGCGTGCGCGTGTCTTGAGCGTGGCGGGGGTCTTTCTCCACGGGGAAGGGTACAGGAAAAGGCGTCCTGGGTGGGGGAATCTGTGGTCACGTCTGGGCCTGGCCGGTTCTGGCCTCTTTTTCGCCAAACATCTTGGCGACACTCTTTGGGAGAAGCGGAAACTCCAGGCGCCAGGTCTCGTCCCTCTGAGGCCATGCCAGCTTCTGACGTATCTCTCCCTTTCGTTTCTTCTCTCATCCCATTTGCTTATGAACCAAATAATCTGTAGACATCGGGCCTATTGCTGGGCGCCGGCGACGGTGGTGAACAGCATAGGTAGGGACCTTGCCTCGGCGCACTTATATTTGGGGGAGGACGGCGATGGGGTGGTGAAAAGAGGACTTGACTCATTCAATATTTTTGAGTAACTGCAGTGTGCCAGGCACTGTGCTAGGCGTTGCACAGATGGAGTCTAGAGGACAGAATATTTATCAAATAATCTAGATAAATGCGAAAGAGCAGTAGTGATCTATGTTTCCAAGAAGAGGTCACGGTTCTGGAGCGGTGTATTGTAGGGGTATTTGGCTTAAAGTGAGCAATCAGGGAAGGCTTCCCCCAGGAAATGAGGATTTAGCCCGGGTAAGCCCTTGAAATGTTTAAGCATGCCATAGCATGATCAAATTTTTATTTTGGAAAACTATTCTAGCTGCAATGTGGAGAACAGATTACCACCAAAGCAGACCGCAGTTGAGACTAGGTAGAGTGATGGCAGGGGAGAAGTGCCAGGATTCAAGGTTTACTAAAGAGATGAAATCAACAGGGCTTGGTGATGGTTTGGTTGTGAATGAGAGGGAGTCACTGCCCGGTCCTAGATTTCTGGTGGGATCATGTTTCAGTTTGCTAGGCTGCTGAAAGTAGATGCCATGAAATGGGTTGGCTTAACAATGGGAATTTATTAGCTTAGTTTTGAGGCTAAGAAAAATGTTCAAATCAAGCATCATTAAGGGGATGCTTTCTTCTTGAAGACTATCTGCCAGCTATCTTTGACTCCTCTGCCACGTGGCAAGGAACCCGTTGGCATCTGCTGCTCTCTTCCATCTTTTCTAGGTTTCTTGCTTTTAGCTTCTTGCTTCTATGGCTTTCTATCTCTCTCTGTATTCATTCCGTTTATAAAGGACTCCAGTAAGAGGATTAAGACCCATCTGGAATGAGGCAGGTCACACTTTAACTGCAGCAGCCTGGTCAAAAGGTCCTGCTTACAATGGATCCACACCCACAGGAATGGATTAAATTTAAGAACACGTCTTTCTGGGGAATATACAGCTTCAAACCAGTACAGATAGGGAACAATGGAAAAGGGCCCATGTGAGGAGATGATGAATTTTGAGGTGCCCTGTCATGTACAAACTGGACAGTGGCTCTTCCAGGAACAATTATAATATCATGTGACAAATCCTTTGATAGGGGAAGTGCAGGCTCTTGTTGGAGCACCAGGAATTGGTGACTGATAGGGACTGTGAACAGCTTCTTAGAAGAGGTGGTGTTCAGATGATATATAGAAATACATAATACTTTATGACAGGGCTAGCTCTGAAATGCTATATGGGGTTCTGAAGTTTTGAGAAGGTAGTGACTTCTGAGACTGTCAGGAAGGCTTCAAGCATGTGCTAGATCTTGTCAGATGGAAAACAGACTTGGAAGCGGGTAAAGTGGTGGGGAGTGAGGGGAATGCATATTAGGAGAGGAAACTACTCCAGGGAATGGTAGAGGCACTGAATGATCAAATTGACAGGAGAGAAGGTTTCTGCTAAGGAAACTTGGAGCAAATATTGGAAAGACAGGTCAAGTCTTTATGAAAGGCTGTGGTTCTGCATGCAATGGGCAACCTCTTCATGTTTTTGAGGAAAAAAACATTAAACTGATGACTTATGTAAGATGAATAGGAAGAAGAGGAGGCATTAGAGGAAAGTAAATGTAATCTCTACTCTGTATCCAATACCAGGCTCATTACCTTTTTATCTGGTTCTGCAATTGCCATCACAGGACTCAGTTGCTCAGCCTTGCAGTCATCCTCTATGCCTCCTTCTCCCTCATTTCCCATCCTACTTCCCTAATCCAGTTTGTGTCCAAGTCTTCACCATTCAAAATTTCTCATCTCTTTCTCTCCTCCCCATCTCTATTTGTTTTTGGCCTTCTTGTTGATATATATATATATATATATTATAAATAGGAATTTTATTTATTTACTTATTTATTTATTTTTATTTTTATTTTTATTTTTGAGGTACCAAGGCTGGAATTGAACCTGGGACCTTGTATGTGGGAAGCCGGCTCTCAACCACTGAGCCACATCTGCTCCTCTTTGTTGATAATTTTACTTATAGTTGCTTGTTCCTCCAGATCATTTTTCACTCTGTTACCAAAATGATCTTTCTAAAACAGATATAATCATGTCTGTCCTTGCTTGAACATGTTCAGTGATATGGACATAAAACCACACCAGAACAGAAAGACATGGTGATAAAACAAAAACTACAGTATTTCAAGATGAGTTAAAATACAGTGAGGAGAACCATATGAATCAGAATTAGAAGAACTCAGAAATGAGATTATAGAATAAATTACTTCCTAACCTAAGGCCAGTCTACTTTACTGTACCTCTCGGTTCCATAACAATTAGCCCTTCATATTAATTTATAATGATCAGAGTATTCCCCCTCCCTGTTCTTTGAGGCTAGAACTGAATCTTACTCTTCTTTGTACTCCTAATACATTTTTAGCATAGTACTTAGCATATTGTACTTGGTATATTGTGGGTGTCCAGTACATGCTCATTGAATGGATGACTGAAGCCCTGTATTAACATTGTGGCAGTATGAATAAAAAGGACAGGATGAATGTGAAAGATGTTTAGGAAAAGGGATTGGAGGGACTTAGTGACTGGATGAAGGATTTTTGAGTTTTGATGATCATGTCAGCAATAGACCCAGCCACAGAACCTGAGAAGTGAGAATGAGCTGACTCAATTTTGGAGAAAATGATAAGCTAAATTTTAGATATGGTGAGTTGGAGGTGTTGGTGAGTCCTTCAGGTGTAGCTGCCCAGCAGTCATAATAGTTTATATGCACTGAACTTCCCAGGAAGACTAGTATATACTAGACTTGGCAGGCCTGTTTGTTTCCCAAATTGCCTTAACATTTCTCTCTTGTTCGCAGCTTGGCTTGTGGAGATGTTGAAGGAAAGTTTGATATTTTATTTAATAGAGTTCGAGTAATTCAGAAGAAAAGTGGAAACTTTGAGGTAAGATATTTCTTTTTACTGAATTTAATTTTACTATGGTCATCAAACACACTAAAATAAAATTTGGGCTCCTTTACTTGATTGAACTCCTTATTAGATTGAGTTCCTTTGGTGAGTACAAGAACTCAGTAGCTAGGGAGTAGTGGGGTGAGGGAGGCTTATTTACTGTAGACTTTTTAAAAAGATACTTCTTGCATTTGGGTCTTGTTAGTTTATTATTGTTCAAAAAACTAAAAACAGACTAGCAGAACTTCCCTAGGTGATTCTGACCAGCAGAATTTGGGAAGCAGAAATTTATTTCTAGGGTATATGGAGTGGATTAAGCCAGATAACATATGCTAATGCTTCATAAACTAAAGAGCACCATGTAAATGTTGTGTGTGGTTGCCAACTAGACTGTAAACCCCTGGAGTACAGATGAGTATTCTAGGCATGGGGATAATTTGTCCATTGGGTTAATGGTTGAGTAAAGACAACAGGCAGGAAATGTGTCTTTTATGCCCTGTATCCCTCAGCGTTTCTAATATTTTAAGTTTTGTATTTCACAGAGGGATTCTTCAAAAGTCTGTTTTTCCATCATTGTGTGTACCAAAGAAGGAAAAGGATGGTAGAGGGAGCTATGGAGTGGCAAAGTGGGACTGGGAATATTTGATGGCCACTCAAATTCTGGCTTCATTTGATGGATCAGTTTCCTAAACCTCTATCTCCCACTCCCATTTGAATTTTACAGCAGTGAGCCAAGATTTAGTCATTTATAGACAGAATAACAACTACAATTGCTGCTATAGAATTGTATGTTGAAATTCTGCTATTTTGTTAAGAATAAAAACCTGGTTTGAGACCATTAATGAGGATAACTAGCTGAATGTTACTATCAATTATGTATTGATTGATATATAAAAAAAATCTTATATCTATTTTTAAAATCATTTTAGCTGCTGTTGTGTGTAGGAAATTTCTTTGGCTCCACCCCAGGTGCTGAATGGGAAGAGTATAAGACGGGCATCAAGAAAGGTATACAAATTACTTTTATTTAACATATTATTGCTAACAAAGTTTCAAGGGCCACAGTTCTTGCTGGATTGTTTTTCACTAGGGGTGCATGCCTAGACTTTACTTTTGCTATGAGTGTTTTTCCTGTGGGGAAGCATTTCTCAGGTTCTAAAGCAGAACTGGTAACTATGTAATGTCATATCTGTTTCCCTCACTAGCTCCTATTCAGACATATGTTCTGGGTGCCAATAACCAGGAAACACTAAAATATTTTCAAGATGCTGATGGGTGTGAATTAGCTGAAAACATTACTTATCTGGGTAAGTTGGTATTTTTGTGTTTGTAATAAGCCTAATAACATGTTCCCAATAATTAGTCTCCTAGGAAATGTTGTAGCTGAATTATTCTGCTATTGCTGCCTGAGAAAATGGGGTTCTTTTCCAAAGTCTTACTCTTTGTGCTTAGGACTATGGTATTTTTCCTTTGTTGTCTCCCCCACCTCCCCTCAGTCTCCTTGTGTCCCCAGAACCTAGTGTATATTCTTTCAGCTAACTAGAGGCATAAGCAACTTGACTATAGTGTATGGAGTACTTATATAAATTATAAATTATGTTCAAATAAAGAGAATTCCATTAATGTGGCCTTACTGTATAACCTTGCTAGATATTTACAGTTTACTTGTAGATTTCTAACAAGCTGTATGTAGCTCTAGGTTTCACACTAAGGTTTTTGGCAACTCAGGTTTTTAGTGCTGATCTTCGGGTTGGGGTTTTTACTCTTTTCGTCCTTTTTCTCTTTATCCTGGTTCCAGGTCTGCTCTTCAATTCCAGGCTAAAGTTGTTCCCTCCACAATTCCCTTGAATCTCTTTCAATGTCTGGTCATTTAAAAACCACTGTCAGTTTTGCTTCTGTTTTCCTGTACTTGCTTTCAGTTCTACTGCTTCTTGGATCATTTAACTCATTTTTTTCTAAAATGGCTTCACTGCTCTTAACATTTCTTCTTTATTGGTCTCTCATTTCTCTAGAAAGCATCTCTGTTTCTTTTGCTGTAAACCCCTCCCTCCCCCTGCCGTAGTCATACTGGTCTTTATTTTCTACATCTGGCTGTGACCGCCCTGTATAAATATCATCTTGCTCCATCATATAGGGATCCTTTAAGCAAAAATTTGAGGGTAGGATTTTTGTTTGTTGTTTTTTAACACCACAGTTGTGAGATATACATATTGAAATCTTGTTGTAGCTCTTTACATGAGCCTGGCTTAATTGCAGTTCTCAGTCTAGTTATTAGATTTGAATTAAGAGTGCTACTCTGAGATAGTTGGCCAACATTTTACTATGTGAATTTAGTTTCAGGAGTGGAAAGAGTAACCTGGGTACTTTGGTTATTTTTGTGAAGTAGATTTTTTGAGATTCAGTAGGAGCAGAAAATGATGAGCTTGATAGTGAACATACTGAATGTGAAGTGCTGTAGAGCATTGCATGTATAGTTGGAAGTGACATTTCTTTCTAGAGTATATAAACAAAGGCAATGTTGGAGAGTATGGGTTTTGGGGAGTTGGCCCCATAAAGATGAAAAATAAAGCTGAGGAAAGGATTAAATTGTTAAGGAAGAAATTTAATGAGAAGGAAAGCAAGTAGATGATAGTACCTCTGGGGTATGTCTTCATCTAGGTGGTAGGCAAAGAAAGGTGAAAGTTTGGAAGATATTGTCAAGTTCATAGAATCTAAGGGAAGTGAGCATAGTTTAGAAGAGATCATTGGCAATTACAGGGATTGGTGACCTTGGAGAGAGTGGTGGGAGAGGGAAACTGGATTGCAGTGGGCTAAGGAACTAGTTAAGAGATGAAACACTTAAAGAGCATAGACTATTCTTTTGAGAAGTTTGAAACTGAGGAGGAGGAAGTTTCTTTGTAAGTATGTGTTTTGGGTGGTGGCACCAGAGTTTATTCCATTCTTTTCTTAGAGAAAGAGCCAGTTGAAAAGAAGAGACTCAATAGATAAGAGGTGAGAATTGATGGAGCAAGGTCTTAAAGGCAACTGAAAAGTATAGAAGAGAGTAGTATTTTGCATTTCTCCCAAACAGTTGTTCTTTGCCAGTGTTTCTGTTCACTAGAAAGTTGCTGCCTGCCTGAGAATTTCATATTTTCTGGGCTATAACTTCCTAGAACTGCATTAATTTTTTCTTTTCCTCTTTGCCTTTCCCTATGCCCAGGTGTCTGGGTTTCTTTTAGTCCATGTAGAATCTCCTGTAGGATGCAGAAACCTTTTTTTTTTTTTTTTTTTTTTAGGAGGTCTGGGGATTGAACCTGGGACCTCGTACATGGGAAGCAGGTGCTCAACCACTGAGCTTTACCCACTCTCCTAGCTTTTTTCTTAATCAGTGCTTCCCAACTTTTTTCAATATGTGTAAGGCACCTGGGATAACACACTGGCTTGCAGGGTCCAGGAGCCTTGCTTACTGGTACTGGCATGCCAGTTGGGAGGTGCTGCTCTTACTTACTGAGCAGGAATGCTGTTGTAGCCACCCAACATTGATACCTAGCACCCCAAGTGGGGCTACAGGAGAGTTTATATTTATTCAGGCATGTGGAATGGAAGAGAGATAGGAGAGTTGTGGTATAGGAAGAGGGATTCATCACCATAATGATATTTTCCTTCTGAAGGTTTGACTAAAACCTATCCATCTCTCTTTTAACCCAGGTCGTAAAGGTGTCTTCACTGGAACCTCAGGGCTGCAGATTGTGTACCTCAGTGGGACAGAATCTTTAAATGAGCCAATCCCAGGTTATAGTTTTAGTTCCAAGGATGTGTCTTCTCTGAGAATGATGCTGTGCTCAACATCCCAGTTTAAGGGTGTTGATATCTTGCTTACATCCCCATGGCCCAAGTATGTGGGGAACTTTGGGAATTCTTCTGTGAGTAGTGCTTGTTTACTTGGAATTTCTAAAAGAAACTTATATTGGCTTAATTTGGGCTTTTGTTTTCTCTTTATATTGACTATTTTAGGTCTTGATATCCTTCAGCAGAAATCTTTTGTGAATTTTTTCAGGGTATTAAAAGCTACCTCAACTGACCAAAGCAAAAAATCGATCACAAGAAACTGTGATTCATAGATGAGATTGCTGAAATCTTAATTATAAATCAATGATTATATTCTCTGTTTCAAGTGCCCTCTCTCAAGCCTCCTCTTAATAATATGTTTTGAGGGTTCACTAACTTTCAGTGAAGAGATTTACAGCTGATGGTGGCTCTGCAGTTTTATTTTTCTCCTTCCATTCCAAATTATAGCTTGTTGGCTATCAACATATTTTAAAACATTGAATCATTATGGGATTGAGGAAATTTAGTTATAGATAGGAAACAAGGTGTTGAAAACTTCTTTAATGGGAAAGCTTTACTATTGGGATGCCTTGGAACTCACCTTTGTGTTTCATCTTAATATTTTTATAAATAAACTAGAAGAGGATGCACACCATGTTGGATGGTGACAACTAGCATGGGGAGTGAAATACCACGTTGGTAGAAATGAGTCTAAGGAAGATCTCCAAAGGTTGTATGTAAGGGCAGAAAGCATCAGCCCTTGAAAGGTTGTGTATGAGGACAGAAAACATTGGATAAAGCTGATGCAGAAAAAATTCACTGAAGAGAAGTGTAAGAATGTGATTAAGATCAGGAAATCTCAATTAATGGACTCAGATATCAGTGATGATCCAGTAAAGGAACCTGCCAACTTCAGCACAATGTGTCTGTGACCAAAAAGGCCAAGAAAATATCAGGCATTTCATTCTAGAACTAACCTCAGGGGCCAATTCCCTGTCCTTCAGCAGAGATGTCAGGGAGGGTGTTGAAAGCAATACAAAGGGCATCACTTGTTGTAGCACAGAGAAGATACAGCAAAGCTAGGGAAGATCCAGAGAAGGACTATGAAAGTAATGATGGAAGGGAGAAAGAGTACGTGTGATACTCTCTAAGGAAGAATGAGAAAAATGAGAGCCCTTCAGTTTGGGTTTGCTAAAGGAGAATTTTGATTAAGTTTTATAAATAATCATAAAAGATAGGCATGGTGTGAAAATAGAATAGTTTGCCAGATCCTAAGATACTAGAACTAAACTCAGGGCCTAATTCCCTGCCCTTCAATAGAAATCTGAAGGAGGCAAGCATAAGACAAAAGAAAGTTCCTGCTTTACTTCTTGGAAAATAAACTTCGATAATTTCTTTGTTTTCAGCTAATACCTTCTATTAATTCTAATATTTATGAATGAAATTCATAAATAATGTTAAGGATGAGTGCTTACATAATTGGTTGTTAATAGAAGCTAGGAATGTTTGGGAAACATGCCTAACTTTTGACACATCTTCTTACAAAGGGCAGTTGTGTCCTCTACAAACCATGCCTTCCTTGATTGAAGTAAAAATAAAGGATTACGTGCTTATGTGATGAGGTCTTTGAGTATTCCATACCAAATACTCTACAAGTCCTGAAGACTACTTTTTAATTATTTTCTGCATTGACTATGACTTTTGACATTGTCAGAACTACAGGTGCATTCTAAAGCAAATTATAGAGGCACAATCTGTGAGCTCTAGAGAAGAGTGAGCTAGCTTATTTTCCAAAAAAAAAAAAAAAAAAAAAAAGTTTTAATAAACAATGATTTGGGTACCAGTATGGAGAAGTTACCTTACTCTTTTGCCTCTGGCTTCTAACAGTTATTCCTATATCTCTGTATCTGTATCCATAATAGCCCAGTTCCTCTTATGTGTTTGAGATCTCTCTGATTGCCATAAGTATGAAACTCATTGTGCAGCACTCTCTGCCCACATTTGTATCCACATATAAGTTTCAGACACATTTCTAAGAGTCTTGGTATTTCTTGAGAACTCTTAAGTCTGTTATCTAAGAATGGATTTTTATTTAATAGGGAGAAGTGGATACCAAAAAATGTGGTTCTGCTTTCGTTTCCAGTCTTGCCATGGGCTTGAAACCAAGGTATCACTTTGCTGCTTTAGAGAAGACCTATTACGAGAGGCTTCCATATCGGTGAGTAACATTTCATTTTTTTGGCTTTTTGAAGAATGTGCCTAGGATCTTCTGTGTAAACTTTTCTTGTTCATTTTCACCCATCTGAAATCTTGGGTCCTTTTGGTTACTCAGGCACTGAAATGAATGACTCTCAAGTCATTTAACTTCTCTGAGTTTTTTTCCTAATTTAAAATTTAAGGGATTGGATTATAAAGTTCCTTAAGAGTTTGAGAATTGAGGTAACAATATTGCTTAATCATTATAGCTCTGTGTAGCACATTAGATCCTGTTTTGATCAGGTCAAACCAGTATTCTTTGCATAGTCTTGAAAATTCAAGTTCTCCATATAATCACTGAATTGTGAGAAGACTTGTTTCAATCATTCTCCATATAATCACTTCCTGTTTGGAGGCTGAATTTTTTAGAATGTATTACAGAGAAAATAAAACCTGTGTTTCATAAGTGATAGAGTTAAGTAAAATTAACTCTGAATTATCTTCAAGGATAAGGGACATGGTTAATCCCTAAAGTAATGTATAAAAACTTTTTCCCCTTTTTGTTTTTGCCTGTTTCACAAAAGTAATACTTGTCTTTGTTGTTAAAAGTCCAAAAAATATAGCTAAGCAAAAAGAAGAAAATAACAGCCCTTCCTCTATAATCTCACATTTCCTTTAGTCCTTCCTAAGATAATCATAGGAAATACAGGTTTTTCTGCTATGTCACCCTATTTGCATTCCAGAAAAATCTCCTGTTTCTAAAGCCATGCACTAAAATCAGAACTTATGGAAAAAATTGGGTTAGGATAAACTTCTCAAAACCTGTGCAACTTTTAAGGATCTGGATATATAATTCTTCAGAGAACATAGACACATGGCCAATAGGCATATCAAAAGATGTGCATGTCATTAGCCATTAGAGAAACACACATCAAAACCACAGTGAGATACCACTTCACACCTGCTAGGATAGCTATAATCAAAACAGTAGATAATGACAAGTGTTAGTGAAGATGTGGAGTAATCGGAACCCTTTTACATTGCTGGTGAGAATGAAAAAATGGTGCAGCTGCTTTGGAAAACTGTTTGGCAGTTCTTCAAAAGGTTAAACATAGAGTTACCTTATGATCCAGCAATTCTACTTCTATTCCAAAAGAAATGAAAACATACATTTACACAAAACTTGTACATGAATGATCATAACAGCTTTATTCATAATAGCCAAAAAGTAGAAACAACTTTTGAAGGGATAAATTAAAAGTGGTATATTCATGCAATGGCATGTAAAAGAAATGAGCACAGAACCTTGAAAACATTATGCTAAGGGAAAGAACATGGACATAAAAGACCACATATTATGTGACTCCATTTACATAAAATGTGCAGAATAGGCAAATGCATAGTGCTACAGAGTAGATCAGTGATTGCCTAGGGCTGAAGGGAAAATGAGAGTGACTACTAATAGTCAATAGGTCAGTTTGCCGTAGGTATGGGGTTTCTTTTTGGGGTGATGAAAATGTTCTGGAATTAGTTGTCATGATGGTTACACAATACTGAATATACTAAAAGCCACTGAATTGTACACTTTAAATTGTTGAATGTATGGTTTGTGAATTATTTCTCAATAAAGCTGTTAAAAACAATAACAACCAACCCTGTGCAACTTTTTAACCAGAGCTATAACAACAATTGGTAACTATAATAATAAAAATACTAACAGGGAAGCGGCTGTGGCTCAATCAGTAGGGCTCCCGTTTACCATATGGGAGGCCCCGGGTTCGGTTCCTGGGGCCTCCTGGTGGAGGCAGGCCCGCCCGCACGGCGTGGTTGGCTGACCCAGCAAGCACGAGCAGCAAGGGGGGGATAAATGAATAAACAAATTAAAAAAATCTTTAAAAAAAAAAAAAAAAAAAAATACTAACATAGTTAAATCTCCTTTAGCATTTGTACCTAGAATAACAGTCAGCTGTTGCTTTGCAACCTTATAATGTAGGGCTTGTGCTTCCTTCTTGCATCCTTATAATGTGGGCCCTTAAAGAATTTGCTTCTACTAGAGGCCTATTTTAATTATAATTAAAAACACCATCCAGGGGTAGCTTTCTTCAACAATCATCTTTTTTTATTTTAAAATAAAACTTATGGGAGCAGATGTAGCTCAAGTGGGTGAGTGCCTGCTTCCCACATGGGAGGTCCTGGGTTCGGTTCCCAGTGCCTCCTGAAAACAAAACAACAAACAACAAGCAAACAAATGACAAAACCAACTCAGGGAGCTGATGTGGCCCAGTAGTTGAGCGCCGACTTCCCACATACTAGGTCCAGGGTCCCCAGCCTCGGTACCTCCAAAATAAATAAATAAATAAAACAAAATAAAATAAAACTTCTTTGTCTGCACTTGTAGTTTCCCTGGCATATTAGTTTTCTGTTACTGCTCTAACAATTACCACAAACTTAGCTTAAAACAGTATAAATTTATTATTTTTCCGACAGAAGTTGGATACGGATCCCATTGGTTTTCAGGGTGTTAGCAGGGTTGTGTTCCTTTCTGGAGGCTCTAGGGTAGAATCTGTTTCTTTGTTTGTTTTTTCCAGCTTCTGGAGGCCACCTATATTCCTTGGCTTGTGGCCCCTTCCTCTCTCTTCAAAGCCAGCAATGGCTTGTTGAGTCTTTCTACCACTCTGACCTTCTTGCATAGTCACATTTCTCTGATTCTTTTCTGCCTCCTTTTTCCACTTTTTAGGACCCTTGTGGTTATATTGGGTCCACTTAGATAATCCAGGATCATCTCCCTATCTTAAGGTCAGCTGATTAGCAAAGTTGATACCACCTGCCACCTTAATTTTCCTTTGCTATGTAAGCTACAGTAAGCACAAGTTATCGCAATTAGGACATGGATGTCTTTATGGGGACCTGATTTTGCCTCCCACACCTGTTAGTCTACACTGGAACATGTTAGCAGCTTTTAAGGCCATTGTACTAATTGCTACTTGCATTAAAGAAAGACATCTCTGCCAGATATTCAGCTGTTTTTTCCTTAATGTTATTGTTATATATTGTTAAAGCTTCCACTAAATTGTGAGAAGACTTGTTTCAATCATTTTAAAATGATTGGAGAAAATTATGTATGAATCAGCACGATTTCCACTTAATACTGGCACCAGTCCCCTGTTTATCAGCTACAAATGCGCTTATTCTCTTTAAAGAAACAAAAGTTGTAGTGGAATAGACTGTATTTTGGTTTGTTTCCTTTTAATCGTGTATATAAAATATATATTTGTGTATTTATATAAAATAGTGTTGTAGACAGATTCAGGAAATTTCTGTATAATGAAGAAAGTAAAGTATTCCAGAGGATCTACATCTGTATTATTGGTCAACTCACTAAAAGTAATATATATATATATATGTATATAATACCATATCTTTTTTTTTTAACTTCAGATAATAGTTGCTTAATGTATAATGCTTGTAAAACAGAAAAGCTCAAAAAACTATTTTAGTGTATTTAGTCACCATATTTTTTTTTTTGAAACATAGACATGCATGTATTTTTATGGTTTTCCTAGAAAAGTGCAATCATACTATATATTACTATTTGAGGCATATTTTTTCCACTTACAACTCACTTCCTTTTGGCTTATTATTCTAGTTTTTAATAACACAAAAGAGAGAATAGATAATGAACTCTGTGTACCCATTACCTAGCTTCAGCAATTATCAGCATTTTGCTAATTTTACAATTCTTTTAGAGCCAAACGGAGTGTTTGTGCTTTTCAAATATATGGTCTCATTTCTTCCTAACAATAGCCCTGTGCCGTAGGGATTATTTTCCTACTAGAGGGGTAGGTAACTTATCTGAGATTCCGTTACTTGCAGTGATGGACTCAGGTCCTAGGCTCTTTTCATGGCCCCATGAGTCTACATAATTCCATAATTGCAAATCAAATGTAAAGTTTGTTGGTAACCTGTTATCTCTCAAATATGTTATTAGAAACCACATCGTTCTACAGGAAAGCGCACAGCACGCCACCCGGTTCATAGCTTTGGCAAATGTTGGAAATCCCGAAAAGAAAAAGGTAAAGTTTTGAGTATTTGGTGGTAGATTAATATTCATTGTTTGTCTGATAAATGTTCCTTTTGCTGAAATCAGCATTCAGATCACTTCTCCCCAACTGCAAGGTCCCAGCAGCCTCAGTGACTCCTTTGTAAAGATTGGTAATGAAAGGTCACATTTCCTTGAGTCCTTCCCAGGGGATTGTAGGGAAGAGCTTGGGAAAACAGGCCCAGTGAAAAAAGGCAAAATTTCAAATGAACAGTGTTCTTTTTCTCCCACATCCATGTGGTAGTCTGTGTGGGTATTCATGAGTTTGCTCTCAGTTGGTACTATTGTTTGTTTCTTTTATTTCTTTTTATTTCTTTATTTGTTTGTTTGTTTATTAGGGGATACTGGGGATTGAATCCAGACCTCCTACATGGGAAGCAGGCGCTCAACCACTGAGCTACATCTGCTCCCCTGCTTATTTCTTTCTTTCTTTCTTCCTTTTTTTTTAAGGTTTGTTTTATTTATTTCTCCCCACCCCTTTGTTGTTTGCATTTGCTGTGTCTGTTCGTCTTCCTTGTTTCTTTAGGAGGCACCAGGAACCAAACCTGGGACCCCTGATACAGGAGGGAAGTGCCTAATCGCTTGAGCCACCTCTCCCTGCTTGGTTGTGTCTCTCATTGTGTTTTCCTTCCTGTGTTTCTTGTTGCATCAGCTTGCCGTGCCTGCCCATTGTGCCAGCTCGCTGTCTTGCTCATCCTCTTTAGGAGGCACCGGGAACCTCCGCTCCTTGCTTTGTTATATCTCTCATTATGTTTTTCTTTTTGTATCTCTTGTTGTGTCAGCTTGCTGCCCCTGCCCGTCATGCCAGCTTGCTGTCTTCTTTAGGAGGCACTGGGAACCGAACCAGGGACCTCCCGTGTGGTAGGCAGGAGCTCAATCGCTTGAGCCATATCCCCTTCTTTGCTTGTTTCTTTTAGCAACTTCATTTAGCAGAAATAATAAAATCTTTCCAAGGATTTGCCTAAGCCCTCTTTGGTTGGGAAATCCTAGTGATACCTGGAATCTCTCTTTGTATTGGAAAGCAGTACAGGTGAATGAAAGAGAATACCCAAAAAGTATTTTTCTTACTTCCTTGACAGCATCTCTGATTTTTAGGGCCAAAAGCTTGGTATTGTGGATTGAGATAGCTGAGATAGAGCAGTTGGTCAAATGGGAAAATAGGAAGATAAATAATCTGAAGATTATTCCATTATAACATGCCGTAAACAATGTGCATAAAAAAAGATAAGCAAATACATATTTATTTTTCCCATAATATTTTAAACTTGCAAGCCCAGTTCATTCTTAGCAAGTTTTAGATTTGTAATTTTTTTACTGCTCTCTTAAGTGGGACTAGAAGTTTACTGCTTTACTATCAGGAACATGTTAGCCTCAGCCATAAGGAACTCATACTGCAGTCAAAATTTTAAATTTTGGGGAAGCGGCTGTGGCTCAATCAGTAGGGCTCCCGTTTACCAAATGGGAGGCCCCGGGTTCGGTTCCCGGGGCCTCCTGGTGAAGGCAAGCCCGCCCGCACGGCGTGGTTAGCTGACCCAGCGAGCACAAGCAGCAAGGGGCGGATAAATGGATAAATAAATAAAATCTTTAAAAAAAAAAAAAAAATTTAAATTTGGCAAACATTAATAAATTTGTCTCATTTTACACCCAAACCAGCGGTGTATGGTGGGGTTTTTTTTTTTTCCTCCACATTTTTATGGGGTAGTGTCAACTTTTATTAAAGTTTTTGACGATCTAAGATGAAAAATAATGTATCATTGTTTTTTTATTTTTTTAGACTTTATGAAATAGCTCTGCTTTATTTTTATCCATTTAAAAAAAATTTGGAAGCGGCTGTGGCTCAATCAGTAGGGCTCCCGTTTACCATATGGGAGGCCCCGGGTTCGGTTCCCGGGGCCTCCTGGTGGGGGCGGGCCCGCCCGCACGGCGTGGTTGGCTGGCCCAGCGAGCACAAGCAGCAAGGGGGGATAAATGAACAAATAAATAAAATCTTTAAAAAAAAAAAAAAATTTGTTGAAGTATATCACTCATACATAAGCATACATAAACAATAAGTGTGTAGTAATAGTTGTGAACTTACGAAACAAGCATATATAACATCTACAGGACTCTCATACCTCACCCTGCCACCAATACCTTGCACTGTTGTGAAACATTTTTAACTAATGATTAAAGAGCATCCTCAATATTACTACTAACCAAAGTATCTTACATTTGGTGTACTTTTCCCCCAACCCAGCCTATTATTATTATTATTATTATTATTATTATATCATTTATACATGATCATACATAAACAATAAGTGTATATTAAGAGTTGTGAACTTACAGAGCAAACAGGCAAAGCATTATGCAGAGGTCCCATACATCAACCCACCACCAACCCCTTGCATTGTTGTGAGACATTTGTTATAAATTATGGAAGAATGTTGTCAAAATCTTACTGCTAACTATAGCCCTTATATTACATTTGGTATATTTTTCCCCCAGCCCACCCTATTATTATTTTTTAAATATATTTTTATGACAGAAGTTGTAACTTACAAAACAACCATACACATTTGCAGAATTATCATACAATACCCCTCTATCAACATACCACACCATGGTGGAACATTTGTTACAGATTATGAGATAATATCATTAGACTATTACCAGGTCCATAGCGTATATTTGGCACACTTTTTCCACACTCCACCATTATCAACACAGTACATCTTTGGCATAGATGCATGAAAATTACATTACTATTGTTAACCACAGTCCATAGGTCACTCCAGTTGTATTTTTCCCATGCTTCTCCACACTCCCACCACCCTGCAATAGTGATGTACATCTGCTCTAGCTCACAAAGGACACTCTTGCATCTGTACCATCAACCACAATTCTCATCCACCTTTGGGTTTACTGTGTTAGTCAGTCCCTAGATTATTCTCTAGCTTTCTTTCAATTGGCATTTACATCCCTAGACTACCCTTTTCAGCCACATTCCCATTTATAAACCAGCTGTTACTGACTACAATGTGTTACCATCAACTCTATACATTTCCACACTTGTACAGTAAAGTTAATTAAAACTTCTACATACATTAAACATCAGTAGTCCATCTTAGTCCTCTTATCTCCTTTAAGAATCCACCACCTACCACCAGGTCTTGAAGATATATTCCTACATTTTCTTCTAGAAGCTTTTTGATTCTTGCTTTTATATTTAGGTTTTTGGTCTATTTTGAGTTAATTTTTGTATAAAGGTGTGAGATAGGGGTCCTTTTTCCTTCTTTTGGCTATGGATATCCAGTTTTCTCAGCACCATTTGTTGAATGGACTGTTCTGTCCAAGCTGGGTGGTTTTGACAGACTTGTCAAAAATCACTTTGACTATAGACATGAGGGTCTGATTCTGAACCATCAGTTTAGTTCCATTGGTCTATGTGTCTGTCTTTATGCCAGTACCATGCTGTTTTTACCACTAGGTAAAACCACTAGCTAGGTAATATGATTTAAAGTCCGGAAGTGAGAGTCCTCCAGTACAGGTAGCAGAGGGGAAAGCCCTAAGTTGTCCAATTGTAGTTTTCATTAAGAAAAAAAGTTTGATTCTGTGGATAAAGTACACAAATACAAAGGACTCAGAGATAGAAGCTGTTTGTCTTCAAGGATTGTGGAGCAAGTTCCCCTGGACTTTGCAGTGATGTCATGATTTCCTCATCTGGGTGAAGATCCCTGATTTGTGTAAGGGCTGGAGCTCTGAAATGTTGCTTGTTACTTTGTTAGCCCTTGTCAATCCCTGCCAGCCCCTGCAGAGGTTACTGGGTTGGCATTTGACTTACTGTCTATTCTCTGAGCCCAGATGGGCTGGTTGGTGCTCTTTTAATTTTACTCAGTTTTAGAAGTTTTCTGTGAAATCTTCACAACAAAATAGGATATTTACTTTTGGATAAGCAGTATTTCCTGTAAGGTTATTGTGTTGCTTTTTCTCCAAAGTATCTTTATGCATTCAGTATTGTTCCCATGAAACTGATGGATACAGCAGAACTGGTAAAACAGCCTCCAGATGTCACTGAAAACCCGTACCGAAAACCTGGGAAGGAAGCATCCCTAGGAAAGCAAATTCCTGCCCCTGAGGTATGTTCTGATTGAGGGGTGGCATTTCTGGGCAGGATTGCCCATTAAAGGTGTATTTTTTCTGGTGGAGACTTTCTTTCCTTATAGTTTAGTACATAAAACAAGTTTACTTCTTAAAATCTAAATTTTTTTTTTGTTTCCTCAAGAAATTATGATGATATTGATAAAGTTTTAGTAGAGTTCAAGTAAGCTCAGTATTTTTTTAAATTGTAGTTTGGTGATAACATATTCATGTTAAGTCTTTCCTTGTCTAAACTTGATTGTCCATTCTCAGTTCTTCAGACAAGGATACAACTACTTAGTGGCAATTTGTCATTTTATGATGAGTGTTAGGAGGTAAATAAGATTCACTCTGAAGAGATTTTGTTAATAGGAGGCTTTTCTGAAAATTTTCTCCCACTAAAGTAAGGGATGTCAAGTGTCATTGCCTAGTATGCACTGTCTGCTCTGCTTTCTCAGCCTTTTTTTTTTTCCTTTATGAACAGCCTTCTCATCTTTTTTTATTATAGCTGAATTAAACTTGTTTGACCTATGAAATTGTAGGACTGTTCTATAGCCTTATTGAGGGAGAAAGGAAAAGGAATGTGGGTGGATTCCTATTGTTGAGTTTTGGTCAAGATCACTTTATAACTTGGCATTTTAACTTGCCTTTCCATAGAGGTAAATTTGGCAGTAACTTTGATAAGGGTTGAAAAGTATGGCTGAGGTCTGGCATCAGGACTGGGAAGATAAATTTTTCTTCCCTTGAACAGGCAAAAAGAACTGGGAGGAAAGACATGACATTGCAGGAGTGTTCTCTTCTATATAAATGACTGGCTACTTGTCTGAAAGTTAGTTAAACAATTTTTACTCTTCTGCCTTTGACCATTCCAGGAAGAGTCAGCCTGTCAGTTTTTCTTTGACTTAAATGAAAAGCAGGGAAGGAAGCGTTCATCTACAGGCAGAGATAACAAGTCTTCTCCTCACTCAAAACAGCCTCGCAAACCTCGTAAGTACCTTGGTTCCAGAGGACTTCTATGTGAGCAATAATGTTATTTCAGGTTTTATTTGGGAAGTGGCATTGTTGAAGGAGCCTCTTCTGGCAGAGGAAAAGTATACAATGAGTCATTAGGACCAACAATAAAAATTAAATAAAATAAAGATGGCCTGACTTTGAGGCTGTTTTGAGGCTATTCCTGTAAGTTTGTAAAACTTGATGAGGTAAAAGACCTACAAAAACAATATAGGCTCATAAAATAATAGAGTAATCAAACAGAGAAAAAGACTATGGTTATTTCATTGAGATACTCTCTTCTCACCTCCTTGGTTCAAAAATGAAGCTGATCATGGGAGGGTAAACTTATTATCCATGGTCATGTGGCTAGCTAGAGGCATGCCTGGGACTTTTGATACCCAGTTCCATTTTCTTTCACCATAGCATGCAGCCCGTATTGCGCTGCTTTAGTCAATAAGTAGCTATTGCTTGTGGGTCACCTACCTGTGGATTGGTTACAAATTCAGAACTTTACTAATAGGGGTTTAGTTTCATTGATAATGGTGATGGGAGGACATAGCAAGGAGCAAAACAGTCCTAGCCCATTGTGGCAGTGCTGTATCTTTGCAGGATATAAAGATCAGAGAAAGCTGAGTTCCATAGGTGATTATTATGCTGTAGTGCTTGTACCATAGTAACATTTGACTTTCTTCCACATGAAGCTCAGCCTCCAGGACCCTGCTGGTTTTGTCTTGCCAGCCCTGAAGTGGAAAAGCATTTGGTGGTTAACATTGGCACACATGTGAGTTACTCTATGAACCTTTTACAGAGAAGGAGACACTTGTGTTTTCCTTTCTTTTTTTTTTTAATTAACTTTTTTGAGACATAATTTTAATATCATTAAATTTACCTATTTTAAAATGTACAATTCAGTGATTTTTAGTAAGTTGTTGAGTTGTGCAACCATCGTGATAATATAGTTCCGGAACATTCCCATCACTCCTATAAAGATCCCTTATGTCCATTTATCATTAATTCCTAATCCCAGCCCCAGGCAACCACTAATCTATTTTCAGTCTCTATAGGCTTGCCTTTTCTGGACATTTCATATGAACAGAATCATACAGTATATGGTCTTTTGTGTCTGGCTTCTTTTTTTTAAATTTTTAATTCATATTTTATTTTTAAAATAATAATTTTAGAGATCAGAGCTAAGCAGTTTTCTTTAATGCAGGGCTTCTAAAGCTTTTTAATTATCTATTTATTTTTATTTTTTTCTTTGAGAAGTTGTGAGTTTACAAAACAATCATGCAAAAAAAAAAAGACAAAACAATCATGCATACCATACATTCCCATACATTACCCCACCATCAACACCTTACATTGTTATGACACATTTGTTGCAATTGAGGAAAGAACACTGTCATAATCTTACTGCTATCTATAGTCCATAGCTTATATATATATTTTTTTAACAAATCACTTTTATAGATACATATTGATAAAGCAGAAACCCATCCAAAGTATACAATCAATGGTATTTGGTATAATCATATAGTTGTACATTCATCACTTTAATCATTATTAGAACATTTTCATTATTCCAATAATAATAATAATAATAACCAAAAAATACAGCTTATATTTTGTTGTATTTTTCCCACTGTATCTGGTTTCTTTTCCTTAGGATAATAATGTTGTGTTTCATCCATGTCGTAGCATGTATCAGAACTTCATTCCCTTTTATGGCTGAATGGTGTTACATTGTACGGATATATTGCATTTTGTTTATCCATTGGACATTTGGGTTCTTTTTACTTTTTGGCCATTAGGAATAATACTGCTATGAACATTTGCATGCAAGTTTTTGTGTGGACATATGTTTGCATTTTTCTTGGATTAATACCTAGGGGGGAATTGCTGAGTTGTGTGGTAAATTTATGGTTAACTCTTTTTTTAGAGTTTTTTTTCTTTAAAGATTTATTTTATTTCTTTATTTCTCCCCACCCTCCTTGTTGTTTGTACTTGCTGTGTCTGTTCATATTCTTTGTTTTCTTTAGGAGGCACCAGGAACTGAACCCGGGACCTCTGATGTGGGAGGGAGGAGCCTAATCACTTAAGCCACCTCCATTCCCTGCTTTGTTGTGTGTCTCATTTTGTTCTTCCTCCTGTGTCTCTTGTTGTGTCAGCTTGCTGTCTTGCTTGTCTTCTCTAGGAGGCACTGGGAACCTCTGATCCCTGCTTTGTTGTATCTCTCATTATATTTTTCTTCTTGTGTCTCTTGTTGTGCCATCTTGTTGTGTCAGCTTGCCTCACCTGCCCATCACGCGAACTCGCTGTCTGCTTTAGGAGGCACCGGAAACCGAACCACGGTCCTCCCATGTGGTAGGCGGGAGCCCAATCGCTTGAGCCACATCCACTTCCCTATGGTTAACTTTTAAAGAAATTGCCAAACTTTTCCAAAGTCACTGAACCATTTTGTATTTCCACCAGCAATGAATAAGAGTTCCTGTTTTTCTGCAACCCCACCAAACCTTATTATTGTCAGTCTTTATGATTATAGACATTCCCCTGTGGTTTCTTTACAAGATCTCTCCCTTTCTTCCTCCCTCTTTTTCAAATAGGTAGGGTCTCCTAGAGTGATGCTTGTATATACTTTTTTTTAAAAAAGATTTATTTATTTATTTCTCCCCCCTGCTTGTTGTTTGCGCTCGCTGTCTACTCTCTGTGTTCGTTGTGTGCTCTTTGTGTCTGTTTGTCTTCTTTTAGAAGGCACCGGGAACCAAACCTGGGACCTCCCATATAGGAGGGTGGTGCCCAATCACTTGAGCCATATCTACTCTCTATTTGTTGTGTCTCCTCATTGTTTCACCTTGTTGTGTCTCCTGGTTGTGTCAGCTTGCTGTGCCAGCTCATCATGTCAGCTCGCTATCTTGCTCATCTTCTTTAGGAGGCACGGGGAATTGAACACGGGATTTCCCATGTGGGAGGCGGGCACCCAAGTGCTTGAGCCACATCCACTCCCCTGTATATCTGTATATACATACTTCTTTTTTTTTTTTTTTTTAAAGATTTTATTTATTTATTCATTTATCCCCCCCTTGCTGCTTGTGCTCGCTGGGTCAGCTAACCACGCCGTGCGGGCAGGCTTGCCTTCACCAGGAGGCCCTGGGAACCGAACCCGGGGCCTCCCATATGGTAAACGGGAGCCCCACTGATTGAGCCACAGCCGCTTCCCCATACTTCTTTTTTTAAAGATTTATTTATTTCTCTCCGCCCCCCCCGCCTGCCCCCGTTGTCTGCTCTCTGTGTCCATTTGCTGTGTGTTCTTCTGTGTCTGCTTGTCTTTTAGGTGGCACCAGGAACCAATCCTGGGATCTACTAGAGTGGGAGAGAAGTGCTCAATCTCTTGTGCCACCTCAGCTCCCTGGTCTGCTGCGTCTCTTATTGTCTCTCCTCTGTGTCTCTTTTTGTTGCATCATCTTTCTGTGCCGGCTCTCCATGCACACCAGCACTACTGCGTGGGCCAGTACTCTGCGTGGGCCAGCACGTTGCGTGGGCCAGCTTACCTTCACCAGGAGGCCCCAGGAATCGAACCCTGGACCTCCTATATGGTAAATGGGAGCCCAATTGCTTGAGCCACATCCACTTCCCAGTGAAGTGAAATACTTCTTGAACTCTCTGTATTAGTCCATATTACTTGGAGTGATGAGTTGCTTTTGTTTAAAACAGATTTTCTTTGTCCTAGAAAGGGAGTCTTTTGTTGTTCATATGCCAAGATTGGGTTAAAAATGTCAGTATTCTTGTTAGAGCTTCAGTTCCAGAAACTTGAGCTTATTAAATTTTATCTATAATTATCTAATGTTGGAAACTGAGTCACACTAACTAATCATATGAAATACTAAAGTGATAAATTCTGAAATTTGCCTAGTAGTAGAAAAATATAGCTTCTAGCCCCACATCACTTTCCTAGCACAGACTAGGAAAACTAGATGATATTGAGGATGATCTTATTCAGGCTGTGAAAAATCCTGATGAACTACGTGTATCTCACAGTAAAGTCAGGCTATTTCAGACTTCCCCAGATACTTTTCTCTGTTAAACATTATTCTTTGACCCTCATTTCTTTGGGTTCCATATAGACCATTATCCTTCTTTTTGCATTCATCTAGAATAAAGGAAGTTTAATTTTAACCAATCCAGCCAGTCATCTGTGGCTAGAATTGGATGTTTCCCAAAGCTCCTGAGGGAAATATTTATAAACCACTTCTTAGTGTGTGGTTCTTCTGCAGATGTATGCTTTCATCAGTTTTTCATTGGTTTGTTCCAATTTCAATTTCTAAGAGTGGCATTTTCCTCAACTTATCCTAACAATCTGAGGGCCTTTTATTGTGGCCTCCCATAGACTGACTAGAGTCTCACTTTCATCTTATACTTTAAGTCATATCCTTTTCTTACCTTTGTTGTTCCAAACTGAAAGGTCTTAGTGTTTTACATTTATTTATTTGTTTGTTTATTTTTTAAATTATTTTTTGAGGTACCAGGAACTGGGGTTTGAATCTGGGACCTCGTACATGGGAAGCCGGTGTTCACTGGTGTCCACTGAGCCACATTAGCTTCCCTGAGTTTGTTTTGCTTGTTGTTTGTTTTTGTTTTTTTTAGGAGGCACCAGGAACCGAACCCGGGACCTCCCATGTGGGAGGTGGGTGCTCAACTGCTTGAGCTACATCCACTCCTACATTTATTTTTTATGTCCTGATTAATGGTATACTCCTTTTTTTTTTTTTTTTAGTTAGGTCAGTAAAAAAGAATTTATTTGGGAAATGGGGGAAAGAACAGAACTTGCTGAGAAATGGGAGAGAAAGACGGAAATACACACCAAGTTTTGGTGCGAGCTGCTCTAGGCAGAGAGAGTGAGCTCTGCCTCGTGTGATGGCCTTTTAAACTGTTAATTATTCCTCCCCCTTCTTAATGATAAGGGGATGGGCCCCAGCTGTTCTTGGTTACCCCACCAATGGTGGGACCAATGGTGAAGATGGTTTGGAATATCTGGGGCCAAGGGGAGGTCCCAGAAAGAGAAACTGGGACCTCAAGGTTATACTCAAGGTCTCAGCGAGGTCTTGCAGCCATGTTGTCAGCTGGCCATGTGGTCATGTTGTGGCTCATTTTCTCCTCCATTACCCTGTACTAACCTGCCTTAACTTCCCCCTCAGAGAGTTCATGCCGTTATTCTTAAGAGGGGTGCTGAAGGGTGATGATCATTGTTCTGTAGTTACTTTCTGCTGGTTAGGGCAGTAGTCCTGCCTGACAGGACATAAACCTCTTTGGCTGTTCTACTGAGGTTGACGGAAGATGGGTCTGACACTATGGTTGGAACTGGCTGAAATCCCTGCGTGACTAATACCTTGTTTTGGGAAGTGTTGATTTTCAGAGAAATAAACTTAGAATTTTGAAGATATATGGCCCCAGTAAAAGAATAAAGAAAATGGTGGTAATGACCCCCCAAAAAGGGGGGTCAGCTATGACATACTGGACCACGAGAGTGAGAAAGGAGTGGCATATTCTTATCTCTGGCACTAATGGGGCCAAGGCCCATGCCAATTAGACCTTGGAGCCTGTGGATGGATGCTTCAGTGGGAAAAAGAGCAAACTAGAAAGCTCTTGCTTTTATAGGAGTGCTCTTTCTGGGTTATCTCTCTTGGACCATTTTTGCCCCTTTTTGGATTAGTTTTTGCCATTCTTTTCTCCCACATGACTTGTAGAAGAAGTCAGGCTTTGAGCTGCTTTCCATTTAGGTAACCCCAGCAGATTCAAGGTTCCATGTAAGAAAAGAGAGTTGGAGTGAGTGACTTAGCTGAGTGCTTCAGTAGGCCTCAGAGAGAAATGACCTTTCCTTTCCACTCACTTTTCTCTACCAGGGTATCTAGCTCAGGGTATGGGCCTAGGGGAAGAGCAAGGAAATGACTCTGTTTGCTTCTTGTTGTGGCTTGAAGCTAGAGGGGCACAAGGCATCTCAGGTCTTAATTGTGGCCCAAGCCCAGCACCCCAAGGAGAGAACTTTTGAGGATTTTAGTCCAGACCCTACCTAGTAGTCAATTCTGCACTTACCCAGACTATCTTCTGTCTGGTAGAAGCCTCTTGGGACTCTGTGGTGACTTTTGGGTATCTGGCAAAGAATGTAGGATCACCCTCTGCAACCATTCCTCTTGATCCCCTTTTATCATTTTTTTCTTGGCTTTCTCTGTCTTTGCCATACCTTCCTTAAGGGTTGTACATAGAACTGTGCTCACGGTCCATGACCACAAACTGGTAAAAATCAGGAAAGACTGCTGAGAGTCCAACATAACTTTTGCAAAATTCATGCATTTTATTTATGGGAGAAACATTCATTTAGGTCCTGTTTATACATTGTTAGAGATAATATAAGCATAGAACAGATTAGACGGTGAAAGTTTGAAAGGAAGGTTTGAGATTGGGTCAAGTGTGAAATTATTCACAAGAACTGCAAGTACTGCAGTATGGGCTGTTTAGACTAGAAACCTTCACATCACAATATAAAATCATAATGTAAAAGCTGCTATTCTTGGTGATGACCTGCAGACATAAAGAAAAGGCTAGCACACACACACACACACATATATAATGTTTATTGTAAAAATAAAAACATGTTTTAGTGCTTATGAGGCTTAGAGGAACTTTTGTTATCTGGAAAATTAACTTTGTAGATGGGCTCAGTATCTGGTGCCAAATACATCAAGAATGATAATACTTTAGTTTGATTCCAATACCTATCCTGTCATTCTATTGGGCTTTCTCATTGTAGACATAATTCAAGAAATAAATGTCTCCTTCCTTAGGCCCTAACTGATGGGTTTGAACCCACCACACTAACTGTACACTTTGGATTGTGTTTTTCTAAAGTTCATGTGCCTTCATTTGTCTGATTGAGGTTCATTGTCCCTTCCTCTGCTCATTCACAGTGCCTTCCCTTCAAGATTGTCTGAGTGATAGAGCAGTCCTGCATGTTTTTGTTGTGACAGAAGTGTTTTTAGTTGCTATTAAAGGCTGACATCCATTATTGGGAACCATAGTTCTCTACCTCTTGGAGGTATCTGGGTTTGAGGTTTTTCCTTTATCTTTCTGCCCCATTAGGTTATATGTTTGCTTTTTGTAGAGATCAGTGAGCAGCTCAAGGCTGTAGAGACATTGGATGCTTAACCATATCATCTTAGCCTAAAGTCCAAGAAATTTCTATTGATGGATTTCTGAGCATTTTTTTTACAACCTCAGGCTCATTCTTTGCATAGGCTTTTCTCCCTGGAGGAATCATATATGCCCTCTCCATGTCTCAGTTCTGTACTTTCTCTTTAGTGCTACCTTGCCCTTGCCAAAGGAGGCTTATCGGATGACCATGTCCTCATTCTGCCCATTGGACACTACCAATCAGTGGTGGAGCTTTCAGCAGAGGTGGTGGAGGAGGTGGAGAAGTATAAAACTACACTGAGGCGATTCTTTAAGAGTCGAGGCAAACGGTGTATTTTATTTGAGAGAAATTATAAAAGCCACCATCTCCAGCTACAGGTAAGTGGTCTCTGACCAGGATCTGGGAAGGGCCCCGTGGGGACCCTTAATATTTATTGGTGAATAAATAATTTAAAAAGACTCAAATGTTATATTATTTAAATAATGTTAATTCTAATTAATATTCAAATAGTTTGTTTTGATATAATATTTAAATTATTTAACATGAATGTTCACCTTAATATTTAAATAATATTCATTTAAAAGGTTAAAGAGTATCTGGTGATAACTTCAGAGATTTCACAGGGAGGTGCATGGTCAGTGCAAGTGAACAGCACAGACAGTGTCTTGTTGAGCAAAGGAATGGGTAGTTGAGAAAAGCTCCAAGGGAGATTTGGGCCTTGATCAATAGAATTTGGAAAGGAGTGTGTGTAGGCTTAGAGGGAGGAAATAGTCTCGGAGCCTGCATGGGGCTAGCGGTTCAGACATTCAGAGACTGTTTATGGATAATTTGCCTGTAGTTGTGGTGGTCTTCTTTCTGGCGCATTTGTTAAGTTTTCAAATGGGCCTGATTCTGCCACATATAATATATAGGAGCTGGCAAAGGCTTGATGAAAAAGAGATTTCTTGCTAGCCTTTCCCACCCCAGAGTTTGGCTCCCACATGTGGCAGGCTATCTCGTAAGTTTAAGTCCTTACAGACAGGCTGGCATAGGCCTGTCTGACTTGAGGAGAATCTGTGCTGAGGGGTATTTCTCTGCCCCTGTGATGGATTCACTACTTTTCAGGAATTGTGCAGGCACAATCCTCTATGGGACCTATGCAAAGATTCCCTCACTACCCACCCCCCAGGTTATTCCTGTGCCACTCAGCTGCTGCACCACTGATGACATAAAAGATGCCTTCATTACCCAGGCGCAGGAGCAACAGATAGAGCTGTTGGAAATCCCAGAGCACTCTGACATCAAGCAGGTGAAACAGAAGGGAAGGTTTTTGACATGTTGAACCTAAGGTATTTTCACAGCATTCTAAAATGTTAAGTAGGTAGGGACAATTTGGGGCTAGAGTATGGGGTATTGATTAGACTGGAGACCAAGATGGCATTTCAGCAAAGTCCTAGTGCTTTTCTGGGAAGAGAAAGTAATAAAAAATTTCCTAAGGTGGGTACTTAGGAGACTCTATGTCACTGGGAAGATCTTGATAATAACTGCCCGTCTGGCTTTTTAAAAATCCGGTTCCACTAAGTGGCTTGGAAACTGAAGTTAATCACATCTTTGTTTTTTTTGGTAGAGGGGTGCTTTTAGACTGAATTCTTTGCCAAATTAAAGCTTACAACTCAAACAACTGTTTACTTTAGATTGCACAGCCAGGAGCAGCATATTTTTACGTTGAACTTGACACAGGAGAGAAGCTTTTCCATAGAATTAAAAAGAATTTTCCTTTACAGTTTGGAAGGTATGTATGCTTTTCTTCTTTTATGTAATTTTATTAGACCTAATATGAACAAAGTATGAGATGCATGAACAATTAATAAAAAGCTAAATAAGAAATAGTCCTTATCCCACGCAACATACAATCTTAGGGAAAGTCAGATGTTTACATATGTGAGAGTAATGTAATGCAAAATGTGAAAACGTTTTGGAAAACAATGTACTTTAGAAATTCAGAGAAGGGAGAGCTCATTTTTACTTTGTGAAAGGCTCCATGAAGGGATTAAACTTGAACCTGAGAGATAGATTTAGAGGGCAAAGATTGGGGTCAGGATACTCCACCCAAACAGAGTAAAGTGCCCCATTATGTGAGCATACACTTTAGTTCAGGCACTGTGCCAAGAACTTTACATTCATTGTCTCATGTAATCTTCACAACTATGGGGCACATGGGGCACAATGAACAACTAAGATACCATTTACCAACATGGAAAATGAAGCTCTAGAGCAGAGGTTCTTAACCAGGGGTCCATGAGCTTGAAGTTCAAAAAAACATTATTCTTGCGGGGACGTGTTGGTGTGGGTGTGATATATTTTTTAAATAGTACACAGTATAGTGTGGACTTAGTAAGGGGTCCATGGTTTTCACCTGACTGGCAAAGGGGTCCGTGGAACAAAAAAGGTTAAGAATCCCTGGTCTAGAGGAACGCCCAATAGAACTTTCCATAATGATGGAAATGTTCTCTAAATCTATACTGTCCAACGCTATTTCAGTGCTGTTGAGCATTGAAATGTGGTTAATGTGACCGAGGACCTGAATTTTAAATGTTACTTAATTTTAATTAATTAAAATTAAAATTTAATAGCCACATCTGGCTAGTGGCTACTGTATTAGACACAGCATGGCTCTAGAGGGCTTAGATAACTTGGCCATGTTCACATAGTGGTAGGTTCAAACTCAGGCTTGTTGGACCCCAAACCATGAGGTCCTAACATTTTATTCTGTATTGTCCTGAAGGTCTTGGTGAGGCTTCATTTCTGCTTCTAATATCAGGTATTACATAACTGAAAAATCCTACAGGGGGTGGTACATGTTAAGCAAAGATTGAAGTCAGGGAGGAGTTGGCAAGAGACAGAGGATGGAGGGGAGTAGAAAATGTGCAGAACAGATTATATATGCTGGTGTCTAATTTGTAACTGTTTTTTTCCCCCTGTGGTTAGAACTGGGCTTTAAGTGAGCCTTAAACCATTTTTGGACTAATTTGGAAAGTCTACAAGAGATTGCAACTATTAGATAAGTCCAGTAAATGTAGTCGTTTACATATTCTAAAAGATATAAAATGAGAACAAGTTGGTTATGAGATTTAAGTATCAGACATTATCTTTTCATTTTTGCCTCAGCAACAGATGCAGATATGGGTATTGACTACTTAGGCACATGATTGCAGATACACACCAGCATAGAAAGCCCACAAAAGGGTGATTTTCCAAGTGGTTTTCTGTTCCTTTTAGTCAGTTATATTTTCAACATTTAGTATTTTTCAAAGTACTGATTTATAGTTATATAGTATTTTTTAAAAAGAATTATTTATTTTTCCTCTTCCAGAGTGGGAGAGAGGTGCTCAATCTCTTGCGCCACCTCAGCTCCCTGCTCTGCTGCGTCTCTCATTATCTCTCCTCTGTTGCGTCATCCTGCTGTACCAGCTCGCTGCATGGGCCAGCCTGCCCTCACCAGGAGGTCCCGGGAATCGAACCCTGGACCTCCCATATGGTAGACGGGAGCCCAATCGCTTGAGCCATATTCCACTTCCCTGTAGTATTTTATAGTTAACAAAATAACTTGAAAAGACATCATTTTTCCAGCTGAACAATATAGTTGGTACTATCTCCATTTTACAGATGAAGCTCAGAGGTTTGCCCAGGGAGCTAGAACTTGAGCTCATGTTCTCTGACTTTTAGATGACTTTTAGATGACTTGTGTGATTTGGATTCAACTCATATTTATTGTAGCAAAGTAGAATGTGGGCAACACAATGCACAAATACAGTTATTTCTAATATATCAAAATGAGTAAAAAGAATTGTAAATAAAAAGAATTGGTAATTAGAAGGCAGCTTGTATGTAGTGGTATTGTGTGTGTTTGTATGTAGTTACTTTTAGTCCTGAGGGCTAAGATTAGTTGTTTTGTTGACAATGAGCTTGTGCTATTTTGCCTATGTAAGCCTGAGTCCTGTGGAAGGAGAGGCAAAGGAATTTCAAGACAGAGAGGATATGACACTAGGTGCCTGACTTCACCATGCCCTCGGCAAACTTGTATTCTAGTTGGGATGACAAAATATAGAGTTTGTTAAGATGTAATCATAGCTATTGTGGTGCTTTGACTGTTATTTCTGCACCTCACAAAACCCTGTAAGGTAGGTAATATTTTCATTTCATAGGTGAGGAAATCAAAACTCGGAGATGAAGTAATTTGGCTAAGTAACAGACTGCAAGTGGTAGAGCTAGGAATGGAATTGAATCTCCGATCTTTCTGACTCCAGTGCCTGCCCTCTTTCTACTGTACCATTTGTTTCTCAAAGTATCAGCAATGTAGTTTCAGGTTGCTCAATAGAGGGAGAAGCTAAGGGGCTTTGAAGGGTTAAGAAAAAGGTAGGACCTGAACTAGTCACTTAAAACTGGTATGATTTTGATAGACAGGATGGCAAGGATGGCACTAAGAATAGGAGGCTGGTATGAGCAAAGGCAGAGGAATTTCCATACCTTCTTCTGTCATGCTGAGGAGCTCTCTGATTGGAGATGAATAGAAGAAGGGGTTTTTATAGCTGATGCCATCCATTTTTACTTCTTTGTGTTCTTTCTTCAGGGAGGTCCTGGCCAGTGAAGCTATCCTTAATATTCCTGACAAGTCTGACTGGAGGCAGTGTCAGATCAGCAGGGAAGAGGAAGAGACCCTAGCTCGCTGCTTCCGGAAAGACTTTGAGCCCTTTGACTTTACTCTGGATGACTAACCAAAGGAAAAGACACTTTCTGAAATTCACAGAGGTAGTAGCAGAAGCCTGTTTTAAAGAAACTGCAGATTCCCATGGGAACTTTTGCCCAGCCTCTTTTTCAAGAATTCCCAATGGAACCTACCTGCAGCAGGAGGCCTAGGATTGAATATATTTTTGGAAAAAGTCACATTCATGAAAATCTTTTATTAAAAGCATGTTGGTTGTCTGGTTCCAAATACAGCTTGTTTAACAACATTTTCAAAAACATTTAAACCATCAAATAAAATCCAAAAACTTTTCCATGGTTGACAAGTGTTTTGTGTTGCTACCTATGACCACTGAAATGAGGTGGTGTGTGTAAAAGGAGGCTTTGGGCCCAGCTGTTATTCCTGAATCACACAGGTTGGCTTCTTGAGCAACCTAGAGTGGAGAAGAGATCCAAGACCTTTGCCATTTTTTCTCTTACAGCGTTCATCTTGTGGATGTACAGGAGCTCATTCAGTCCTTAAGCAAATATTTTGTCCTATAAGCCAGGCATTTTTTAGGCTCTGGGAGTATACCCATGTCCCAACATGGTCCTGTTATCGATTATGAATCGGCTAGCCCGACAGAAAAAACACTTGAGCTATGCAGCGAGGGTCCAGGAAAATGGCGACGTTTAAGGAATGAACTATGAAGGCTGGAGAATCAGTGGGTCTGTTCGCGCAGGATTCTTTAGATTTCTTAGGATTCCTCAATATTTAAATCACAGGTGGGCTTTGCCAGTGCTGGTTAAGCGGTGGTGGGGCTGGAGGATAAATGGCAAGGGTCTGAAGAAAGGTGACGTTTGGACAGGGCTGGAGGCAATCTGAAATTTGGAAAAGACGAATACGGAAGAGAATGTAGAGGCTAGAGAGAGTTTATATTTTCAGGACTGGAGAAAACCAAGCGGGTCCTCTACGTCAGAAAAATGATTACGGTACTTCCAGAGAGTGGACTGTAAGGTCTTCCCTAGCTTCCCCAGCTTTTCGCCGGGTGGCTCCAGCCCGGACTTGGAGAACTTGGGGCGGGGCTTTTCCCGCGACAGTTGCCGGAAGTGACGCATAATCTCGCGAGAAGAAAGACGCGCGAGCCTCGGCGGCCCGGAACCGGCCTTGGAGCAGCCGCGGCGTCTGAGGCGGCTACCCCTCCCGCTCCATGGAGCGGCCCCCCGGGCTGCGGCCGGGCGCGGGCGGGCCCTGGGAGATGCGGGAGCGGCTGGGTACCGGCGGCTTCGGGAACGTCTGCCTGTACCAGCATCGGGTGAGGCTGGGCGCGCGAGGGAGCGGTGGTGGGTGTTCGAGTGTCCGTCCAATATAGTTGGCTGTCAGTATGTGTGAGATTGTCAGTGGGCTCTTGGACAGTGTTTGGGAGCCAGTGGGCCATAGCGTGTGTGTGTGTGTGTGTGTGTGTGCGATATTGTGCTTGAGTCCGAGGTTGTATCTGTAGGAACGAGTGAGAGTGGTCCTGGGTCGGAGTTTGTGGGAGAGAGCTATTAGGTAGAATTTTGGGTGTGAGTGTCAAGATGTGACACTGCGTTTAAGTGTCCCTTTGTAACCGTAGAGTGTCCGAGTTGTGTATGTGAGCACGAATGGATGAGAAAGCGGGGCTAAAGGGATGGGGCTGCCTGTTGGAATGTGTTTTTACGTGTGTGTTTTTGGAGGCCTGTGATATCAATAGGGGCTGGAGTAGACAAGGAATAATTCATGGTGGGTCCGAGAGTTAAGCCTTTGGAAGTATGGGTACGCTTTGGAGTTGGGAATGTATTCCAGGTAGGGAACAGTAAGAGGACAAGCTGGTGAAAATGATTATGGCTTCCAAGGAAAGGAAAGGAAGTAAGATTGGGGAGGGAGGAGGGACTTTAGTTGGTGGAGGGCAGCTAACATCAGACTCAGAAATTTTACTTTGATTTCATTGAAGATGTTTAACCATTGTAGCAGCAATTAATAATCATGTTCCAGTCTTTTGAGAGGCCAATAAAAGCTTTGAACCCTTTCCCCCAGAAAAACGCAGGCATATCTGCACAACCTTATGCATCTTATGCATTGCCATTTGAGGGGGCTCACTGAAGCACATTCAAAGATCTTTTAGGCATATAGACTATGGACTAATAATCTCTGCAGTATAGCTTTGCTTTGACATCTTTAATCTCTGTAATATAGCCTTTGTTTTGACATCATAGGTCTGAGAGTTAAATAAGATAATGTATATAAAGCTAAATACAGTGCCTGGCCCATGGTAAGCCCTTAAATGTTAGCTGTTTGCTGCTGTGTTGTTGTCTGTTACAGTTGTCATCATTGTTAATTGACCTTAAAAATGGAAATGTAAAGTAAAAGTGGTGTTCTAGGAATATTATTTTGTAAATGATGAATTTGAGTGGAAAAACATGGGGCACAATGAACAGTTAAGATATTACTAAAATGCCTGTACTTGGCCTGTGAATGGATAAGAGAATTCAAAAGGAAAAATCATGATTTGCTGTCTTAAGGAACATGGGTATGGGTAAAGGCCCTAATGTTGGGTACACAGAACGGGAGATAGGAGTCTGCCAGGGAGGAATAGGCATGTTTATGGGGCAGTTAGAGTGATAAATGTCACTAATAGAACCAAGGAAATTTTGTGAAGTATGTTTCTAGATAGAGCATAGAAGGAAATCTTAGAGAGATGGAGAATGAAAGGTGAAGGCCTAAGGCATTAAGTACTTTGAAGACAAAGAAGTAGTAAATTTAGTAATTCTCACAGGGTGGGGTAGGGTGGGGTGGGGGGCTTAAAACACTCAAGGTAAAAAAAGAAAAAGAGGGAGCCAAGTGCTTCCCACAGAATGTTGCCTGTGGCCTTGTTAACCAAGCTGCACTATCACTCTGGACTTTAGAGAAAAAGCAAGCATAGTGACATGCTTTTGTGACTGCTTCTCTTGGTCATTGTTTGGGGCTGGATGAACTCACCACTTTTTATATGGAAGAGACTTGGGTTCCTCTAGAATCTTAGAAATTGCTCAAGAACATTCCAATTGTCCATAGTGATTCTTTCCCAAAACTGGGACAAATGATAACTGCATATGTGTTGAGGAGAGAAGGAATACTCTGTCATAAGACTTGGAAACAGCATCATTATTTTTCTAAGACTAGCTTGGGGTTTTCATTTACAGTTTTCAAGATCTCCACATGTTTTGGTGGAAGCCATGACTCAGTATTTCATCTACACCTCTCTCAAAGCACAATAAGGAAGAAAAAAGAATGCGAGATGCATTATTTAGGTGATAGCTGTACTGGTTGCTGATGGTGCTCAAATCAATAAAAACAATATTCCTTGCTCTCAAGAAGATTTCAAGTCTAGTGGGAGAAAGAGACACAGAAACAATTAAAATACAATGTGATAATTTATAATGAAGGTATTTGCAAAGTGATATGGAAGCATGGTCAAAGTAGCTGAAGCATTCTCTCTAGGGACTAAGGTAGCACTTCTCAAAGTGTGTTTGGGAAAACTAATCCCATGAAATACTTTGAAAAAGGGGTACTATGGTCAATACATTGGGTAAATGCTGCATATAATATACCTTCATCTGGAGATTAATAACCCACATTATATTAAAAGCTCTGAGAAATCCTGTAGTAAAGAAACCAATTTTAATATTTTCCAAATGTATTTTAACAAAAGAACTGTTTTTGTTTTTTGCTAGACATCTATAAACTCCCTCCAGAACATTCTTTGTGAAGAGTTGGAGTGGGGTAGGCCTTCACAGAGCAGGTGAAATATTAACTATAGAGTTAAAGGATCTTCTGGGCTAGGACCTTTTTGAAGAAGATTGCTTCCTGCCTCATTCATACAAGAATTTAGGGCTTAACATTGTTCTTGGTTGTACCAGATTGTTTCTATGGTGGTAAAAACTTACATGGGACATAACTACAACTAGGCATCTGCTCATAAAAAAAAGTTGAAGAGAGTGAAGATTGTGGTTAGGCTAGTCTGTAGTCTGTCCTAATTCCTTATTTTGGATAAACTGTTTTATGTCTGGCCTCTTTGTTCCCATTCAGACTATCCTTGACACCAAACTAAGTCTTGTTTCCCTACCTATAGGTGTTTTTTTTTGTTGTTGTTGTTTTCTCTTTCTCCTCCCAGTCCCTGGGCTCTTCCCTCTTTATTCATACAAAACCTTTACCATACCTTTGGTTTATGTCAGAGACTGCACATTTTGGAAGTTCTTTTGGACTCTCCTCACAATGTTGGAAATATAGTGTAGCCCTGTTTGGCCCTGACTGCTGTTGCTGGGCTGCATTATTAGTGTAATGGGTACTGGATGTGAACATGTCTTACTCTTTCCTGTAATGTGCATCAAGATGGGTTTAATTTCAGTCATAGGTAAGAGGTGTTAGATTTGTTTTATAGATGTGGAAATTGAAGTATCATCATTATTAGGATTTTTTTCCCATGTCAAATTGAAATACAAAAAAACCTCCTAATTTTGGAGTTTTTTTGCACTAGGTTTGGTCATGTTAAAACTATTTCTTGCTTGTTGAGGTCAGGGAGTTCTTGAATTATCTTCATTCTAGTCATGCTGGAGTCTGGGGCTCTTCTTTGTTGTTTTGACTAAGATCTTTTCTGAAAAGGGTTTGTAGGAGAAAGGATAATTGTTTGTTTTTTTTCTAGCAGTATGTATGAAACAATGATCTAAGAGACCTGTTTCAGGAATACCCTTAGTCAGTTTTTGCTTGTGTGCTTTGGTGTGTTTGAAGGTCAATTTTAAAGAATTGATTTGATTGTCTCATGGTCTACTTACCAAAAGTGTTGGTTCAAGAGAGCTATAGAGGGAAGCGGCTGTGGCTCAATCAGTAGGGCTCCCGTTTACCATATGGGAGGCCCTGGGTTCGGTTCCCGGGGCCTCCTGGTGAAGGCAAGCCCGCCCGCACGGCATGGTTAGCTGACCCAGCGAGCACAAGCAGCAAGGGGGGGATAAATGAATAAATAAATAAAATCTTTAAAAAAAAAAAAAAAAGAGAGCTATAGATAAGTCTGTTTAATAAATAAGGCTAAAAAGCTTTGTTTCCCCAGGTTGACATTTCTTTGATAGCAAGCAAATCTGCACAAGAACCTAATTTATATTTTTTTGTTGTTTTTCTATTTTGGCAGGAACTTGATCACAAAATTGCAATTAAGTCTTGTCGCCTAGAGCTGAGTACCAAAAACAGAGAACGATGGTGCCATGAAATTCAGATCATGAAGAAGTAAGTACATTTGATAACTTTTATTTCCCCAGTTCTGCAGCCCAGATAGATGTCATCATACAGCAGGAGGCCAGGAATGCATAGAATCTACTCTTCTCAGGATATTCTTGGGAACATATCTTTCTCTCCCTCATTAAATATCTGTTCTATTTCAAAGAATAACATCACATTATGATTAAGAAGATTTTGTTTAAAGGTCAGCTAAGTATTATCAGATTCAGCTGAGGATAGAATCTATTTCCTCCGAATCTTGGGCAATTCCCATCTATTATACGTTTTTTTTTTTTTTTTTTAAGATTTATTTTTATTTACCACTCCCACCCCACCCCCGCCATTGTTTTGTGCTCTCTGTCCGCTCTCTGTGTTCTTCTGTGTCTGCTTGTCTTCTTTTTAGGCGGCACTGGGAACCGATCCTAGGACCTTCTAGAGTGGGAGAGAGGCGCTCAATCTCTTGTGCCACCTCACCTCCCTGGTCTGCTGTGTCTCTTATTGTCTCTCCTCTGTGTCACTTTGTTGTGTCATCTTGCTGTGCCAGCTGTCTTTGCGGGCCAGCACTCTTGCATGGGCCAGCTCTCCTGTGCGGGCCAGCACTCCTTGTGGGCCAGGTCTCTGCATGGGCCAGCTTGTCTTTCACCAGGAGGCCTCGAGAATCGAGCCTTGGACTTCCTATATGGTAGATGGGAGCCCAGTCACTTGAGCCACATCTGTTTCCCCTCGTGTTATACTTTATAATGAAAAATACAATCACTACTCCCATTTCTTTTGTACATCCTTTTTTTTTTTTTTTTTTTTGGTAGTACCTTTATCTATTGCTTCTTAACAAATTACCCCAAAATTTAGTGGCTTAAAAAAAAAACAAATATTTACTATCTCACACTTTCTGTGGATTAGGAATTTGGGAGTAGATTAGCTGAGTGGTTCTAGCTCCAGGTCTCCTGAGACACCTCAAGTTGTTGACTGGAGCTGCAGTTCATCCAAAGGCTTGACTGTGGCTGGAATAGCTGCTTCCAAGGTTAAGTATGTGGCTGCTGGCCAGAGGCATTAGTTCCTCACCATGTGGGCTTCTCTACAGGGAAACTTTAATATCTTCATGACATGGTAGCTAGTTTTACCCCGAGTGAGTGATCTCAGCAAGGTGTAAGCTGCCATTTATTTTATGAATCTGTCTCTGGAAGTAACACTCCATCCTTTCCACCACATTCTGTTCATTAAAGACGAGTCATTAAGCACAGTCTACACTTGGGGGCAGGAGGAGGGTGATATTAAGCTCTTGAAGGGAAAAGTATCAAATAATTAGAGACATTTTTAAAAACTATCATGTATAGTATCCTAAATGCTTTACAGATAATTCTAATTGTTGCAGCATCCCTATATTTAGATAATATCCCTATTTTGTAGATGAGGAGGTTGGAGCTCATTGAGTCACACAGCTGGTATTGATATAGTCAGGAAATGAGTGCTTTTTGACTACAGTGTCTGTGAACACTCACTTTAATGGTTCTCAGAGTGGCTGTGTGGCAGAATTACCAGAAAACTTCTAATAATATAGATTCTCAGGCTCTACACTTGGAGATTTTATTTCTGGAACCTGGGCATCTTCCAATTTTGGGGTCCACTGTGTGATGATGATGATGATGATGGGGATGATATTTTGTTTTTTTTTTTAAAAAGGCTCTTAGAAAAATATATAAAATATTTATTAAAAATGTATTGGTATTTTTAAAAGCGGGGGGGGGGGATGGCAGAGAGTGGGAGCTCAGGGGAAGGATGAAAGGAGAGGGCAGGAAATGAAGGAAGAGGCCAGGCACCCCTTTCCGGAGTCGGCTCTGCTGGCCCCGGGCTGGCATTTTTGAGCCCGTAGGAAAAGTGTGCCCTTGTAGATAACATTCGGAAGAGGCTTTGGAAGGTTGGGAAGGAAAGGCCCACCCCTGGCGTGGGGAGGGGGTCCTATACCTTGGGGGAGGAGAGTCTGGGAGAGGTTTGGGAACGGTGGGATGAGGAGGAGGAAGTGGGCAGGCGAGCGCAGGGCCAAGCAAGGGTTACTTACTCGGTTCCTACGAACCGGGCTCAGATGCCTCGGGAAAGCCAGGCCTGTGGCCCCGCCGGCGGCTGGTGGCCGGCGGCAGGCGGGGTCGGCTCAGTGGCGGGCATCTCTGATGGTCTTCCGAAATGAGAGGTTCCCAAAGAGAAAACAAAACCAAACTATCTCGAAATAAACCAGGTAACACATGTTAAAAAAAAAAAAATGTATTTATGCATAGCTTAAAAATTTGAAGGAAATATACCAAAATTTTGATAGTATTAACATTGTAAGTAATTATGGCATAGGCAATATGATATAGTAGTTAATAACCTGAGCATTGGAGCCAGACTGCCAGATTTGAATCCTTGTTTGACTGCTTACTGACTATGAGATCTTAAGTTGCTTAATTTGTATCTCAGTTTTCTTTTTAGTGGGAATATTAATAAATCTACCTGTAATTGGGTTATTGTGACAGGTAAATGAGTTAATACATTTAAAGTGTTTACAACTGTGCTTGGCACATAGAAATATAATAGTAGAAACAGTGATAGTGTTTTTATATACGTTTTCTTTTAAAAAATTACTAACTTTTAATGATACAAGCAAGAAATTGGAATATTATATATAATGCCAGGCTTTGTACCCCCAATTAACTACCATTTCAAACCCTAATCCCTTTCATTGGAGAAAACTTTTTATTATAATGTTTTCCCCGTCTTAAGGTTGAACCATCCCAATGTTGTAAAGGCCTGTGATGTTCCTGAGGAATTGAATATTTTGATTAATGATGTGCCTCTCCTAGCAATGGAATATTGTTCTGGAGGAGATCTTCGGAAGGTAGTGTGAATGTTTTGAGATGAGATAATAACTTATAAACTCTAGCAGTGTTTGAATAACATTCAATATGATAATCTGTAATAGGGGTCAGAAAACTATTGACTGCCACCAGTTTTTGTCAATACAGTGTTATTGGCATATAAGCACCATCATTTCTTTTACATACTGTGGATAGCTGCTTTCCTGGTACCACAGCAGAGTTGAGTCGTCACAACAGAGACTGTATGGCTTGCAAAGCCTAAAGGATTTACTTTCTGGTCCTTTATAGAAAGTTTACTTTAGAACGTGCATTTTGTTGTTTGTTTGTTTGTATTAATAATGGGACTGTATTGATGGTGCTATATCAAAGCATCAGTGTTTGTTTAAAGTGCTTATAAAAAAGTTTTCTCTATTGCAGATCTTTCTTTCCCATCTCATTTTGAACCTTTTCCAAGTTCAAATACTTAACCCCTTTGCCTTTACTTTTATGAGCTTTGTCATGAAATTTAAATGTTCTTATATGGATTTTTTTTTTTTCCTTTTGTTTTCTTTAATCATGACTAATTTCCTATTTGAATATTCTCTTAGTCTATAGCGGTTAATATTTATAGCTATTGCTGCATAGTAGTGGTAGTACGCATTTTTATACTTCCTTCTTTCCCTTTAGCTACTCAACAAACCAGAAAATTGCTGTGGACTTAAAGAAAGCCAGATACTTTCTTTACTTAGTGAAATAGGTATGTAATTTATATGAAATTACCATCATAATTTACTTCCCCTTTGGTTCATAGACTATTCTATATACTATTTGGGAATTAAGGAAAATTGTGGATATACTACATAGAGCATAGATTTTTAACATTTGTAAGAAATTATCAGAAAAATCTATTACTGTTGATGCTTAATTAAAACCAAGATATTTTCTTATTTGTTGTTTGGTTTTTGCTAGGGTCCATTTTTGGCTAATAGGTGTTCTAATTGCTGACAAAAAATGGTAGGAAATGACCTTATTAAATTTTACTTTTCCCTCCCCTCCCCCCATTAACATTTGTATGCAGTGGAATTGCATCTCTTTTGAGCATAGATTAAGTCAGCTTGCAGTAAAAAAAAAATCTGTTTAATCAAAATTAGTCCTGAAAAATTCCTAAAATAACCTATACCCTCAGAAAAGCTGAAAAGCCAAGAATTTGGTTCCTTATATATTTTGGTGGTTTTATTTGCCAAGATCTAGTTAAAGAGGGTAATTTAGGTGGGGGGGAAGGTCACAAAAGTAAATATATGGATTTTCTCAATTGCTTACTCCCGTTTATTTTTATTTATTTATTTTTTATGAGGTACTGGGGATTGAACCTGGAACCTTGTACATGGAAAGCAGGCACTTAAACCACTGAGCTATACCTGCACCCCTCCACTTATTTTTAATGTTAATTCTCATAAATTAAATGAACATATATCATAATTCTAGAGTATTTATTTAATGTTAACTGGATTTTCTGTGTAGAAAATCTTAACTGGCATAACTTTATATATCATTAGTTGTGTAGTTATGATGGTCCACAGAAATTTGAGTGTCAATGGATCTGTACAAAATGTGAAATGAATTTTTTATAACTCAGTGTTTTTTATTACTTCAAAATATATTTTAAACTTTACTTAGGGTCTGGGATTCGATATTTGCATGAAAATAAAATTATACATCGTGATCTGAAACCTGAAAACATTGTTCTTCAGGATGTTGGTGGGAAGGTAGGTGAAACCTGAAGAAATGTTCCTTGCCTGTTGAATACAGTCTCCCTGATATGGTTAGTCTTAAGTTTGGTGCCCTTTCTGTATACCTATGGCACGCTATACTTTTTCTATCCCAGCCTTCAATACACTGAACCGTAATTGTGTGTTTAGTTGTTCTATTAGAAGTAGCTTCATTAGAGAAGGAACTGCACCAGTCTTGTTTACTGTTTTCTAGCACAGTATATCTAGCAGATGTAGTAGGCAGTGAGTAAATAATTTGTTAATCCTTAACTATGTTGTTCTTAAAGAGCATACACACACATTTACACATGCATGCATCCTGGGCCAACTTTAAGTTAATTTATTCTCCTCCCCAGAAGTTCTGACTTTTATATTTAATTAAAATTCAAAACCTTGATTTCTCAGATTACTAAGTAAATCATCTTGAGAAGAACCAGAAATTGTGAATTTACTCCTGAAATGTTCATTTTCGTTAGAACAATTTGAGCAACTTCTCTTGCTTCTAGCATCCAGGTTCCATTCCAATAAAGAATTAAAGCCAAGAGTATGAACCTTGAATTGGATTGTGTGCTGACTTTTCAGTTAGTGAAGATAGAACCTTGGTGAGGCTGCTCTTAGGAGCTTTTCATTTATGTTTGGCAACAGCTAGCTCTGCTTTTTATTTATTTATTTTTAATTAAAAGATTTTAAGACATTCTTGAAATGAAGTTCAATAGATGTTATTAACTTTTTTTTTTTTTTTTTTTTATTCAAAGATTTTATTTATTTATTCATTTATGCCCCCCCTGCTGCCCGCGCTCGCTGGGTCAGCCAACCACGCCATGCGGGCGGGCCTGCCTTCACCAGGAGGCCCCAGGAACCGAACCCGGGGCCTCCCACATGGCAAACGGGAGCCCCACTGATTGAGCCACAGCCGCCTCCCTGTTATTAACATTTGATCTACCCAGATGGTATGGTGCTTCTTCAAGTTTGGAAGTCACCCTAACCTTTACCTTCCAGTTTATTGGCTCAAGCTTATTCAGAATATACTAAAATAAAAATTAATAACCAGTCTATATTTAATTTTTGCCTTGTGCCAGGCACTGTGTTAAATTCTTTACCTGCACTATTTCATTAAATCCTAATAGCAATTCTGTGAAGTAAGGACTGTTAGTAATCCTATTATGTAGGAAACCGAGAGAGGTTAAGTAACTGAATCAAGATCATATGGTTAGTTAAATGGTATTGCTCAGGATAGAAACACATTTGTGTTATTCCAGAACCCTCCTGCTTTACCTATCCTTTGTACAGCCTTATAAGGTTTATTCTTCTTCTTTTGCAGATAATGCATAAAATAATTGATCTGGGATATGCCAAAGATGTTGATCAAGGAAGTCTGTGTACATCTTTTGTGGGAACATTGCAGTATCTGGTGAGACATGTATTGTTTCTTTTAAGTGTATAAGATTCTCATTCTTATTTCTGCAGGTCATGAATACAGTAGTTCATAAATAAAGTAGCCTTTCCCTTTATAGTGTTGGTATTAAAAGCATTTTCTCTTTTCAAGGCACCAGAGCTCTTTGAGAATAAGCCTTACACAGCCACTGTTGATTATTGGAGCTTTGGGACCATGGTGTTTGAATGTATTGCTGGATATAGGCCTTTTTTGCATCATCTGCAACCATTTGCCTGGTAAGAAATGGAAGAGAACTTTGATGTGTTCAAGGGGAATGGACATTTTCTTAGTTGTCTGTTTCTCTCTCTCTAATGGTATAACTGCCTTTTTAAACACAAAAGTGAACAAACTTAATTGGCAAGAAATCTTAGAGTATTTGTGAGAATACATTATCAACTGAGGGTAGCTTTTGTTTTCATAGGCATGAGAAGATTAAGAAGAAGGATCCAAAGTGTATATTTGCTTGTGAAGAGATGACAGGAGAAGTTCGGTTTAGTAGCCATTTACCTCAACCAAATAGCCTTTGTAGGTATGTTTTATTTGGGGAAGTTTTCTTCAGTTTCTCCAGGGTTACAAGAAAACAGTAGAGTAGTTGCCTCAAGTAGCATTGTCCAGTAGAACTTTCTGTGATGATGGAAATGTTCCATATCTGTGCTAGCCATGTGAAACTTTTGAGCACTTGGAAGGTGGCTAGTGTAACTGAAAAATTGAAATTGAAATTGAAATTTTATTTAATTTTAATTAATTTAAATGTAAATAGCCACTTGTGACTAATAGTTACTATATTGGATAACACAGGTCTAGTAGAAACAAGACCTGCTGACATTCAACTGATTGACTTAGGTGCTAAGAAAACTCTTGGGATAATGAAGTAAGTGGGTTCCTTAGAGAATGGAACTGGACTCATCTGTTGGAATTGCCAGTAACTAACTTACATATGTATTTTTATTGTTTTATGGAAAAAGGTTTCTCCATTCTCATTTCATGAACTATTTGCAAGTTAGATATAAAATGGTACAGACAAGTAATGGAAAAGGAAATGGACAACCTATTAAATTACCTTTACTTATAATACTAAAGAAAAACTGGAATATCTAAGTATAATTTTCACCCTATTTTTGTATATTCTTTAGTTTAATAGTAGAACCCATGGAAAACTGGCTACAGTTGATGCTGAATTGGGATCCTCAGCAGAGAGGGGGACCCATTGATCTTGCTTCAAAGCAGCCTAGATGTTTTGTATTAATGGATCACATTCTGAATTTGAAGGTAGGTTTTAATGGCATTTACTTTTGTGAGACCTGCATTGGAAATTAAAGTATATCTTTAGCAAGGCTTTTTCTCCATTCTGCTTCTTATTACTGTTCTTTGTTGATTACTGCTTGAAGCATCTTTTGGATTTCTTCCTTCCCTGTATTGGCACCATTATCACCCTACTGATATTGGTGTAATATTGGATATGGTTTAGTGAGGAAGGTTCCTGCCTGGCTTTCAAGGCTCTATACTTACTCTCCTTCTTGCAATACGTGCAACATGAACTGCCCATCTCATCTTCTGAAAATGCCTTTTCATCCTCCTGTCTAGGAAATTATATTAATTTATTACTATAATATATATATATATATATATATATATTTTAAAGATTTATTTATTTATTTATTCATTTATCCCCCCCTTGCTGCTTGTGCTCGCTGGGTCAGCTAACCACGCCATGCGGGCGGGCTTGCCTTCACCAGGAGGCCCCGGGAACCGAACCCGGGGCCTCCCATATGGTAAACGGGAGCCCTACTGATTGAGCCACAGCCGTTTCCCGATTACTATAATATATTAAGTTCTTTCTTGCCTACTAAGTCAAGTCTAAACTGATCTGCTTGGCTTTTTAGGACTCTCCTAATGCACCTTCACTCCAACCAAGCACTTGCCTCCTACCTACTTCTCTTACCCATTTCCTCACCCAGGGCCAGCTCTTCAGTGCTCCTTATGCCATCAAACCCATTATCCATTTTTGTGCTTTCACAAATGCTGTCCTTCTGCTCAGAATAATCTCCGTCTCTGTGAATCTCCTCACCTATATTGGCACATGCTCTACTCTCCTTGCTCTGAATGGTTTCTACCATGCAATTTGTCACTTCATCATATTTACTATATTCTCTAATTGTTTCTCATCTTCCACTCATACCCCCAAGGATGGGATTGTTTTACTACTTTCATTAACGTTCATCCACATGCCCTGACCCCCACTCCCAGTCCCTATCCAGCTTTCAGTTCAGAGTAGGGCATGTATCAGATTCTCAGTAAATATTCATCAAATGAATGAGAGTTCTACATAGTTCTATTACACTGTACACCCAGAAACAACTTGTGTCTGTGGGGTTTCCACATTTATTGATTTCCTGTAGTGTATAGGATTTCAAAAATTGAAATGAGAAATTATAATCATATAAGGTGTAACTCTAATATTGCTATACCTTATTAAATAGGACCTTGAGACCATATTGAAGTCATTCTTGGCTAACATTGAAAAATCTGGCTTTTCTGTCTGTTTTTCTTCTGTTGTGCCAAAGAATAGATCATTCCTCAGTGTGTTAGCAAAGCAGGACTTGGTGACCCCTTTTAGTTCTTTATTGCCTCAGAAATTTTGGTTATGCATGAACCAAGTATTTCAGATTTTTTTTCAGACTTCTTATAGCACCACGTCTAGTTTTAAGGGGTCTGGAGCATCTGCTGGCATAGACCATGGGGAAAGAGACCTCTTTATAGGATTTGTAGTCTATAGACTTGAGTTCACTTTGCTGCTCCAATATTTACCTGTCTGTGAATTTAGGCAAATGTTTGCCTTTTTCAACTGAAGGCCAGTAATATTTTCCTCTAAGGGTCAGTATTATTGTGAGATTGTACAGAAGAATAAAGTATGCATGGGGTACTATAAAGAGTAGTTCAGGTCTACTATATCATGCTTCCTAGACATGATACAGGACTGAATTTTTAAAATATATTTTTATTAGAGAAGTTGTGAACTTACAAAACAATCATGCACATGTGTGGAATTCCCATATAATGCCCCTCCATCAACACATTGCATTGTTGTGGAACATTTATTACAGATTATGAGATAATATCATCAGACTATTACCACTAACTATGGTCTATAGTGTACACTTGGTATATTTTTTTCATACTCCCCTATTATTAACACATTATATCTTTGGTGTTGATACAAGAATATTACATTAATGTATTTTTTGCATGCTTCTCCATATTCTTACCATCTGGCAATAGAGATGTGCATTTGTCCTAGTTCATAGAAGGACATTCTTGTATTTGTACTATTAACCACAATTCTCAGACACCTCTGGGATCACTATATTAATCAGCAGGACTGAATTTTTTTTTTTTTTTTTTTTTACCGGGAGGTCCCGGGTATCGAACCCGGGTCTCTCCATATAGGAGACGGATGCCCAACCATTTGAGCCACATCCGTCCCCCAGGACTGAATTTTAAAGATGAAGTAAAAGTTAATCAGGAGAAGAGTGAGGGAAAGAGATTTACAGGAAGGGGGACACGATGAGCAAAAGACTTAGAAGCATGAACTGCAAAACAGCTTGATAGTACTGTAGGGTATTTTTCCTAGGGTGTTTATATATATTGTTCAATGAGGGAATGATGTCTCTTTGATTTTCGTTTTTAAAAAATCAAAAAATAAAATAACTTTTGAAATATTTCTTTCCCTTAAAAAACAGAATCTGATTATATATTTTCCAGTTTATTTATTATTTACTATTATGAAAAACTTTAAATATGTAGAGAAATTGAAAAAAAAGTATAATGAACCTACCACTGAAAATAATGACAAAACAATTATTTATTCATTCTTTGCCTCCTATTTTATACCCTTAACTGTAACTATATCCTGAAAGTTTCTCGTTGGCCTTCTTTTTTTCCCTATTTAACTTTCTCTTCTTTGGCAATCTCTTATGGATAATGCCCAAGTTTATCTCCCCAGTCATGACTTTTCTGCTGAGTGTTGATTACCGCTATATAACTGTACTTAGATGTTCTACTGGCACCTAAGACTCAATTTATTAAAAATTGAGCATATTTACCCCATTAAATCTGCTCTTTTTTTTAAGATTTATTTATTTCTCCCCCCTCCTGCCCCCACTGTCTGCTCTTTGTGTTCTTCTCTGCTTGTCTTCTCTTTAGGCGGCACCAGGAACTGATCCTGGGACCTTCTAGAGTGGGAGAGAGGCACTCAATCTCTTGCGCCACCTTAGCTCCCTGGTCTGCTGCATCTCTTACTGTCTCTCTTCTGTGTCTCTTTTTATTGTATCATCTTGCTGTGTCAGCTCTCCGCATGGGCCAGCACTCCTACATGGGCCAGTACTTCTGGACGGGCCAGCACTCCGGGGGGGCCAGCTCTCCGCCCTGGCCAGCTTACTGCGTGGGCCAGCTTGCCTTTCCCAGGAGGCCCTGGGAATCGAGGACCCTGGACCTCCTAATTGCTTGAGCCACATTCCGTTTCCCTAAATCTGCTCTTCTTATATCTTTTCCTGTGCCTCTTTTTTGGGCTGTCACCTTCCCAGTTTAGCTAAGCTGGAAACTTTGTCTTTGAGTATTCCTTCTCCTTTAGTCTTCATATGCAATTATTTTGTCAGATATGTCTTCTGAGTTCATCTGCTCCCCAATTTAAAAACATTCCATGATTTCCTTTTGCTTATTGAATAAAGTCCAAACTCTTACACTGATATTTATATACTATCTTGATCTCATCTCAACCTATACTTTCAGCCCTAACTCCTATTCTGCCCTAAGGGAGCACCATTTTAAGTACATTTGAACTTAATTACTTATATTTTCTCATTATACTCATCCATTTCTACCTCTGTTCTGCCTACCTTGTGTTTTCTGCCTAGAAGAACCTTTCTCCCTGCAATCTTTTTTCACATTCTAATCTTTCTTCCTTTTCAAAAGATTTAGCTCAAATATACCTCCTTCATGAATTACCCTCTTGTTCCTTTCAAGCAGTCTCCCAAGGATTCTGCATAATACTTTACATTTATCATAGTACCTATCACATTTTGCCTTTTATTTTAGTTTTCTTAGTATGACTTAATACCTTCTATTTGACCATAATCTTATGGAGGGTGAGGATCATAAGTTACTCAGTTTGCTAACCCACTACCACCATCACTTCACACTTAATAGTATGTACCATGTAGGTACTCATCAAATATTTGAGTGAACAAAAAATAGATAAACTGTATTTCGTCTTCTTCTTTCTTTTGCTCCCTTTTGGCTCAGAGCTTTGGTGATGGGATGCCATGATCACTTACCTAGTTTGACATTTACCCTGTATAAAAAGTTACAGGAGGTTCACCCTAAATTTCTGCTATTGCTGTCAATGGCAGCTGTCAAAATGTGAAAACTGCCTAGGCTAGGAAGATATGAAAGGTTTCAGCTGTTATACTTGTGTCTTAAGTCTGTGTCAATTTTGAAGATTCCCAACTATGCCTACCCCCTCATCACCCTCCACTTTAACCAGTAAGGATTATTTTGTGTTAAAGGAAAGCATCTTAATAGTCTGCTAATAGAAATACTGGCAATCCTGTCATGTCATTTGGAGTTTACATGAAAAAAGGATCAGTTTCAGTTGATAAAAACAATTTAGTATTTCTGTAGAACCACTTATTGGAGCATCTGTGTGAGGATTTGTAAGTAGAAATAATAGTGGCCTTAGATTAATATACCTAGTAGGCACTTTTACCACTGCTTACCTCTCTGAGTGTTAGTGGAATGCTTTGGGTTCTGGGCTTCTAAGTTCTTGGCTATGTCACATAAAGGAATGAAAGGACATGCCATAGGGTAGGCAACGGAGTAAAGAAACAAGAAAAGGGAAGCAGATGTGGCTTATGCGTTTGGGCTTTGGCTTACCACATGGGAGATCCTGAGTTCAGTTTCTGGTGCTCCTGGAGAAGGGGAGCTGGTGTGGCAAGCTGACACAACAGGATGATGCAACAAAACCCAAAGAAGAAAGACAATGAGAGACTCGACAAACCAGGGAGCTGAGGTGGCTCAAGTCCTGGGTTTGGTTCCCAGTGCTTCTAAAAGAGAAGACAAGCAGACACAGAGAGCACACAGCAAATGGACACTGAGAGCAGACAGTGACCAACAACGAGGGGGGTGGGGATAAATAAATCTTAAAAAAGAAACAAGAAAAGAAAAACAGTATACAACCCCAGACATGGGTGCGGGTGTGCTACAGGGTGAGACTTGTGCGTAGGGCCCCAGATTAGGCCTTTTTAAGACCTTTCCTAATGTTGAGGAGGGACCCTGGCTGTTTATTGTTCTGATTAGTTGCCTTACGATCCCCACCTTTTACCTCTCAGGGGACCAATGAGGAGGCATTTTTTTGGAGTTATCCACGACCAATGGGGAGACCTGTCTGGATTCATTTAGGGCTTCCACTTGACCCCTGGAAAGAGTTCCAAATGGGACCTCATGGCCAGGGTATTGACGGAGTCTTTCCGGCTTTGTTCTTAGTAGCTGCCTTCCCTCAGGGTTTCCAGGTGGGGTTTTACAGCCGTATTCTCTGCCAGGGCCCAGCTATGACTTGACATCCCTGTACTAAATGATTAAAATGATAATCATTTGCATATACTGTTCATTGTAAGGCATGGAGAAACTGAGGCTTTGATTTTGTGTGGCTTATCCAAGGATGGTGGAAACAAGAATCTTTAAAATCATATTGTGTTCAAAAGATTGACCTCTAACTCTGTAGCTGTTCTTGGTTACCTGGAAAGAACCCCACCTACTTAGTCTCACACTCACTTGGCCTGCAAAAGGCTCTTCCACTGGGACTTTAGGTGAGAACAAAGACTGTTTCTTAGCTAATGTTTGTCCCTTAGGCAGGTCATTTAACTGCTCTGGGATTTGGTTGTCTTATCTGAAAAATGAATATAACAGTGATTTAGCTGTTTAAAGAGAGGCCTAGCTCTCAGATGATTCTTTCTTGAGGCAACATGAGTCAGGCAGATACAGTTCAGATCCAAGCTCTACCAGTTACACTGATCCGAGCTCAGCAGTGTAATCAGGAACAAGTTAACTTCTTAGAGCCCTGATTTCTGTCTCTCCAAAATGGAGATTGGAAGATTTAATTAGTGGTGGTATTATGTAAACACACTTAACTCTATTAGGTATTTAATAAATGGGATGTTTCCCTTCAGGTCTATGATAGATTTCTTAGAATAAATGTATTGCTTTCCTGAATTGGGGTTTTTATTTCTTGATTTTGTTGCATCCCTAGTATTTTGAATTTTTATTTGTTGGAAGTAATAGCTATTGTAGTAGAAAATTAAACTCTACTCTTCAATTTTCATGTCATTTTATAATTATAGAACGAATTCTCTCTTTGGAGAATGCTTAAACCCTGTTTAATGCAGAGATAATGTCTTTTGCTCATATTCATCTTTTGGTACCTAGCCCTGAGTCTTTCAAGTAGCAAGTGATTGATAATCATTTACCTTTTTTCTTATTTATACAGATAGTACACATCCTAAATATGACTTCTGCAAAGATTATTTCTTTTTTGTTGCCACCTGATGAAAGTCTTCATTCACTGCAGTCTCGTATTGAACGTGAAACTGGGATAAATACTGGTTCTCAAGAGCTTCTTTCAGAGACAGGAATCTCTCTGGATCCTCGGAAACCAGCCTCTCAATGTGTTCTAGATGGAGTTGTAAGAGAATTCTTATATATCTAGAATATAAAAATCAGTTTGCACAGAAAGGTTGTGTGTGCTACAGTTTTTGGATGCATACTTGGGATCCCTTGGGGAGTGGTACATATCTTAAAATTTTTTTCTAGTTTTTATGTTTATTATTGCTTTGCAAGATGAAAAAGACAGAAATGAGGCATTTGTTTTGAACTTTGACTTTATTTGTGGTGTCAGTTCTATTGTCCACCTTTCTTTTCCTTCTTGTACTTGAAACCTAGAACCTTGAAATGAGACCAGCAGGTCCTGTCTGAGGATGTGGATGGTACAAAGATTGTGGTCGTGACTTTTTTTTTTCCCCCATTTTTTTAAATGACTTTATTGAGGCATATTTTACATATCCTATAATCCACCCATTTCAAATGTATAATTCAAAGATTTTTTAAAAGTTAATTTACCAAGTTGTGTAGTCATCACCGTAAATCAGTCTTAAAACATTTCCTTTACCTCAATAAGATCCCTCATGTCCAGTAACTTATTTCCCATTCTTTTGGCCCCAGGCAGCTACTAATCTGTTTTCTGCTGCTATAGATTTGACTTCTCTGGATCTTTCATATAAATGAAATTGTACAATATGTAGTTTCTTGTGTCTGGCTTCTTTATTTAACATGTTTTTGAAGTTTGTCCGTATCATAGAATATCAGAACTTCATTCCCTTTGATTGCTGAATGGTATTCCCATATGAGTATGACTATAGGTGTTTTTGACTTTTGCATTTTTGTCCCTGTGGAGGTCTGGTAATTGTTTTTTCACTTTAAGCCCATACCAAGTTATTTATCCTCCTCCCATCCCCACCCCCCAACAACCCTAAGGCTGAAGGATGTATGCTAATGCACATTGACCACTTTACATTTCAAAGTTGGAAATCTGGTGCTTAAGTTTTTAGAAAACTTTGTATTTTCTAGGATCTTTGAGTAGAATTATAATTGTTTGCTTCTTTTTTCAGAGAGGCTGTGATAGCTATATGGTTTATTTGTTTGATAAAAGTAAGACTGTATATGAAGGACCATTTGCTTCCAGAAGTTTATCTGACTGTGTAAATTATATTGGTAAGTATGTGCATTTACTACTGAGCTTAAACCTGAAATAATATAATTTTGACTTTCAACCTGATTAGTAAAAATGGTCTGTTTCTTTCATTATTTCAGCTTGGAAGGTCAAAAAGTAGATTTAAATCACCACCAGATGAGAAGACTTTTTTTTTTTTTTTTCTTTTTTTGCTGAGGATAGGGCTTTCCCAGATAGAATAGTGAGATTCCACTATTAGTTAAAGCATGAGATATCTCAGCATTTTCAGATATTTTTTTCATTTTAACCTATAATGCTGGTTGATGTTCATATGTTTTAATTTAGCCTGTGAGAAGAATTGTTACTTTTTTTTTTTCTTTATAAGAGAAGTTGTGGGTTTACAGAGCAATCATGGATAAAATACAGGATTCCCATATACCATCCCACTAACACCTTGCTTTGGTGTGGAACATTTGTTAAAATTGATGATAGCACATTTTTGTAATTGTACTATTAATTAAAAGTTCATGGTTTGGGGAAGCGGCTATGGCTCAATCAGTAGGGCTCCCGTTTACCATATGGGAGGCCCCGGGTTCGGTTCCCGGGGCCTCCTGGTGAAGGCAAGCCCGCCCGCACGGCATGGTTAGCTGACCCAGCGAGCACAAGCAGCAAGGGGGGGATAAATGAATAAATAAATAAAATCTTTGAAAAAAAAAGAAGTTCATGGTTTAACTTAGAGTTCACTGTTTGTATAGTGTGGCTCCATGAAAAAAAAAAATTTTTTTTTAAATTTTTTTAAAAATTTTTATTCTGTTACCATATATACAATCTAACATTTACCTTTTCAATCATATTCATATATATATATTCAGTGCTGTCAATTGCATTCACAATATCTTGCTACCATCGCCAGCGTCCATTACCAAAATATTTCCATCATTCCAAATAGGAACTATGTACATTTTAAGCCTTAGCTTCTCATTCCCTATCCCCAACCTGTCCCCTGGTGTCCTATATTCTAGATTCTGACTTGATGAGTTTGTTTATTTTAATTGTTTCAAATCAGTGAGATCATAAAATATTTGTCCTTATTTCACTCAACATGATGTCTTCAAGGTTCATCCATGTGGTCACATGTATCATTTCTTTTTACAGCTGAATAATATTCCCTTGTGTGTATTTTCCACATTTTATTTATCCATTCATTTATTGATGGACACCTGGGCTGATTCCATCTTTTTGGCAATTGTGAATAACATCACTATGAACATTGGGGTGCAATATCTGTTTGAGCCCCTACTTTCAATTCTTCTGGGTAAATACCTAGTTAGTAGGATTGCTGGGTCATATGGTAGTTCTATACTTAACTTTCTGAGGAACTGCCAAACTGTCGTCCATAGAGGCTGTACCATTTTGCCACCAGCAATAAATGATTATTCCTATTTCTCTGCATTCTCTCCATTCTGATTTTTTTTTTTTTTTTTAAGATTTTATTTATTTATTCATTTATTCCCCCCCCTTGCTGCTTGTGCTCGCTGGGTCAGCCAACCACGCCATGCGGCTGATTTTTTAATAGCAGCCATTCTAATGGATGTGAAATGGTATCTCATTGTGGTTTTTCTTTTCTTTGTTTACTTTTTTGCTTATTATTGATTTGCATTTCCCTAATGGCTAATGATATTGAGCATTTTTTTCATGTGCTTTCTGGCCATTTGTATATCTTCTTTGGAGAGATGTCTGTTCAAGTCTTTTGCCCATTTTTTAATTGGGTTGTTTGTCTTTTTGTTAAGTTGAAGGATGTCTTTATATATACTGGACAGTAATCCTTTATCGGATTTATATGTGGTTTCCAAATATTTTCTCCCATTGTGTAGGTTGTGATAAAGTCCTTTGAGGAACAAAAGTTTTTTTTTATTTTGATGAGGTCCCATTTATTTATTTTTTCTTTTATTGCTTGTGCTTAAATGTAAAGTTTAAAAAACCATTGCCTAACAATTTACAGTTCTTTACCATAATTTATCACCCTCTTCTCCTGCTCTTCCCTGGATGCTGTACAGAGTTTTCTGGCCTCTGGAGTTTAAAATAGCTGTATCAGACAGTCCCTACCTGTTTAATAATTGTTTTGGGGAAGGACTGAGTCATGGAGTTCCCTACTTTGCCATCTTTCCTGGAATTTCTCTCCTTGTTACTTCCTTTGAAGGAGTTAAGTGTTTCACCAATTTATGTCTAACCAAAAACTGAAATACAGCATTTCAAAGTCAAAATTGAGCAAAGGAACAAGTATATTTCCTCTCTTAACTTTTTGTCTTCTTTTTGATTTTTTTTTTTTTTTCATTTAAGAATAATTTAATACAATGAAAGGTCCAGATCCTATAGTTCAGTGGTTTTTGACAAATGTATATATCTGGTATAATCCACACCATAATCAACATATAGAATATTTCTTTTACCTTAGAAAGTTCCCTTATGTTACTTTCCAGTCAAGTCCCCCTGCCCCAGACTTTTATTTTTTAATAGATATTTAAGAACAGTTTTAGATTGACAGAAGAATTAAGCATATAGTAGAGTTCTTATTTTACCAGCCCCACACAGTTTCTCTATTGTTAACATCTTATATTAGTGTAGTATATTTGTTATAATTATTGAACCAATATTGATAAATTGTTATTAACTAAATTCCATACTTTACTCTGATCTCCTTAGTTTTTTTTTTTTTTTTTTTTTTAAGGAGGTACAGGGGATTGAACCTGGGACTTGTACATGGGAAGCAGGCACTCAACCACTGAGCTACACCTGCTCCCCTGATCACCTTAGTTTTTAATCTAATGTCCTTTTTTCTGGCCTAGGATTGCATCCAGGATACCATATTAGATTTAGTTGTCCTGTCTCCCTAGGCTTATGTTGGCTTTGACAATTTCTCCAACTTTCCTTGTTTTTGATGACTTTAACATTTTCGAGGAGTACTGGATAGATATTTTGTAGGGTGTCTATTGGAATTTGATTTTTTTCTCATGATTATATTGGGGTTATAGATTTCTAAGAGAAAGGTCACAGAAGTACAGTGCCATTTTCATCACATCGTATTAAGGGTATATGATTTATGACTGTTTTTGTTGACCTTTATAACCTGGCTGAGGTAGTGTTTTACAAGTCTCTACTATAAAGTTTGTCTTCCCACCTGCCTCTCTCCATATTGTACTCTTTGGAAGGAAGTCACTGTGCTCAGCTCATACTTAAGGAGTGAAGAGTTATGCTCCCCCTCCTTTAGGGTTAAGTAACCATAATTTATGTGAAATTCTGCTTGGGAGATTGGTCTCTTCTCTCCCATTTATTAATTTATTCAGTCATTTATATTAATGTGGACTCGTGGATATTCATTTTATACTTTGGCTTATATCCAGTAGTTATTTATTTGCTCAAATTGTTCTAACTTTGGCCATTGGGAATTCTTTCAGTTGGCTCCTGTGCCCCTTTAACATCCCACATGAATGTGTGTTTCTAGGGAGTGGGTCGGTGGAGAACAGTTAATACTTCATTACTTCCTAGTACTACAAGATGCTCCATGCTCATCTTGTTTTTTTCCTGCCCCACTCTAGAGTCAGCCATTTCTCCAAGGAACCCTGGTTCCTTTTATTTGAGAAGGTTTTAGAAACCAAGATCTGGGCACTAGTTGTGCCTGTTGCTACTTGGTAGTGTTTCTTTTAGGGCTTCTTAGACTTTATTTTTTTCAGTCTTTTTTGTAACAACCTTGAGAAGGAGATTTATTTATTTATTTTTTATTTTTTTATGGTTGAATAAATTTATTTAAAAATTCCTTTTTGACATTTAGATTGTTACCACTTGCTCTTATAAAAAAGTTACAACATTTTATACATATGTATAATGTATAATATGTAATGTATAGTAATATAAAATATATGTATAACAGTGTAAAAATGATAGTAACCATCTTTGCACATTTATCTGAGAAACACACTTAGGATAAAAATTTTTTTTTAAAAGAGTTTTACTGAGATATATTCACATACCATACAATCTATCCAAAGTGTACAGTTGATGGCTTTAGTATAGTCACAGTGTTGTGCGCTTGTCACCACAAAAAATTTTAGAACAATTTCATTACTCTAAAAAGAAAAGTTCCACATCCCTTAGTATTTTTTTAATTACTTGATTTTTTTTTCTTTTTTGGTCAACTTCCTTTCCCTAGACTTTTTTTTTTTAATGAATCAATTTTTTTTGATACATATTAATAAAGCATACAATTCATCAAAGTGTATAATCAGTGGTATTTGGTATAATCACATAGTTGTGCATTTATCACTTCAATCATCATTAGAGCATTTTCATTATTTCAATAATGAAAAAACAAAAAATAAAAAAAAAAACCTAACAAATTCTTCACACCTCAATCTCTCTATGCTTCCCCTGCTGTACACAGCTGCTATTTCTGGCTATTCTTGCACAATTATTTATTTATTAAGCAATTTTATTGAGATAGATTCATATACCATACACTCTATCTAAAGTATATAAACAATAGCTTTTAGTGTAATCACAATGTTGTGCGTTCATCACCACAGAAAATTTTAGAACAATTTCATTACTCCAAAAAGAAAAACGCCACACCCCTTAGCAGTCCTTCCCCAACCCTACATAAGCACTAATCTAACTTCATCTTTATAAACTGATTTATATTTACATATAGAAATGGAACCATACAATATGTAGTATTTTGGGCCTAGTTTCTTTCACTTAGCATAATGTTGTTTTTTTTTTTTTTTGGTCTGATATTAACATCTTGTAGTGTTAACATATATTTGTTCAATTTCAAAGAAAAAGTCTAACATGCAATTTTTTTCCAAGTCTTTTTTAAAAGATTTTTAAAATTTTTTATTTGTATTTCTTCTTTCAAAATATGTCTATTCAAGTCTTTTGCCCATTCTTTAATTGGGTCGTTCGTCTTTTTATTGTTGAGTTGTAGCATCTCCCTATATTGCCTGGATACTAATCCCTTATCACACATGTGATTTCCAAATATTTTCTCCCATTGAGTTGGCTGCCTTTTCACCCTTTTGACACTATGTTTGAGGTGCAAAAGTGTTTAATTTTGAGGAGGTTCCTTTTTTTGTTTGTTTGCTTGTTTGTTTGAGGCACTGAGGCCAGAGATTGAACCTAGGAAGGACCTTGTGTGGGAAGCTGGTGCCCAATCACCAAACATGATTCAGCAGTCCTGAGTTGTTTTTCTGTTTTTTTTTATTGTTTTTTTTTTTTGTTTGTTTTTAGAGGGCACCAGGAAAGAACCTTGTATGTGGAAGCAGGCACTCAACTGCTTGAGCCACATCTGCTCCCCCCATTTATTTTTTCTTTTGTTGCTTATGCTTTGGGTGTGAAGTCCAAGAAACCACCACCTACCACAAGGTCTTTAAGATATTTCTCTACATTTTATTCTAGTAGTTCTATGGTCCTGGCCGAATTTTACATTTAGGTCTTTGATCCATTTTAAGTTGATTCTTGTTTAGGGAGTGAAATAGGACTCCTCTTTCATTCTTTTGGTTATGCATATCCAGTTCTCCCAGCACCATTTGTTGAAGAGACTGTTTTGTCCCTAGTTAACATGGCTTTAATAGGTTTGTTGAAAACCAGTTGGCTGTAAAGGTGAGGGTTTATTTCTGGATTTTCAATTTTATTCCACTGATTGATGTGTCTATCTTTATGCCAATACCATGCTGTTTTGACTGCTCTAGCTTTGTAATATGTGTCAAGTTTAGGCAGTGAAATTCCTCCCACGTCACTCTTCTTTTTTAGAATGCTTTTGGCTATTTGGGTGCACCTTCCTCCAAATGAATTTGGTAATTGCCTTATCTATTTTTGTAAGGTAGGCTGTTGGAATTTTGATTGGTATTGCATTGAATCTATAAATCAGTTTGGGTAAGATCGACATCTTAATATTTAGTCTTCCATTCCATGAACATGGAATATCTTTCCTTTTGTTTAGGTATTTTTAAAATTTCTTTCTGCATTGTTTTGTAGTTTTCTGAATGTAGGTCCTGTACTACTTTGGTTAAATTGATTCCTAGGTATTTGAGTCTTTTTGTTGCTAATATAAATGGAATTTTTCACATGATTTCCTCTTCAGATTGTTCAGTACTAGTGTATAGATATATTACTGATTTTTGCATGTTGATCTTGTATCCTGCCACTTTGCTGAACTTGTTTATTAGCTTAAGTAGCTTTGTGTAGACATTTCAGAATTTTCTAATATAGGATCATGTCATCTGCAAATAGTGAGAGTTTTACTTCTTCTGTTCCTATTTGGATGCCTTTTATTTTTATTTTTTTTCTTGAGTAATTACTCTAGCTAGAATTTCTAGCACAAAGTTGAATAATAATAGTGACAGTGGGTATCCTTGTGTTGTTCCTGATCTTAAAGGTAAAGCTTTCAACCTTTCCACATTGAGTACTATGTTGACTATGGGTTTTTCATATATGTCTTTTATCATATTAAGGAATTTTCCTTCTATTACTATCTTTCGCAGTGTTTTTATCAAGAAAGGATGCTGGATTTTGTCAAATGCCTTTACTGCATCTATCAAGATGATCATGTGGTTTTTTTTTCCCTTCAATTTGTTAATGTGGTATATTACGTTAATTGATTTTCTTATGTTGAACCAGCCTTGCATACCAGGAATAAATCCCTTGGTCATGATATAAAAGTCTTTTGATATGCTGTTGGATTTTATTTGCAAGTATTTGTGGTGAACTTTTAGATCTATGTTCATTGTAGAGATTGGTCTGTAGTTTTCTTTTTTTTGGAGTGCCTTTATCTTTCTTTGTTATTAGGGTGATGTTGGCTTCATAAAATATCTTGCGCAATTTTCCTTCCTCTTCATTTTTTTGGAAGAGTTTAAACAGGATTGGTGTTAGTTCTTTTCAAAATGTTTGCTAGAATTCACCTGTGAGGCCATCCGGTTCTGGACTTTTGTTTCTTGGGAGATTTTTGATGACAAATTCAATCCCTTTAATTGTGATTAGTTTGTTAAGTTCTTGTATTTCCTGTAGCATCAGTATAGGTTGTTTGTGCATTTCTAGGAATTTTCCCATTTCATCTAGGTTTTCTAGTTGTGGCTTACAGTTTCTCATAATATCCTCTTATGATCCTTTTTATTTCTGTGGTACCCATCGTAACTTCCCCCCCTTTCATTACTGATTTTATTTATTTGCATCTTCTCTCTCTCTTCTCTCTTTTTTTTTTCTCTCATTAGTCTAGCTAGGGAGTGGTCAATTTTATTGCTCTTTTCAAAGAACTAGCCTTTGTTTTGTTGATTTCCTCCATTGTTCTTTCGTTCTCAATTTCATTTTTTTAAAGATTTATTTATTTATTTATTTATTTATTTATACTCCCATATCCCCATTGTTTGCTCATGCTGTCTGCTCTCTGTGTCCATTTGCTGTGTGCTTTCTGTGTTTGCTCATCTTCTCTTTAGGAAGCACTGGGAACTGAACCTGGGACCTACCATGTGGGAGTGAGGCACTCAATCGCTTGAGCCACCTCAGCTCCCTGCTTTGTTGTGTCTTTCATTGTCTTACCTCTTTGTGTCTCCTTGTTGCATCAGCTCACCATGCCTGCCTGTTGCAGCAGCTCATCTTCTCCAGGAAGCACCAGGAACCAAACCCAGGACCTCCCATGTGGTAGGCAGGAGCACAATCGCTTGAGCCACATCCGCTTCTCTCTCAATTTCATTTTAATATTTCTGCTGTAATCTTTTTTTTTTTTTTTTTTTAAGATTTTATTTATTTATTCATTTATCCCCCCCTTGCTGCTTTTGCTCGCTGGGTCAGCCAACCACGCCGCGCGGGCGGGCCCGCCCTCACCAGGAGGCCCCGGGAACCGAACCCGGGGCCTCCCTTATGGTAAACGGGAGCCCCACTGATTGAGCCACGGCCGCTTCCCATGCTGTAATCTTTATTATTTCTTTCTTTCTGCTTGTTTTGGGAGTGGTTTGCTGTTCTTTTTCTGGTTTCTCCAGTTCAGTTACATCTTTCATTTTTGCTCTTTCTTCTTTTTTATTTTTATTTTTTTAAAAAGATTCCTTCCTTTCTCCCCTCCCCTCCCCTCCCCTTGTTGTTTTGCGCTCGCTGTCTTCTCTCTTGTGTGTTCTTCTGTGTCTGCTTGTTTTCTCTTTAGTCGGCACCAGGAACCGATCCTGGGACCTTCTGGAGTGGAGAGAGGCTGGCTGCTCTATCTCTTGAGCCACCACAGCTCCCTGATTTGCTGCATCACTTATTGTCTCTTTTCTATGTCTTCTATGATTTGCTGCATCATCTTGCCGCACCAGCTCTCCGCATGGGCCAGCACTCCTGCATGGGCTAGCATTCTGCGCAGGCCAGCTCTCTGCTTGGGCCAGCTCGCCATGTGAGCCAGCTTGCTTTTCACCAGGAGGCCCTGGGAATTGAACCTTGGACCTCCTATATGGTAGACGGTAGCCCAATCACTTGAGCCACATCTGCTTCCCTCTTCTTTTTTAAAATAGGTGTCTAGGGCTATAAATTTCCCTCTCAGGACTGCCTTTGCTATATCCCATAAGTTTTGATAAGCTGTGTTCTTGTTTCCATTCGTCTCGATAAATTGACTAATTTCACTTAAAATTTCTTCTTTGACCCACTGATTATTTAGGAGGGTATTTTTAGCCTCTACACACATTTGCAAATTTACCTTTTTCCTGTCTATTACTGATTTCCAGTTCCATTCCATTATGAACTGAGAAAGTGCTTTGTATAGTTTCAATGTTTTTATATTTATTGAGACTTGCACTGTGACCTAACGTGTTCTATCCTGGAGAAAGATCCATGAGCACTTGAGAAGAATGTATAACCCGCTGAGTTTGGGTGCAGTGTTCAGTATATGTTTGTTAGGTCTAACTCTTTTATCATATTGTTCAGGTTCTCTGTTTCCTTGTTGACCTTCTTTCTAGTTGTTCTATCTAATGATGTGAGTGAGTGGTGTGTTGAAGTGTCCAGCTATTATTGTAGAGATGTCTGTTTCTCCTTTCAGTTTTGCCAGAGTTTGCCTCACATATTTTGGGGTACTCTGGTTAGATGCATAGATATTTATGACTGTTATTTCTTTCTGTTGGATTGTCCTTTTTATTATTATATAATGGCCTTCTGTATCTCTTATAACTTTTTTGCATTTAAAGTCTGTTTTGTCTGATTTAGTATAGCTACTCCTGTTCTTTATTGGGTACTGTTTGCATAGAGTTATCTTTTTCCAGCCTTTCACTTTCAGGGGTTTGTATCCCTGGGTTTAAGGTGAATGTCTTATAGGCAGCATAGGGATGGCTCGTTTTTTTTAATCCATTCTGTAAGCCTGTATCTTTTGATTGAGGAGTTTAATCCATTCTCATTCAATGATATTACTCTCAATGCATTATTTACTTCCACCATTTTATTCTTTGGTTTTCATATGTCATACCTTATTTTCGTCTGTCTTTTTACTCTTTTAGTATCCTTTCTGCTATTCTTCTATACTCTACTCCCAGTCTGAACTCCTGTCTTTTTCTTTCAGGCTGTAAGGCTTCTTTTAGTATTTCCTGCAAAGGTAGGTTTTTTTTTTTTTTACCGGGAGGTACCGGGGATCGAACCCCGGTCTCTCCATATGGTAGACGGACGCCGAACCTCTTGAGCCACATCCGTTTCCCAGGTAGATTCTTTTTTATGAGCTCTTAGTGTTTGTTTATTTGTGAATATTTTAAACTCATCTTCATATTTGAAGGACAATCTTGCTGGATAAAGAATTCTCATCTGTCAATTTTTCTCTTTCAGTATCCTAATTGTATCATACCACTGTCTTCTCACCTCCATGGTCTCTGATGAGAAATCCGCACTAAGTCATACTGGGAGTCCCTTGTATATGATGGTTAGCATCTCCCTTGCTACTCTCAGAATTTTCTCTTTAACTTTGACGTTGGGCATTCTGAGAAGTATGTGTCTTCGAGTAGGTTTATTTGCATTTGCTCTGATTGTGATACACTCCACTTCTTGGACATGAAAATTCATTTCTTTTCATGAGATTTAGGAAATATTCAGCAATTATTTCCTCAGATAATCTTTCTGCACTTTTTTGCTTTTCTTTTTCTTCTGGAACTCCCATGACATGTATGTTGCCATGTATGTTGCTGCCTTTCGTTTTATCATTCAACTCCCTGAGCCCCTACTCTATTTTTCCCATTCTTTGTTTTTTTCTTGCTTCAATATCAGCTATTTTGTCTTCGGAATCACTTATTGTTTCTTCTATCATTTTAAGTCTGCTGTTGTGTACCTCTAATGTGTGTTTGTTTGTTTGTTTTTTGTGGTACCGTGGCCAGAGATTGAACCCATGTCCTTGTATGTAGGAAGCTGGCGCTCAACCAGTGAGCCACATTGGCCCCCCTGAATTGGCTTTTTCATTTATTCTGCTTGTTTCTTTTTTCTATTAGGCACCGGGAACTGAACCTGGGTCCCCCCAAGTGGGAAGCAGGCGCTCAACTGCTTGAGCCACATCCGCTCCCCTCTAATGCATTTTTTACTTATTTATTCCCCTACCCCCTCGTTGTTTGCACTCACTGTCTGCTCTCTGTGTCCATTCACTGTATGCTTTCTGAGTCCATTCACTCTGTGCTTCTCTCTGACAGATTGTCTCCTCTTTAGGAGGAACCAGGAACCAAACCTGGGACTTCTCATATGGGAGAGAGACACTCAGTTGCCTGAGCCACCTCACCTCCCTGGTTTGTTGTGTCTCTCATACCCTTTCCTTTTCGTGTCTCCTTACTGTATCACCCTGTTGCGCCAGCTTACCGGTCCCACCTGTCGTGCCAGCTTGCTGTGTTGCTTGTCTTCCAGGAGGCACCAGAAACTGAACTTGGGACCTCCCATGAGGTAGGTGCAAGCCCAATTGCTTGAGCCACATCTAATTCCTGCTAATGTATTTTTATTTATTTATCACTCCCATCCCCCCCCCACGCCGCACGGGCCGCTTGCCTTCAGCAGGAGGCCCCGGGAATCAGACCCAGGGCTTCATATATGGTAGATGGGAGCCCAATCACTTGAGCCACATCCGCTTCCCCTCTAATGTTTTTTTTTTTTTTTTTTTAAAGATTTATTTATTTATTTATCCCTCCCTTGTTGCTTGTGCTTGCTGTGTCCATTTGCTGTGTGTTTTTCTGTGTCTGCTTGTCTCCCTTTGTTGCGTCATCTTGCTTCGCCAGCTCTCCGCACCACGTGGGTCTGCTTGCCTTCACCAGGAGGCCCCTAGAATCAAACCTGGAGCCTCCCATATGGTAAATGGGAGCCCAACCACTGGAGCCACATTTGCCTCCCTCTGATATATTTTTTATCTCACCTATTGTGTCTTTCATTCCCACAAGATCTGTTACTTTTCTCTTCATGTTTTCAGGTTGTTCTTTGTGCTCGTTCAGTGTCTTTTGTTATTGTTGCTGCCTCCTTCATCTATTGGTCAGTTATTTTTTTGCTCATTGTTTTTGCTTATTGTCTGCTCGTTGTTTTTGCCCATTGTCTGCTTGTTTTCTTTAGGAGGTACCAGGAACTGAACCCACACTCAACTGCACGTCCTCTTCCTCAGTGTCTTCTTGATGTTGGTTATCTCTTTAGCAATATTGTCCTTCAACTTGTTAATTTGATTTTGGAAATTTGTGTGCAACTCGTTGATTAGTTGTCTCAAATCCTGTGTCTCTTCTGAGGCTTTGATATATTCCTTTTCTTTGGCCATGTCTTCCATTTTCTTAATATGGCTTGTAATTTTTTGTTGATGCTAGGCATCTGATTAGGATGGTGAATTTACTCAGATGCTCAATTTCTTTCTCTTTCGTAGGGATTAACTGGTGGGAGGCTGTGTATTACTGCTGTTCTTTGATTCTTGGTTCAACCTGTTCTGGGTCTTTAGTATTGTCCCTGTTAGTTGCTCAGAACTGGGCCCTGAACCTAGTTATGGGTTGCAGACCCCACTTCCTAGACCTTGGGGAGGGAGGATTTAAAGGCTGGGAAAAGCCTCTTACTTACTTTTACTTTCCTCATGTGCACTTCCTTGGTCTGCCAGCAGATGGCGCTATTTGGCAGCCCTCTCAGTTCAATGCCTGGTCGGAGTGTATTTGCTGCAACATGGACTGGATCAATGTGATAGAGATTCCTGCCTGGAGACCAAGAGCCTCGTATTTCAAGCTTTCTCAGAGGCAGTTCTCCAGCCTTTGCTGGCAGCTCCCCCCCTTTTCCCGGGTAGGAAATAATTCCACTCCCCTCTGTGTCCTTAACAGTCAGTCCCCGTCAGTACAGGGGGAGATTGAGAGGGTCAGATCACTTTAGTCCTGGACCTGTTTGGTCCCAGATCTCTGTAGTCCCTTGCCAGCTCCCAAGGCAAACAATGGCATAGCCCTACCCTGCCTGGAAGGGCTCATGGGACACAGCAGACCAAATATGTGGGTAAAAAGCTGAGTGAGCCTTAGGCTATGCGACTCTCTCTCCTGTTTCCTGGGGAGGTGGATCCCTGGGGCCCCCTTTGTAGCCACTGCCCCTTAGCCTGAGAATTCAAAAGTGTCTATAGTGTGGGGAGGTTGGGGGTAGTAGCAGCTGCCGCTTTTAACTCACAATTTTGCTGTTGCAATTCTTATTCTTTGTCCCTTTGTCTTCTGGGCTGTGTCCAGGCTTCCCCTGGTATCCTAAATGCTAGAAGATTTTTTCGAGTCTGTTCCTGCCTATCCTCTAGCTATTTTTCTGGGGGAGAAGAGAGTCCCGTGTCTTTCTAGTCCGCCATCTTCCCCTAGACTTTAAGTGTTTGATTTTTTTTTTTTTTCCTTGTCTATTGTAGGAAGCCACAGGAGGAAGTACAGTTATTTAAGGAATAGAAGAAAGGTTATTTAAGGCTATTAGTATATTAATAATTATTAGGGCAGGTAAATATTTTTCTACCTACATAGCTTTATTATTTTTTAAGTCTGCTTAAACAAATGTGTGTTGTTGAGTATGAACACGAATTTGGCAGGTTCTACCTAACCTTTCTCTGAAGGTTCTTACTGGAAAAGAATAGCAGAAAATATACCTGCCACCTCAAAGAACCGGTAAATCTCTTTCAATCTTGGAGAATTACATAATGTTAAAATGAAATATCATTTAACTCCATATACCTAACATTGTTTTAGAAAAGCAGTAATTCCAGTTCATCAATGAAAGAACAAGAGATTATCATAAATAGCGATTATTAAATTGTTAATCACCCTGTGTGTTTTTCTGAAAATGGCTTGGTGGTCTAGGAGATGAAATTTATTCAGAGAAATGAAATTCAGGATGTGGAGGAGATGAAACTTGATAGAAATTAAAAATTCGGATTGGTGGAGAGAAAAGGAGTTTTCCAGGTTGGGGAGAAGCAAGAACAGAAAGACAGAGTAAAGAAATAATTGCAAACTCCATGAGGGTAGTGATTATGTCTTTTTCATTTTTATTTCCACCTATGTCATGAACAGGACTTGTGTATTAAAGTTGCTTGAAACATGTATAAATGGTAACAAGTGGTTCTTTCTTGCATTTATGGAAATGTGATTTGCATGACCAGGAAATCACAAAGAATGATAAATGAACTCTTAAAATCTTAAAAAATAACTCCCCTCCCCCTTTCCCCATCTTCTTGTATATAGTACAGGACAGCAAAATACAGCTACCAATTATACAGCTGCGTAAAGTATGGGCTGAAGCAGTTCACTATGTATCTGGGCTAAAAGAAGACTACAGCAGGCTCTTTCAGGGACAGAGAGCGGCAATGTAAGCAGATTCTTTTGTTTATAACTACAGTGTCATGAACATTGTATGCTCAGGAATTAATCTTGCTAGTTTTCACCAATCAGTATTCCATGCATTACTAAAAAATTGGTCCAATTTGAAATGTAATATTCTGATTTAAAGACTTAAAGAATTCTTACTAATAGTCTGAAACCATCCAATTGCAATTGCTTGAGAGTAGTTCCTAAATGGTTCTAGTATAAGAAGATTGTTTTATTATAGAATATCACAGGCAAGAAGCTTTTTGGAGACCAGATTCTAAAGATCAGCTGTTTCTCATAGATTGATAATAGAAAGTTGGGCTTTGAATTCATGGCAATTTATGTTTTTAAATTTTTGTCCGATGTTTCGTTTCTGAAATGCTGATAATCTTTTTTTTCCCCTATGGTTTAGGTTAAGTCTTCTTAGATATAACGCTAACTTGACAAAAATGAAGAACACTTTGATCTCAGCATCTCAGCAACTGAAAGCTAAATTGGAGTTTTTTCACAAAAGCATTCAGCTTGACTTGGAAAGATATAGTGAGCAGATGACTTATGGGATATGTAAGTATGTTTGGGTAATGTGTGTGAAAGGGGTTTCTAGTCTCTTGAAGCCATCTGCTGTCTTGCCTTCTTGACTTACAGCCAGTTATTTCACCTACAGAGATATTCACATTGAAACAAGAGACAGAACAACTCAAATAATCATAAATCATAAACCATGTTTATTTGTTTTGGATTTAAGCTCTTTTATTTGTAAACCCTTAATTGAGCAACTTTAAGTATTTTTCATAATTGTACTACAATTATTTGGCTCCAGAAAAATATAGAAGTGATTTAAGAATTAGTGTATTTCTAACCTCATTTAAAAATAGATACAAAGTCTATACTAGTGTATATTATCTTCGCCAGGAGAATCTTTGCTGCAATTAATAACTCAAAATAATTTTAGGGTTAGTTTCTTTACATACTGCCTTCTGTGGAGTCCCACTGTTTTTTATTGCACAAAGCCTCCGAATTCTCAGTATTTGACCCCAGGCTTATCTACCTTCAGATGTACTAAGGAAATGTAAAAAGCAGAGTTAAAGTTTGAATAAACTGAAGGGGTCATCACCAGCATTTGCTTTCTTTCATGAAAGAAATCCTTTTCTTGAGAAACAAATACTGTTTGTATGCTTGTCCTGACCAAGATGTACCTCTCAGAAAAAATGATCAGCAGTGTCCAGTTGGGTGGATAAATTTATCCACTAGACCTGGTCCTATGATTGATATTTCTATTTGTGATAGTTTTATAGGCATTCTAATGAATAACAAAAAATTATAATTAACTCATTAAAATATCTTTTACTATATATATAATATATAACCTTTTTTCCAATCAAACACTGTAAAAGCTGTGGCTATTTCTGAGAAAACCAATTCTGACTTTTTTTTTTTTAGCCTCAGAAAAAATGTTAAAAGCATGGAAGGAAATGGAAGAAAAGGCCATTCACTATGCAGAGGTAAATATCTCATTTTGCTTATTAATTCCTGAGGTCTCCCTTAGAAATTTCCTTTGATTTTGGTTCGTAAAGAGTATTTTTCAAGTCATTCCTGAATATCTGACAAAGATCTAGTAGGTGCTTTGTGCATGTAGTGGATAAGAATAAAGGGCTTTGGAGTGGGACACTGAGTAAATCACTTAGCCTTTCTCAGCATCAGTTTCTTTATTATATAATGGGAACAATACCTTTTTTAGAAAGGAGACGGTAATTAAAACTATTATTTTTATGGCTGGTTTAGATAGGGTGACTACATATCCTGGTTTACCTGGGACAGTCCCAATTTACACCTTATGCTTTGCCATAATTATCAATAGTACTTCCTTTCAATCTCAAAAGTATGCCAGTTTGGATAGTAGATTATATGGTCACCCAGGTACAGATCATTCTCTAGGTAGCAGATTCTTTTTTCACTCTGTACATGAGTCCATGGTCCCACTAGATTTTGCTCTCCTTGATGCCAAAATACTTAGCTACTTTTGTTGGCTAAGTTGAGGACATGAGTAGGGCAGTTAGTATCATAGAGTGGGAAAACCAGTGTCTTTATCACTGTGTATCCTTATTCAAGGCAGCCAGGAACAAAAGGCAGTGAAAATCATAGCGCTGAAATGCAAGTAATACCAGTGATTTTGGTGGCCTTTTTTTCTCTGTCTTATAGTGACGCCTAACTTTTTAGAAGGAGAAAGCAAATGGTCATAGGTTACTGTTAATAGAGAAGAGAGAAGCATAGGAATAATTATGTTCATATATGAAAGATTAAGCTTTAGACTCTGAAGGATAAAGAGGCTTTAACAAATCTATGTTTCATAAAATCACTTAGTCCTCCTACTGCAGCAACAAGACACTCTGTCCTTAAGGTTTGAGTTCTGTTCTGTGTTGTGGAGCTGTGAGCCTGTCATTTCCTTTATTTTTCACCATATTTTAGGTTGGTGTCATTGGCTACCTAGAGGATCAGATCATGTCTCTGCACACTGAAATCATGGAGCTACAGAAGAGCCCCTATGGAAGACGTCAGGGAGACTTGATGGAATCTCTGTAAGAATGTATTTGTGTTGTGGGTCATAGAGTTGGTAATTTTTGTAGCCGAATCTTCTGTTTACGTTTTGCAGGTGAAGCCCCTATGGTTCTTTTCTATAGTTTTCCTTTACCCAAATATATTGGCACCATTTTTAAATGGGAAGTTTTCTTAGTCCAGAGAATTTTGGAAATAACTTTTGGGGTTGACCTTCTTTGCCTTTTTAACCAAAGCATCTTTTCATGTGAACGTTAAGAATTTTCCAAGTATGCTAATTTACAAACTATTTCTTTACCTACCAACCTTTTGGTCCAAGGTCCAACTCTTCTTAAATGCCCTAAAGCAGGTTAACTTAAGTATTTGGATTAGGAACTTCATGTTTTTTCCTCTAATCACAGGCCATGATTTTGTCCATTTAAGTGTTTCTTATGCAAGGATGTTGTATATGTGGTAATAGATCAGAGCAGAAACCAAATATGTTAAACTTGTATTTTAAGATCTTGTATAATTCCTGCTAATTACTCAATGATATGCTCTTGCTTATTACTCAGTGAAAATATTCATTGGCAATATATACTCGTTCTAAAATGAGATCATTATCCAAGTAATCAGTGTTGTTTATTTTAAGTTGTAGATTATTGTAATCATTAAATTATCTTCACACATAGAAGCATGTTTTTACCTTTGTAGGGAACAGCGTGCCATTGATCTATATAAGCAGTTAAAGCACAGACCTTCAGGTAAGACACTTTTAACACAGCGCATGAAGGCATTTTAGGAAACCATCACAAGCTAAAAAATCTGGGGGAATGGATTTTAAACAAGTTGGAAAATAAATTCCAGTTTTGGTATTGCAATTGGGGATTAGTACAAGAGCTTTAAGTTTGTGAGAATTTAAGAGATTGGAAAGGGAAGGTAACAAAGAAATTTGAAGTATAAAAAGGTTTTTTTATTTAAAAAAAATTTATTGAAGTATATCATTCATACATGAGCATACATAAACAATAAGTGTATAGTAAAAGTTGTGAACTTACAAAACAAACATGCATAACATCATATAGGGCTCCCATACCTAGTATTGGCTCCCACCACCAGTACCTTGCATTTGTGAAACATTTGTTACAAATATGAAGGAGCATCATCAAAGTATTACTACTAACTATAGCCCCTATCTTACATTTGGTGTATTATTCCTCTGACCCACTCTATTAATTTTTTTTTGTTCATAAACCATACAGTTTGTCTAAAGAGTATATTCAATGGCATTTGGTAAAATTACAGAGTTGTGCATTCATCACTTCAATCAATATTAGAACATTTCCGTTACTCAAAAGAAGAGAAAAAAAACAAAAAGTAAACTACTATCATACACATATGTTAGCACTACTAATTACAAAGTCTATGATGTGCTTTCATCATTTCTATTCATTTTCAAACATTTATAAACAACTTTTTACCAATTCTGCACAGATTAATCCTCAGCTTTCCATTCTCTAACCACATTCTATTCTCTGGTGACTTATAGGCTAGCTATTAACTCCATGAGTTTGCTCATTATGTTTAGTTCATAGTAGCAGAATCATACAATATTTGTCCTTTTGTGCCCGGCTTGCTTCACTCAACATCATGTCCTTAGATTCATCCATGTTGTCATATGCTTCACAACTTCATTTCTTCTTACAATTGAATAATATTCCATTGTTTGTCTATACACAGTTTGTTTATCCATTCATCAATTGATGAACACCTGGATTGTTTTGATCTTTTGGCAATTGTGAATAACGTTGCTATGAACATTGGTGTGCAGATGTCTTTTGTGTCACTGCTGTCAGTTCTTCTAGTGGTGGTATTGCCAGGTCCCATAGTAGATCTATATCTAACTTCCTTAGGAACTGCCAAACAGAATTCCACAGTGGCTGTACCATTCTACATTCCCACCAACAGTGAATAAGTGTTCCTATCTCTCCACATCCTCTCCAACACTTGTAGTTTTCTTTTTTTTTTTTTTTTTCCCCTATAGTGGCCATTCTTGTAAGTGTGAAATAATATGTCATTGTAGCTTTGATTTGCATTTTCTTAATAGCCAGTAATATTGAACATTTTTTCATGTATTTTTGTTTGTTTGTTTGTTTTTGTTTTTGTTTTTGTGAATCAAACAATATTTTACACAATATATTTGGTTCATAGTAATGCATTCATACAGTATTTGTCGTTCTGTGTCTGGCTTGCTTCACTCAACACAATGTCCTCCAGTTTCATCCATGTTGCCATATGCTTTATGACTTCATTTCTTCTTACAGCTGCATAATATTCCATCGTGTGAATAGACCACAGTCTGTTTATCCATTCGTCTGATGATGGACACCTGGGTTGTTTCCAACTTTTGGCAATGTGAATAATGTGGCTATGAACATCGGTGTGCAGATGTCTGTTGGTGTCACTAATCTCAGTTCTTTTGGGTATATACCCAGTAGTGGTATTGCAGGGTCACATGGCAAGTCTATATTCAACTTCTTTAGGAACTGCCAAACAGTCCTCCATAGTGGTTGTACCATCCTGCATTCCCACCAAGAGTGAAGAAGTGTTCCTATCTCTCCACATCCTCTCCAACACTTGAAGTTCTCTGTCTTTTTCATAGTGGCCATTCTGATAGGTGTGAAATGATATCTCATTGTAGTTTTGATTTGCATTTCTCTAATCATGAGTGATTTTGAGCATTTCTTCATGTGTTTTTTTGCCATTTGTATTTCTTCTTCGGAGAAATGTCTATTCAAGTCTTTGGCCCATTTTTTTTTTTTTAATATTTTATTTATTCATTTATCCCCCCCTGCTGCTTGCGCTCGCTGGGTCAGCCAACCACGCCGTGCGGGCAGGCCCGCCCTCACCAGGAGGCCCCGGGAACCGAACCCGGGGCCTCCCATATGGTAAACGGGAACCCCACTGATTGAGCTACAGCCGCCTCCCTTGGCCCATTTTTTAATTGGGTCATTTGTCTTTTTATTGTTGAGTTGTAACATCTCTTTATATATCCTGGATATTAAACCCTTATCAGATATGTGATTTCCAAATATTTTTTCCCATTGGGTTGGCTGCCTTTTCACCCTTCTGACAAAGTCCTGTGAGGTGCAAAAGTGTTTAATTTTGAGGCAGTCCCATTTATCTACTTTTTCTTTTGTTGCACGTGCTTTGGGTGTGAGGTCCAAGAAACCACCACCTACTACAAGGTCTTGAAGATGTTTCCCTACATTTTCTTCTAGTAGTTTTATGGTCCTGGCTTTTATATTTAGATCTTTGATCCATTTTGAGTTGATTCTTGTATAGGGGGTGAGATAGGGGTCCTCTTTCATTCTTTTGGTTATAGATATCCAGTTCTCCCAACACCATTTGTTGAAGAGACTGTTTTTTCCCATCAGCGTGGGCTTGGTAGGTTTGTCAAAAACCAGTTGACTGTATAGGTGAGGGTTTATTTCTGGATTCTCAATTCTATTCCACTGATCGATATGTCTATCTATATGCCAGTACCATGCTGTTTTGACCACTGTAGGTTTGTAATATGTTTCAAAGTCAGGCAGTGAAATTCCTCCCACATTGCTCTTCTTTTTTAGAATACTTTTGGCTATTCGAATGCACTTACCCTTCCAGATGAATTTGGTAATTGCCTTCTCTAATTCTGTAAAGTAAGCTGTTGGGATTTTGATTGGTATTGCATTGAATCTATAAATCAGTTTGGGCAAGATTGACATCTTCACGATATTTATTCTTCCAATCCATGAACACGGAATGTCTTTCCATTTATTTAGGTCTTTTTAAATTTCTTTTAGCATTGTTTTTTAGTTTTCTGCATATAGGTCCTGTACTTCCTTGGTTAAATTAACTCCTAGGTATTTGAGTCTTTTTGTTGCTATTGAAAATGGAATTTTCCTCCTGATTTCCTCCTCAGATTGTTCAGTACTAGTGTACAAAAACATTACCGATTTTTGCGTGTTGATCTTATATTCTGCCACTTTGCTGAACTCATTTATTAGTTCAAGTAGCTTTGTTGTGAATACTTCAGGATTTTCTAAATACAGGATCATGTCATCCGCAAACAGTGAGAGTTTTACTTCCTCTTTTCCTGTTTGGAGGCCTTTAATTTTTTTGTCTTGTCTATTTGCCCTCGATAGAACTTCTAGTACAATGTTGAATAACAATGGTGACAGTGGGCATCCTTGTCTTGTTCCTGATCTTAGGGGGAAAGCTTTCAACCTTTCCCCATTGAGTATGATGTTGGCTGTGGGTTTTTCATATATGCCTTTTATCATATTGAGGAATTTTCCTTTTATTCCTAGTTTTTAACCATTTGTATTTCTTTTTTTTTTTTTTTGAGGTACCTGGGCCAGGGATTGAACCTGGGACCTCCCATGGGGGAAGCAGGCGCGCAACCATTTGAGCCACATCCGCTCCCTGTATTTCTTCTTTGGATTTTAAAATGTGTGTTCGTGTCTTTGTGCATTTTTAAACCGGTCATTTGTCTTTTTATTGTTGAGTTATAAGATCTCTTTTATATATCATGGATATTAGACCCTTGCCGGATGTGTGATTTCCAAATATTTTCTCCCATTGGGTAGGCTGCATTTTTACCCTCTTCACAAAGTCTTGTGAGGTGTAGAATTGTTTAATTTTGAGGAGGTCCCATTTATCTATTTTTTCTTTTGTTGCGCATGCTTTGGGAGTAAGGTTTAAGAGACCTCTACCTATTACAAGATCTTATAGATGTTACTCTGCATTATCTTTGGGAGTTTTATGGTCCTTGCTTTTATGTTTAGGTGTTTGATCCATTTTGAGTTGATTCTGATATAGGGAATGAGATAGGGGCCCTCTTTCATTCTTTTGGCTATAAATATCCAGTTCTCCCAGCACCATTTGTTGAAGAGACTGTTCTGTTCCAGAAAAGTGAGTTTGGTATGCTTATCGAAAATCAGTTGATCATAGAGTTGCAGGTCTATTTCTGAACTCTCAATTTGATTCCATTTATCAATGTGTCTATTTTTGTTCCAATATCATTCTTTTTGGAATGCTTTAGCTTTAAAATACTCTTCAAGGTCAAGAAGCGTGAGTCCTCTGGCTTCGCTCTTCTTTTTTAGAACAATTTTGGCTATTTGGGTTCCCATTCCCTTCCAAATAAATTTGGTAATTGACTTTTCTATTTCTGTAAAGTAGGCTGTTGGAATTTTGATTGGGATTGCATTGAATCTATAAATCAGTTTAGGTAGAATTGACATTTTCACAATATTTAGTCTTTCAATCCATGAATATGGCATGGTCTTCCATTTCTTTAAGTCTTCTTTGATTTCCTTTAGCAGTGTTTTGTAGTGTTCTGAATATAGATCCTTTACATTCCTGGTTAAATTAATTCCTGGATATTTGAATATTTTTGTTGCTATTGTAAATGGAATTTTTTTCTTGATTTCCTCCTCAACTTGCTCATTACTAGTGTATAGAAACACTACAGATTTTTCTGTGTTGATCTTGTATTTTACCACTTTGCTGAACTCATTTATTAGCTCTAATAGCTTTGTTGTAGATACTTCGGGATTTTCTAAATATAGGAGCATGCCATCTGCAAATAGTAAGTTTTACTTCCAGAACTTCTAGCACAATGTTGAATAACAATGGTGACAGTGGGCATCCTTGTCTTATTCCTGATCTCAGAGGGAAAGCTTTCAACCTCTCCCCATTTGAGTGCAGTGTTGGCTGTGGGATTTTCATATATGTCTTATATTATGTTGAGGAACTTTCCTCCTATACCTATCTTTCGAAGTGTTTTTATCAAGAAAGGAAGCATGGGGAAACATATGTGGCTCAAGCAACTGGGCTCCTGTCTATGATATAGGAGGTCCAGTGCCCGATTCTCGGGGCCCCCCGGTGAAAGGAAAGCTGGCCCGTGCAGAGAGCTGGCACAGCAAGATGACACAACAAAAAGAAACACAGAGGAGAGATAATAAGAGATGCAGCAAACCAAGGAGCTGAAGTGGCACAAGAGATTGAGCACCTCTCTCCCACTCCGGAAGGTCCCAGGATCAGTTCCTGGTGCCACCTAAAGAGAAGACAAGCAGACACAGAAGAACGCGCAGAGAGCAGACAGCCAGCACAAAACAACGAGGGGTGGGGGAGAGAAATAAATAAAATAAATCTTTAAAAAAAAAACAAAAACAAAGAAAGAATGCTGGATTTTGTAAAATGCCTTTTCTGCATCTATCTAGATTATTGTGGGTTTTTTCCTTTGATTAATGTGGTGTATTATGTTAATTGATTTTCTTATGTTGACCCACCCTTGCCTACCAGGAATAAAACCTACTTCATTGTGGTATATAATTCTTTCAAAGTGCTGTTGGATTTTATTCTTTTTATTTTTATTTTTTGAGGTACTGGGGAATGAACCTGGGACCTAATATGTGGGAAGCTGGCACTCAATCACTGAGCCACATCAGCTTCCCTGAGCTGGTTTTTTTCCTCATTCGTTTTGCTTGGTTTTTTTTTTTTTTTTTTGCTTTTTCAGGATACACTGGGAACCGAACCCAGGACCTCCCATGTGGGAGTCAGGCTCTCAATCTCTTGAGCCATGTCTGCTCCCAGATTAGCAAGTATTTTGTTGAGAATTTTTATATCTATGATCATTATAGAGATTGGTCTGTAATTTAATTGTAGTTTCTTTATCTGACTTTGGAATTAGGGTAATGTTGGCTTCGTAAAATGTGTTGGGTAATTTTCCCTCCTTTTAAATTTTTTGAAAGAGTTTAAACAGGATCGTTATTAATTCTTCTCAAAAATGTTTTGTAGAATTCACCTGTGAAGCCATTTGGTCCTGGACTTTTCTTTGTTGGAAGACTTTTCATGACTGAGTCAATCTCTTTACTTTTGATTGGTTTGTTGAGTTCCTCTATTTCTTGTAAATTCAGTATAGATTGTTTGTGCATTCATAGGAATTTGTCCATTTCATCTAGGTTGTCTGCTTTGTTCGTGTACGTTTCTTATAATATCTTCTTATCCTTTTTATTTCTGTAAGTTCAATCATAATGTCCCCCTTTTCAATTCTGATTTTATTTATTTGCATCTTCTCTCTTTTTTTTGGTAGTCTGGGTAAGGGTTTGTGAATTTTATTGATCTTCTCATAGAACCACCATTGGTTTTGTTGATTTTCTCTATTTTTTTTGTGCTCAATTTCATTTATTTCTGCTCTAATAATTATTTCTCATTTTCTGATTGCTTTGTCATCGGTTTGCTGTTCTTTTTCTCATTCCTCCAAGTGTTCTGTTAGGTGTTTGATTTTAGCACTGTCTTCTTTTTTTAAAATAGGTATTTGTATTTGGGATGATGTTTGTGACAATGCTTTGAAAATTATAAAGTATTATGGACCTGCAAGGTCTTATCCTTTAGTTAAAAATTGATTTGTTTTGACGGGTTACAAAATAAAGGAGAGATGGTCTAAACCCTCTTTTCTATATACCTAAGTTGTTTTGAAAAAACACGTCATAAGTTTTACACTTTAAGATTTGCAAGCTATAACAACTCATGCAAATTAATATATGTGAGAGATTTTATTTAACAAATAACACAATCTTCACTGCATCAGTTTTTATTGTAGTAGAATTTGTTCAATTTATTTACACAGTCATTTATGAAGTGCACATAAAACAGGCACTTAATCCTGACTGGGGGTCAGGGATGGTTAGAGGTGGTTTCCTGTAGGATGTGACATCTGAGATGAGCCTTAAAGGAAAGTAGCAGTAGCCAGGTGGAGGAGGGCTGTTTTATATTCAAATGTAACTTGAAAAAAAACATGTAACAGCATGTTTGAGGAAATGCAGTGTGACTGGAGTGTAGAGTTTCAGGGTGGGGGAGAGAGATGTGGCTAGATAGTGAAGGATCTGGTTTGTCATGGTAGAGTCTGGATTTCGTCATGATAGCAAAGAGAATCCCTAAAGAGTTTGAAGAGTTTTAAGCACGGGAATGACATGATCATGTTAGCATTTTAGAAACACTGTTCTGCTGGCATAAATGGACTAAAGTGTGGCTAGGCTAGAGATAGAGGCATCAGTTATAAGCTGTTGGAATACTCATAGCTCAGTGGAGGGTAGACTTTGGCAGTGGGGTGAAGAGTGGGGAGAATACAGACAATAGAGATATTTCAGATGTTGAACTGATGGTGCTGGATAATGGGATTGAATATGAGTGGTTGGGAGTAAGGAGCCAGTGATGCCTCCCAAGTTTTTGGCTAAAGCAGCAGGTACATGGTAGGACCATTCAGCATGATAGGAAATATAGTACAAACTTGATGGGAAAAGTTGAGTTCATTTTTGGAGATATTGATATTAAGGTGTTGGGAGACATTCAAGTAGATGTGTGTAGTAGTTTAATATATACACACGTGTGTGTGTATGTATATATACACACACATGCATACATACATATGTATATGGATTCAATAGAGAGGTTTGAGCTATTTATATAGCTATTTTGAGAGTATTCAGGCTTAGCACTGAAGAGATCATCTGGAAAAAGTAGGCTGAGTAAGAAAGCCAAGGATGGAATCCTAAGAAATTCCAACATTTAAGAAGTGAGTAGAAGCAGAGGAGCCTACAAAGAAGATTGAGAAATGGCCCCATATGTACAGGGAATGGTATGCTAGAATGGAAAGAGTTTCAAGAATAAAGTGATAAGTAGGGTGAAATGCTGCAGAGATGTAGATAATGAAAAACAATGATAAAACTCAGTGGACTTAGAGGTTTGAACATCATTGGTGACCTTGGCAAAATATGGCCTTTTAGGTATGGAAACCAAATTGTAGTGGATTGAGGAAAGAATGGTAACATGAGGAAATGGAGAAGTAATTCTAAACCAGTATCCAAAATGTGGCCCATGGACCCTGTATTAGTCAGCCAAAGGGGTGCTGATGCAAAATACCAGAAATCTGTTGGCTTTTATAAAGGGTATTTATTTGGGGTAGAAGCTTAGAGTTACCAGGCCATAAAGTGTAAATTACTTCCCTCACCAAAGTCTTTTGCCACATGTTGGAGCAAGATGGCTGCTGACATCTGTAAGGGTTCAGGCTTCCTCTTCCTCTTCCGGCTCCATGGTCCCAGCTTCTTCCAATATCAGCTGTAGGGTGGGATAAGTCTCGTCTCTCTCCTGGGGCTCATTCCTCTCTGGGCTCCACTGCTCTGTTCTCTCCACAAGGTCAGCTGTAGACTATCAGTCTCCCTAGACCTTGTCTCTCTCTTCCCGGAGCCTCTGCCATGTCTATGGAGCCATCTCTATTCCTCTGTGTTCTTCTCCTGTGTTTTTACTTCCTAGGGCTCCAGCTCAAAAACTCCAACCTCCCTGCTCTGTAGTGCAGTTTCTCTGTGAGTTCCTGCCCACCAAGGGGGTGGGTACTCAATGTCTTACTGACATGGCCCAATCAAAGCCTTAATCATTATTTAATAAAGTGAAAGTGAAACCTCTGAATCCAATATAATCTAATACGTCCAGAGGAGCAGACCAGTTTACAAACATAATCCAATATCTATTTTTGGGATTCATAAACAATATCAGACTGCTACAGACCCCGAGGATTCCTTGATACTTTTCAGGGAGTCAGTGAGGTCAAAGCTGTTTTCATAACACTGAGAAGTTATTTGTCTTTTTTACTATAATGACATTTGCACTAATGGTGCAAAAGCAACAATGGGTAAAACTGCTTGCACCTTAGTATGAAACAAGGTAGTAGCTTCAAATTATGCTAGTATTCATATTTTTTCACCACCATGCATTTACAGTAAAAATATAATTTTAATCTCAGTCTTTGAGAACATGTCTTTTTAATGGTCTCGGTGAAATGGAAAGTACTTATAAATAATGCTTCTGCTGCATACTAAAGTATGATGGCTGTCTTAAGGAAAACCACTTTAGCAGATATTTAAGTTGCTAATTGATCTGGCCTCTTTTCATGGAACACTGTTTGTACATAAAGAAATACAAACTATGATTTCCTTTGAGGCGGTAAAAGTGTTGATGAATTGTTCTACTATTTCTAAATAATTAATGTTAATCATCCAAGAAAAATTGATTGGTTGGCCAGAAGGCTATTTATGTGTCTGGGGCTTGGGTTAGTATGGGTTAAAGATATCCAAGACTATTCTTCTCAAGCATAGGCAACTAAGGTCCCTGATGATACATTGATAAATTTATATATACATTATGCATATACACACATATATAATTTAAGTAATTTATAGATATATAATACATAATCTTAAATCTTTTAAACCAATTTTTAATTTAAATGGAGATGTTATTAGTGAAAATAGTTCCAAATTTTTAGAAATTGTTGAGGAATTTTTTGGGGAGAGGCTGATCCGTTCATGCTAAAGAGAGGTTATTCTCACTGACTGAGGTCTTTTATAGATCACTCTTACAGTGACAGCACGGAGATGGTGAAGATCATTGTACACACTGTGCAGAGTCAGGATCGTGTTCTCAAGGAGCTATTTGGTCATCTGAGGTAAAAAAAAAATATATATATATATATATATAATTTCAGATTCTCTTGTAAAGCCATGGTAACTATGTCATGTTCCTTCTTTATTTTTTTTTATTTTTTTTTTTTTTTTTTTTACTTTTTTTTTTTAATATTTTTTTTTTTTTTTTTTTTTTTTTCCCCCCCCCCCCCCCCGCTGCTCGCGCTCGCTAGGTCAGCCAACCAGGCCGCGCGGGTGGGCTTGCTTTCACCAGGAGGCCCCGGGAACCGAATCCGGGGCCTCCCATATGGTAAACGGGAGCCCTACTGACTGAGCCACAGCCGCTTCCCATGTTCCTTCTTTAAGTACCATATTCTTAGACCCAGGAAGAGTTCTGGCAATGCCTTGGGGTAGCTTGGCCACAGCTGCATCATTTATATGTCCTGTTTGTGTTCCCTGTTTTGGAGATCATTCATTAAATCTGATGCTGATTATGGTTAATTTCCCCAGCTGGATTTGGGAATATAGTGGATAATCTTGGGAGATGTGTAAGTATCTGACACTGATTTAATCTCTCCAGCAAGTTGTTGGGCTGTAAGCAGAAGATTATTGATCTACTCCCCAAGGTGGAAATGGCCCTCAGTAACATCAAAGAAGCGGACAATACTATCATGTTTATGCAGGGAAAGAGACAGAAAGAAATATGGCATCTCCTTAAAATTGCCTGTGTAAGTAATGATTAATGAATTTTTAAATGTTACATGAATTTGCTCTTCCCTGCAAAAGGAATTTTTATCACCATCATATAGGTCCTCTTGAAGACATGAGTATTTTATGTTGGGTTGCTGCTCATGTTCCTTGCCTGGTATCTCGCGATTCAGATGCAGGACTTCATGATTATCCTTCATTATCACTCTCCTTTTCAGTCTCCTTTGTTTTTATACTCCTCCCAGCCCTGGACCACTGTGGTATCGCAACTTGATTTGGGGATCAATGTTACTGACTTAAAAGAAACAAACTATTTGTTCGCCTGGGTTTTTTTAATCCACCCAAATTGGAATTAGAGAATTAGTTACATCTGGTTTTAATCAATGAAGAAAGGGGCCAAGGATAAGTTCGTTAGTGTGGTGTATAAAGGTGGAATAGATTTGTACAGAAATACTCTGGTTATCCATATAAGTAGTGATGGAAATGTCAGTCTTATGGGTGTGGTAGGAAATTGTGTAAATCAACAAAGATGGCTTGCCTATAATCTTTTGTTTTTGTTTTTTTTCTTCAGACACAGAGTTCTGCCCGGTCCCTTATAGGATCCAGTCTAGAAGGTGCAGTAACCCCTCAGGCATCATCAGCATGGCTGCCTCCAACTTCAGTAGAACGTGAACATCCTCTGTCATGCGTGGTAACTCCTCAAGATGGGTGGGTTCACTTTGTCATGGTAGATAGTTGTGCTTTCAAGAGTAGTGGTAGGAATGAAGCAGTAGAGCATAATGGAAGTCTTCAATGCATCATAAACTAGGGTTTTAATCCTGGTTGAGACTGCCCCTTTGTAATAACCTTGGGCAATTTATTTGACTTTTAATGTTCACATTTCCTTATCTGTAAAATGGAAATATTTCATAGAACTGCTGTGAAAATTCAATCAGACAATGTATGTAAAGTACTTGGAAAATAAATATTCAGCAAATATTATCATTAGCTCAGTCCAAGTTCTAACTTCTTTCTTTTTTATTGGCTTATCAATTTCTTTTACGCAAATCATATCCTTTCTTTTAATCATTTATCTTTGAGAAATTATGCTATCTTTTGCATTTATCATTTTGAAACCCTTGATTATCACTCTAATAGATTATTGAGTTTAATCTACTCCGTTTTATAACTTAGTATTTGAAAAATCAGACTTTCTCAAGAGCCTTAAATCAGTTTTGCAAATAAGAACCCAAGTTTGAAGCCCTGTGTTTTCTTTTATTAATTCCTACTCTTCTGCTAAAAGCTGAATGACTATCCATTTCTGTTATTTTCTCAGCATAAGGTGTGCCGTTTCCAGAGCCAGTGGCTCTTTGCTAGCTTGTGTATTGTCGCTTTTCTCACAACTCATGGAGACCTCTACAGCACCAGCACTTCCTGGAAACTGCCCATAATTAGTTTTGCAGAAGTGTAGCCATGTTACATCACTGCTCAAGAGGTCATGCAGTTGCACATTCTGTACTCTACTTTTATGAGAGAAAAGCACATGGCAGGAAGGCAAGTTGATATCAGGTATTTAATTTTTTTAAAGAAAGCAAGTAACAACAGGGTATTTCTTGGGGGTCAATATAGATTTGGCCCAATATAATATATATATAGCTATAGCACAGGCAATACTTGATTATATAGACTTTAGGAAATATTCCATTAATCAGAGTTGAAACAAATAAAATTTCATACATTATTAATCTTTTTGTTTTCATTAAGGCATTTAAGTTTCTTACAAATGTCACCTCTATACAGGTAATTTCCAATTTGAGGTTGTGGTTCTTTGTAAAAGTGTAGCTGATGGGAATTTTAAATATATTTTCTAGTCGGAATACATTATAAAGGAAAACTGATGACATTTTTAATATACCCGTGGTACTGACCCACCAAATATTGGGAACCCTCATCCTTTATTTTCTATCTGTTGACTATGAACTGAATCAGAATTTAGTTCTAAGCTGATAGTTGTTATCATCCTTGGCCTAGAACTAAATCTAAGAGGGTGGGGACTGAGGACTGGTAAAGGGTGAAGATAGAGGCCATATGGAAGCGGAAAGAGCAGAGGGTGGAAAACAGAATCAGGATCTCCTTCAAATGTGAACTTTGAAGGAAACTTTTCGATTCTGGGCAGCTCTTATATCACACTGTTTTCTTCTGCTGTCCTCAGGAATCAGCTTGCTTGTTTTCCTTTTCATTGCTGTCATCTATAGTTTCCATCCAGAGTTTTATACCTTTTCTGGTCTCTGCAGAACAGATTGTACTTTTTTATCTTCTTCCCTGTGCGTCTGTGAAGTAAGCCCACTGGTATTTTTACTACATGTAAGGAAAGGGATGGGAAGCGGCTGTGGCTCAATCAGTAGGGCTCCCGTTTACCATATGGGAGGCCCCGGGTTCGGTTCCCGGGGCCTCCTGGTGAAAGCAAGCCCGCCCGCACGGCGTGGTTAGCTGACCCAGCGAGCACAAGCAGCAAGAGGGGGATAAATGAATAAATAAATAAAATCTTTAAAAAAAAAAAAAAAAAAAGGAAAGGGAAATATTCCAGAAACAGAAAGGGGTATTTGCATATGCCAAAAGATCTATTTTTCTTCCCCAGTTTAGCACTTTCAGGGAGCTGGGGAGGAGTTGCATATAAGTGCCTCTTATATTTTAGAAGAAAATCAGATTGGAATTAAGTGGACTTCTTATCAGTAGAGCTGTGCAGAGGCAGCAGCTTGGAGGAACAAGTAGGACGCTGCATTGGGGTCCTAGGTTGAAGGAAGGGCAGTGATTATTCCTGACCTAGAAAACCAGAAAGTAGAGGAAATTTGCATGCCTCTGCTGAATTCGAAAGGCCTTTTTCTTTTTCATCCTACAGGGAGACTTTAGTGCAAATGATAGAAGAAAATTTGAACTATCTTGGCCATTTAAGCACTATTATTCGTGAAGCAAATGAGGAACATGGCAGTAGTATGATGGTAAGTTTTGTATGCATATGGGTGTGTGTTTTAAGTGTGTTAGGCACAAAGGGTTTAATTGTTCATGGTAGCCATTCAGAATGCATATGGGGAAATAGAAGAAGAATATCCTGGACCTCAAATTCCCATCTTCTGTTAGGCATATACTAGGATTATGTCATCAATAATCTTCAACAGTATCATTTTTGGTCAAATTAAATGAGGATTGAGCTTTCTTTGATATGTGACCACTGAAATTGAGTGGTTTATACCATTTTGCTTCAGCAATCAATTTTCTCCAATAAGCTGGGAAGAGATTTATACTGTAATTCAAATATGGTGGTGGCTGAATAAAATGAGTATATGTGTTATGTTATAGCTAATGTCATATAGTTAATATCATTGTATAATATAGATATATAGTTAATTTCATACAGAAAAACTTTCTGTAGTGAAGAAGATTTGGTTATGATGGGAATATTGAGTTGTTAAAACTTGGAGAAGTTACAGTAAAATGTTTACTGAATTAACTTTACTTCATTTAGTCTCAATGTCAACTCTTTGTATTTCATCTTTTATTAAGAATACTTTTGTGTTTCAAATATTTATGAAAACTATTAAAAGCTTTTTTTTAGATGAACAGAAAACAAGGTGAACTAAACTCTAATTATAACTTTTATATTTTTTTATTTTGATTATAAAATGTGCAAACATACAGAAAACGCGAAAATGAACACCCATATACCTATTACTTACTCAACATCTAATTGTAGCTTTTTCATTCCTGGTTTTAGAATCTTGATTGGAGTTGGTTAACAGAATGATCTGCTACTTGTTCACTGACCCCAAACTTATGGAAGTTGTCTCTGTACAAGTTGGAAATTTGTTTTTCACCCATGAAGCCATTCTTCAGACACCAACCAATGGATGAAATGGCTGTGATCAGAAGTTACTCCTGATTTTACAAGTGCAATGTTTTGATTTTGATTTAATTTTAACCTCAACAGATAGGATTTTATAAAAAGCCAGTGGACTTGTTTAAATACTACTTAGGAGCATGATTGTGACCCAATTGTTTTCAAACTTGGTATAAATATTACTTATTTAACTGATTTAAAATGCCTTTTAAAGTTTTGACTTTTGTGCATAAGGCCAAAAGTGGTATTGTATATAGAGAAGAAAACCCCAGCTAACATGCATGTTAAGTAAGAATGTCTGCCTGTATTTCTGTGGAAGAAAATACTTCAAATAAAATTGGACTTCTTGGAGAATAAACCTTACCTCCTTGTGTTGCTCAACAAGTTCTCTTCCTGGCATCATAAGGAGTTGGTTTAATTCCATTTTCAATTTTACTGCACATTTGACAGTCGGGATTGTGAATCTGTCTTTACTAACAGTTGACTCTCATAAATCTTGTTAAGTATGCTATGTGGCCTGATAACATGTCTGTATTTAAGATGTACATTTAATAATATTAAAGAAAACACATCCATGTTAATTTATAATGTATTTGAAAGCTTACCTATTTCTTCACTTGTAAAAATGGGTCATTCGTTGAAAGGATTTTTCATGTTTTGTCATATAAATTATAAAGGTTTTCTCTCCCATATCTGTAATCCCAAAAGCTCTGAAACTAAATGTTTTTCATAAGCTTGGTGACAAAATTCGTTTGTTTGATACTGAATTTACTTATCCCATTTTGTGTGAATATTCATTAATTTTGCTGCAGAAATAGTGATGTGTTTGATTATGGGGTGCTGCCACAGACCCTACTGGGGGTTTATATAGTATATAGTATATGCACTGAATTACCTTTCTAAAATATGAAAATTTCAGAATTCTGAAACATCTGGCCCCAAGAGTTTCAGATAAAGGATTGTAGATCTCTGTATCTGTTAAGTAATTTAGAAGGTTTTACTTTTTTTAAAAATGTGAAATGCTTTTGTATTTTAAACAGTTTTTCACTTTGTATATTAAATGATTTTTAAGTTTCTTTTTTAATCTCCATTCATTAAAATCAAGTTATAATAGAACAGTTTAATATGGTTTGGGAAATGTGAAGGTTGACTGAAGTTGAATTGGAGCACAAATAACATATAGGTTTTCACTGTACTTTCTTTAGAAATTAAACAGGTCTTATGGTAAAGACAGTTTTGATACTTTCCAGTGTAGTCATTTCCTTTCAGAAGTCCTGTCACCACTATCCATGGTTAAAAACCATGCCCATAACTTGCTCTTTAAACTGATGTCACCTTTCCACCATCCTCATTTATGCTAGTGTCATTTTCCCAGTCATCCAAGTTTGAAACCTTGAGGTTGTCTTCTCATATCTTTTTAGTCATTGGGTATCACTGTTTCTCTAAAAATTAAAATTCTGTGTCTCTCTAGTTCTAGCAGATTTTAATCAATAAACATTTAGTGGGTACCTGTTGCTTGGAAGACTCTGATCTAGATGGAAAGATCAGACACAATACAGTAGAAGAATGCTTATCTGGGAATCTGAACACTGCAAACCATCTCAGCAATGGAATTATTGTTAAAGGATTATTTTCATGATCAAGCATTTTCTAAATAATATAGTAATTGGTAAAAGATTTGCTATAGGTGGGGCCATTTTGATGGTGCATGGCTGGGGTGATATCAGAGCAGCCTGATCCACATGACATAGGGGGTGGTATGAGTCCAAACAGACTGTGGTAGTGACATCACCCCAGACTTGCTTTTTTTTTTTTTTTTTTTTTTTTAAAGATTTTATTTATTTATTCATTTATCCCCCCCTTGCTGCTTGCGCTCGCTGGGTCAGCCAACCACACTGTGCGGGCGGGCCCGCCCCCACCAGGAGGCCCCGGGAACCGAACCCGGGGCCTCCCACATGGTAAATGGGAGCCCTACTGATTGAGCCACAGCCGCCTCCCCCAGACTTGCTTTTGATGCGTGGCTTGACCACTCTGTTTAATTGGGTAACAACTTTTCAGAGTTGAATGGCAATGTGTATTTTATGCATTTTATTTTCTAATCCAAGCAATATTGTGAAAAACTAAGAAAATATAGGGACTGGAGCAAGATATTTTTCATTCTTAGTGCAACTATTATTTATCTGAAACAAACAATATCCCAGGCATTCCTAGGTAATAAAAGTCAAATGGATGATACATTCATTTATTGTAGGGAGAGGGTAGAATGGTCTGGGAGGGCTTGCTTTAATGAAGACTTAAATTGATTCCATTTACCCTTCCTATCTTCACTGCTTTTGTGACCTTGGGCCTGCAGATTCTTTCTTTCTTTTTTTAAAAAGATATATTTATTTCTCCCCACTCCCCCCCCCCTTTTATTTATTTATTTATTTATTTTTTATTATGGGTAAAAATCAAAATTTTCACAATATATACCAATATTTGTAAAATGATATATAAATATATATGCATATATGTGCATTTGCTTACAAAAATGTTATTTATATATATAAAAATATTTTTTAAGAGGTGCTTAGATTACCTAAAATATTACACGGAACCCACTGGGATTCCCATGTTGCCCACCTCCCACCACATCCCACACAAACATCTCCCACAAGTGTGGCCCACCACCCTCAATGGACTTACACATCCTGGGGCCTTGCCACCAACCATAGACCACAGTTCACACCGTAGACCACACTTTCTCCCACACAGTTCTGAGTGGTGTGTGCTGATTTAAAATGGCCTACATCCGTTGCCACAACGGTACTCAGGACAACCTCCAAATCCCAAAGAAGCCCCTGTATTTCAACTGCTCGTCCCCTCCCTGCCCCAAAAGTGTCAAGTGGCCACTGGCTCCACCTCATTGTTATAATTTCTTCCATTGCTAGAATCACCATATGTGTACAACAGAATACCATCTTTTCCACTTGCTGTGTCTGTTAGTCTTCCTTGTTACTTTAGGAGGCACCGGGAGCTGAATCCGGGACCTCTGATATAGGAGGGAGGTACCTAATTGCTTGAGCCACCTCCGCTCCCTGCTTTATTGTGTCTTTCATTATGTTTTTTCCTCCCTGCATCTCTTGTGGTGTCACCTTGTTGTGTCAGCTCACTGTCTTCTTTAGGAGGCACCAGGAACCTCTGCTCTCGGCTTTGTTGTGTCTCTCATGTTTTTTCTTCTTGTCTCTTGTATCAGCTTGCTGCGCTTGCCCGTCACGCCAGCTTGCTGTCTTCTTTAGGAGGCACTGGGATCCGAACCAGTGACCTCCCAAGTGGTAGGCGGGAGCCCAGTCGCCTGAGCCACATCCAATTCCCAGGCCTGCAGTTTCTTAACCATTTGTCTTTACCTCCAACCTGTCTCCGCTCTGAGCCATCTTGCTTATCACTAACAATTCACTGGCCTAAAGCATTGCTTTCCCATAGTTCCCTGCTCAAAGAAGTTACAGGACCTTCCAACCCTAAACTACCTTGTCCAGTTCAGGTCCCACTGTCAGCCTTTCAAGGCTTGCACCATTACTGCTCAATTTTTTGTACTATGCCACCCTTATTTCCCTTGTATTCACCCATCTCTACCCTTTTCCTTTGTCCTTTTTATTTTAATGACCAGTTAATATATGTACGTGGTGCAGAACTTAAAAACAAAATAAGCAGTGAAAACAGTCTTTTTTTTTAGTCATCTAGTTCCTCCCACCCCACCCATCCCACCCCAGCAGATAAAAGGGCATTCCAGCCTTTCAAAACCTGATCCTAGCCCACCATACTACTTCTGTCAGTTATGGCTTCAAAGAAACTCAAGTGCTCACTGTTCATTTTAGTCCTAGAGACCTCCACTCCTAACTCCAGTCCCATACTCTTAGATGCCTTAGTTCATTCTGTTCCTATTACCTGGATGCCATTCAGTAAAGTCCTCCCTGGGTCAGCATAGGGTATAGCATATAGTGTAGGTGCTCAAAAAATACTTGATGATGTATATATATATTATAATAATTTAAAAATGTTAAACCTCGATGGGGGAAAAAAAAAACTTGGAGTGAATGAGAGAATGATCGATATCTCTTGCTCTTCTAAATTTCTTCAGCACTTTATATGCAACAAGTCTGGGGAGCTCCTGAAGATCCGTGCCTGAAGCCCCTACTTATCAAACACAATAGGACTCGGTATAAACCACAAAAGGATTAAATAAACGGAACAGCTACTACACTGAGAACCTGAGTGGGTTCTCTACCAGAACAAACTGACCAGTGCCCTCTCCCAGAGTTCCTCTCCGTCTGTATGTATCCTTACTTACTTCAGACTACACACTTCCCTTCTTTTCGTAGCAGCTGGCCAGCTGTGCAAAAAGAAGAACCGACACATCTTCGCAAAAGATTGCGCGGCTGGACAGCTGGGGGAATTTTGTCCCGTCAGCTCCCCGTCTCTCTAGTCCCCGGTAGCGGCTACGTCGGTGTGCGTCCCTGCGCAGCCGCAGTTCTAGGGAATGGGAGGGGCCGGCTTTTGGTGGCTGTTGGCGCGGCCCGGGAGGTGGCTGCACGTGCGGGCGGGGGCGATGCGTCACTGATCGGTGAGGCGCGGCCGGGGTTGGGGGAGGAGGGGGTCGACCTCCTTCTGGAGCTTGCAGCCCGGTCTCTACTCAGTTAGTGTGCTGGGCAGGCGGGCCGCCGTTGGGAGAGCGGGTGTCATGACGTTCACCAAGCAGGAGGCGGCCCGCGGGCCGCCTCGGTCAGTGGGTTTGGCGAGGGGGAAGCGGGCTCTCAAGGAGGGAAGAATGAGAGGAAAGGGGCGAAGGACTCACCGGTTCGGACTGCGGGAGGGCGCTGGGTCTCTGGAGAGAGAGGGTGGGAATTGAAAGATATATGCCACTCACGGGACTGGGGTTCCTTTCCTCCCTCATCCAGGAGGAACAAGGATGAATATGACTCAAGCTCGTGTTCTAGTGGCTGCAGTGGTGGGGCTGGTGGTTGTCCTCCTCTACGCCTCCATCCACAAGATCGAGGAAGGACACCTGGCTGTGTACTACAGGTGAGTGGCATGTGCAGTCAGCTCAGGTTTTAGAGCGATAGAAAGGGGACTTCAGCTAGAGTGGAGTCCAGGAAATTGTGCCCTCAAGCAGGGTCCTGGGTAGCGCTTCCCAGTCCTCTGTAGGAAGTGATTTCCGTTCCAGCCCTAGGAAAAGTATGGGTGCCGAACCAGGCTTTTGCGGTACACCCTCCAGGTGTTTGCCGCTTTTAGTGCTAAGCACACTTTGTTGCGGAGGTTAAGACCTCTGACATTTATTCCTTGTACACAGCAAACACTCAGTTATTGTAAAAAGAAGGCAGGCAGGCAGCTGTCACTCCGCCTGTAATTGAAGAGATGGTTGAATCATTGTTCTATTCCATACAGCTGTACAGGCTTTTATTTTGCAGCTTTGCGTGCTTTGGGGAAAATCTGGTCCTGTTTACGGTTGTTCCTTAGATTTTTCGTTTTAAAGCCCTAGAGTGTCTGGTTTTGGCTAATAAGGCCGTGGTGACTATGGCGGTTGTTACATCCCTGGTCTTGGAGGGACATACATAGCATTGATGAGCCACCTTACACCTTTATTTCAAGTTGAGGAGAGGAATGGTATGGGACATGTTGCTCTCTAGTTGAGCTCACATAGCTTTTCCTTCAGCATAATTATCACCAGTTCCATTTTGATACAGACTAGTGAGAGGACAATTTGTGGAGAAATTGGGGTAATAGTATATTGAAAAAGAACTTCAACTTTTCTATCACCCCCCAAACCTGATATTTCTACTTTTAGACCCATCCTGGATTTTAGAAAGAGTTTTCAGTACAATTTTAGTGATAAGTCCTAGCAGATGGAAATCTACTATAACAGTTGATAGATTAGTCCAGATTTCCATCTAGTTCAGCATTTTCTTCCTAATAATAAATCCAGGGAAAGAACATTTCAGGGTGTGGGTCTCAAAGAATTAGGAATGAACCTCAAATAGTTCATCTTCCCTTAGTTATTTGTTAAAGTTTCTCTGCAAACCTATTTATATTTTCAGGGTAGGAAACTAAGTTCTGTGAATTTACTATTATGTGAAGTGGGTCGTCTTTTTTAATATTTGCTCCCAAAGTGCCTCCGTTGTTTGTTAGTTTGCTTTTTTACAATTTTCAAGGTGGGCTTTCGTTGGTTTTCACATTCCAGTTTTTTGGTGAACAAGTCCTTGTTCATATTGTATTTATAGTCTCACTTCTCACCCTTCATTATTCCATGCCTTTTTTTTTTTTCTTTTCCCTTTTCTGTTTTTATACAGAGACTTATGTCCTCAGTATTTTAGTTGCCTTGCAAATAGATTAAAAGAATTTTAGGCCTTAGAAATTTTCTCCTTCCTTGAAAGTTTGTGAGTTTTCTTTTTTTCAACCTGGTGAATAAATGTATTATGTTTTGATCTGGCTCTTATTGTGTACAATTAAAGTACAGAAACTGTGAGCCATTAGAATATTTTTCACAAGCATTTCTCAGAAGTTAGAGACCAAGGACAATCCTTTGAACCTGAGAGTGGTCATGGAGACCCAGAAGTATGGTTGGTTGAGCTTATGAAACAAGGTGTAACATCCAGCAGTTTAATTTGATCTTTTTACCTTTTTAGGTGTGGTAGATATTTTAAGGAGCAGCAGTTGTTTGCCATGAATAACTCGTTAGTGAGTCTTTAGTCAGTCAATAGTAAGAGTAAGAGTGAATATTTGTTGTAGCATTTTAGATTTGGAAAGAGAAAGTCTCTCTTTATAATCTTGTCAAATTGAAACATCTTTTTGCAGGGGAGGAGCTTTACTAACTAGCCCCAGTGGACCAGGCTATCATATCATGTTGCCTTTCATTACTACGTTCAGATCTGTGCAGGTGAGTGATTCCTAGGGAAGCCCCCACACTGGATAGACAGGTATGACAGGAGCAGTTACTACACTAGTGGGTGGAGATGGATTTCCTATTGCTTAAGCAGATAGTATTATTTACTTACATGTAGGAGTTAAAGTTCAGAGTACAATTGTTATAGCACAAGTTATGATTTTTCAACCACCTCACTCTTGAAGTTAATTAGAAATATGAGCTAAGCACTTGGAAGGCCTGATTTCTCCCATTTATATAATGGTTTGCAGCAGGTTTTCTATAACTTTTTGCTGCTGCTATCAAAATAAAAGCAAGAATTGGGAACACAACTAGAAATAGAGACCAGTGATTATTTGGTTTAGAATAGTGTTTTGTTTCCATTTAGGCAATCTCCTGGGCTATTATCATAGATGATTTAAAATTTTATATACAGCTTTTCTGCCTCAAATTTTTGCCTGGTACATGAAGCATAATTTTATGTGGAACCTTAGTGAATGTTCTGTTTTGGTAATATCCCAGGATATTTAAAATGAGCATCTGGTTATCAAGAAAAGTATCTTGGCTATGGAGAGATACTTAATAAATATCTTTTAGTATAACAAGGCAGCCAAACAGGATTAAGTTGTGACTACTTTTGCAAGTTCAGTGTGAGCATAAATCTTTGGATTCTGAAGAAGTTTGTCTACTGTGTACTGCTAATTTTTCAGAACTCTACGTTACTTAATCTTAGCCTTATAATTAAGTCTAGATTTCCTGCTAAGTAAGAGGTTTTTGCTTTTTTTTTTTTTTTTTTTTTTTTTTTTTAAAGGTACCGGGGCCGGAGATTGAACACTGGACCTGGTTATATGGGAAGCCAGCGCTCAACCACTGAGCCACGTCAGCTCCCCTGAGTTGGTTTTTTTGTTTGTTTGCTTGTTTTTTGTTGTTGTTGTTGTTTTAGGAGGCACTGGGAACCAAACCCTGGACCTCCCATGTGGGAAGCAGGTGCTCAGCCACTTGAGCCACATCTGCTCCCTAAGAGTTTCTTTATGAATATTTAAGTCCCCCATATTTCCTTCCTCTTTTAGGTGGCTTAGGTCAAGAATTATGTTTATTGAAGTGAAATATGTTCTTCCCTTAGCCTGATTTTCATATTGTTTTCCTATATTTATTTTAGTCACTTTTCTTCTATCACCATCTCTCCTTCCATTCCTTCTTCCCTTTCCTAGCTAAATCTTTCCAGCCTTTTTTAGACTCATCTTAAATAACCCTCTTCTAATCTATAGCACTTAAAGTCTTTATTGTAAATTTTGTCCCTTGGTCTTGTTTCCTTTAATAGTGTTGTATTGTTCTCTAAGTTTTTATATTTTCTTTCCAGAAAGTCTCCAGTCTTCTTGAGAGCAAGAGTTGTGTCACATTAATATTACTGCCCTTTCCACTTATGCTGGAAGTTGTTAAATTGAGAGCTTTTTTCTCAGGAAGCAGTGTGGTGAACATGGGGCTAGAAATCTAGAGACTTAGGTTCTGGCCCTGGCTCTGCCATCAATTTGTTGCATGACTTTGGGCAAGTCCTTTAACTCTTGTAGATTTCAGTTATTCCTCTGTGAAAGAAGGGGTTTTAATTACATGATCTCACCTTCCCAACAGCCCCAACAAACAGTCTATAATAATGTTATTAACCCCTAAAGATCAGGGACATTTTTTGATATTGTTCAAGTCAGATAAATCTGTCCTGCCTTCTTGCAGTTTACTGTGTGTGAACTTAAACTGATGCAGTGACACATAAAGGACATATAGACCATAAACATGAAACAGATTTTAGTGTGTAATTGCATATACAGTAAATATATCTAGTAATAAACTATTATACTTACAAGACATGCAAATGAAATTAGTAAGTTATCGGTGTAAACTAATATACTTTTCATCTTCAAAAAAATTGAATGCTGGGGCCAGTATCACTAAATAGGAATGTTCTTTCTTCCTTTATATGTGAAACAGTAGCATTCCAGAAAAGAGTTATATTAATAAAACCCTTTAAGAAATTGTTCTAATGAGAATGAGATAAATTCATTTTTAGGCATTTTGGGAGCACATTAGAAGACACAGCTTTATATAAAGAAATGGTTTAACAAACTAGACAATTGAAAGGAATATATTTGAAGCACCTTTGGAAATGTGAAGTCCTATATATGATGTAAGGTAAAAAAAAAAAAAGGAATACTTAGAGAAATGATATGAAAATCTTCAGCCTTTAAAGTCTATAAAAAGTAACCAAAGACTCACTTTTAAAGTAAATATTCTGTCATATGGGAAAATGAATTCTTTTTTTTTTTTACTGGGAGGTACCGGGGATCGAACCCCAGTCTCTCCATATGGTAGACGGACGCTGAACCTCTTGAGCCACATCCGTTTCCCGGAAAATGAATTTTGAGATAATATACAAGTTAAGTATAAAAATACATGGAGATGGGGAAACAGATGTGGCTCAAGTGATTGAGTGCCTGCTTCCCACATGGGAGGTCTCAGGTTCAGTCTGTGGTGCCTCCTGAAAACAAAGAGACTCAAGCAAATGAAAACACCAACTCAGGATCTGATGTGGCTCAGTGGTTGAGCACCAGCTTCCCACATACGAGGTTCTGAGTTTAATCCTTGTTCCCAGTACCTTAAAAAAAAAAAAAAAAATACATGGAGATAGGATGTTAAATTGAAGATCTTTCAAGGAAAGAAAATCTTTCTTTTCTTGGTTAGAAAATTAGGTTTAAAAAGGAATGTGTAGGGAAGCGGCTGTGGCTCAATCAGTAGGGCTCCCGTTTACCATATGGGAGGCCCCGGGTTCGGTTCCCGGGGCCTCCTGGTGAAGGCAAGCCCGCCCGCACGGTGTGGTTAGCTGACCCAACGAGCACAAGCAGCAAGGGGGGGATAAATGAATAAATAAATAAAATCTTTTAAAAAAAAAAAAAAAGGAATGTATATTTTTATTTAAAGTTGATGTGGAATATGGAAATTGAATTTGGTTAATGTTTTGAAGGAAATAAAATTAATTGAATTCACCTTGTCATCAAAACCCTTTCCCTAGGACTATCACTAATGTTTACTATCACCCATTCTTTTAACCCTAAAGTTTTATTTTATTCTTTACCTTCTTGGAATTTTATATTCAACCAGTTATCAGATCCTTCCTATATCTTGTCTCTTGTATTGACAGCTTCAATTTCCATGGGCTTTACTAAATTAACCTGAATAAATTAATTTTTTAACTTCCCATCTGGTTTCTTGTCTCCAGATATGATAGATAATGAGAACTATATCACATGAGCAAAGGGAATGAAGTAAAGAACATTTTTGAAAGGTTCTTTTTGTGGCTATATATAAGTTGAACTAGGGAGAACCCTAAGTCCCCAGCCAACATTCAGGGTCCCCCTCTACCTAATACCACCATGTTCTCTTCTCAGAATTTCATCTAAATTGCTCTTTCTGCTCCAAGCACTCTGGTCTGCTTCATGCTACCTGTGCACCTAGTTTGACCTCAACTTCATATATTTTCATAGGATATTTATTGAACGTAAGATGTTGCTCTGCCTCATCTATTCTTATTTCTCTCCCTTTATGAATACTTCATTTCAGAGAGCTTCTCAAACTAATGTTTTACTCTGTCACTTAACACATAACAGTTAACAGTTTTTCTACTGTTGATGGGTTACTTTGTAAGGATTTATCTCCTCTGCTAGTTCTTAAGTTCTTTGGAAACAGGGACCATGCTTGCTTCTACTTTTGTATTCCATCAAGTAGTATGCTGCGTCCCTAATAATGTGTCCAGATATACTCATTTTTTGCTGACTTATTGGACGCCTTAGAGTACAGTAAGAAGTATCCTGGATCTTAACAAAAATGTAACATGGGAAAAGCAATCAAGTACCAGATTGTTGGTTCACGTAGAGAAAGTGTGGCACTTCCATTAGAAAGGAAATGGAATAGTCCATGTGAGAGATCACTAGGGTCTGAACTAAACTGTTGACTATAGCTTTAGAGAAGAAAAATTACTCTTGAGTTCAGGGGTACCTTCGAGTCATGGACTACTTAAATATATGCAATAGTTATCTTTTATCTTCAGTGTAAACAGTAATATGAGCAGTGGAATCAAAGTTCAGAGTGCAAATCTTAGCATAATATCCTTTTGGGTAAGCCGTGTAGTTTGCAATCTGAGGCCAGCTCTAGGCAAATATGGGACATGGGAAGAGCAGTTTTCTATTTATTAGCATATTGGACATTTGAACCCTTTCCTAGTACACATTGATTCATGCATTAGCTATAAAATATTTTCTTTCTCAAACCTACTAGGATACAAAAAGAAAGAATTTCGATGATAGCTAACCTTGGGGACACAAATGTAATGGAGCTCTCCTATACTTCTCAGGGACCTTCCAGAGGTTTTCCTCTGGGACCAGTAGTTCTTTGAAGATATGTGTTCTGAGTATTGATGAGATATTTTTTCCTCCTCAGACAACACTACAAACTGATGAAGTTAAAAATGTGCCTTGTGGAACAAGGTAAGATTCGTTTGCTTCCCAACCTTCCTGTAGTTCAGGTAGAGTTTCTTTTCCTTATGAAGAAGCTGTGATCACTTAGACATCTTTCGAATAGCCATGATAGTAACCCAGGGGGATTTCTGTTCTGAGCATTATTTGAGCATAGGCCTATCTAATTAGGAGCTTGCTTTCTTAGGAACCATTATGGTGGTGTCTAAAAAAGTGTGGGTTTTAGAGTCAACAGACCTAACTTCACATATTAGCACTGTCCCATATCTCCTTTATGACTTTTCTAAGCTTAGTTTCCTCATTTGTAAAAATCAGGATTAGAATTAGTTTATAGAAGGGTCTAACCCAGCACTTGACCCAGAGAGGTACACATGCCCCTCGGTATGTGTTGGTAGCCAGGAATTAAGAACGCTGTTATCAAGACCTTTCTTTCTGTGGTGTCAATTTTATGCCACGGTTTGGGAGGAAATTCTTTTTTTCTTTTAGAATAAAAGCAATTTTAGAATAAAAACTGATGAATTGTTAAAATAAGGTAGGAAACGTCAAAAGAATTTTCAACTTGTGGCTGGCCTCCACACCTCTTAGGGAACCTTTTCATTTGGTTCCTTGTTGGAAAAGTTCAGAAGTATACTTAGCTGGTGACTTCAGTTGGTTAGGGCAAAGTGTTAAGTAGCTGTAGGTTATAGGTTTAAATTCTGATGTTAGCCATTCTGATCAAAACTGTTGTAGAGGTGGACCTTAGTTCATGAGAGGAGCCAGTGAGTGTACGTAGGCAGAATAATAATATACCAGCTCTGCCCCTGGGTCATTTGAGTATTGATTAATCGGGTCATTTCAATCATTCAATAGTATATGTTTTTAGATTTTCCTTGTAAATTGCTATCATGTGAAATATATTTGGGCCTATAGGATTAATGTGGGATTTTAATAGGTTTCTATTTAGCTCATAATTTTTCCTTTTTTTTTTTTCTTTTAGTGGTGGGGTCATGATCTATATTGACCGAATAGAAGTGGTTAATATGTTGGCTCCTTATGCAGGTATGGTCCCATCTATTTTGTTTTTATAGTTGTAAACAGAATATTTATTACTGAAAGATTGCCTGAGAAATAGGAAGGTACTATTAAAGTTTTGTGATATCAGTAGCCTCTGATAAATGTAAAAGAAGATCACTGAAATAGTTTCCATTTCTAGGGAACGGAGGCAGAAATAGGCCATAGAGGTTCTGGACAGAGCTGACTTTCTGCAACTATATGGGTTATTCTTCTCTGAGCAGAATGGTTTCTGAGAGCACTAAGGTCATTGGTGTCTAGAATGGAAAAGTAGCATTTTATCCAGTCAGGATGAGATATTATTTCCATGTGTGCAAAAAATCTGTAACTGATCAATTCCTTGGGCCACACTGATTTGTAGCCATAGAAAAATATTTTTAAGTTTATATTTGCTGTAACTTGCAAAGCAGTGTGAAAGTCCTCAGTGTGGGTAAAGCATTTTCTTGGTAAGAGAGGAAAAAAACTTAATTAGATGCTTTGGTATACCTCTAAAGAACGCTTTGCCATTTTATCTTTATCCCTGTTCCCAAATCTAATACTTAGTAGGTGCAGGGTAACTGTGCTCATCAAGATAATTCAAGGAGTTTTTATTTTACTTGAGAATACATGATACAGACCTAGAAAAAATTTATATTGGGATATATAGTCATGCTAAGTTTCACATTACTGGTAAGGCATTAAAATAAAATAATTTCAGAGCAGAGAGCAGTCTGTATTACTGTCAAGTGGATTTGGATCAATTTTTAAGCATTTCCCCAGTCTTTTTTTCATCTACTTTCCTGGTCACAAATCATTGGAGTGGATTATATTTGGAAAAATAGAAGAAGGGTTGCGATCCAGTTCATTTGGAAGATAATCAAGCACATGAGTCAGTCAGCAAGTGTTATTGATGGTCTTTGCAACAATTATGATTTGGAATCCAATTACATCTAATATCCTCCATGGGAAAGTCAGTGGAGTAAATTCTTGAATCTGAAGGCAGAAAGCAGCATGTTTAGTAGGCAGAGCATAGGTTCTGACTGGCACATTTCTGAAATTCCCTTGCTATTTCCCAGTGTGTAAAATTAGGAGATTTTTGTGAGAATTATATGCTAATGTATATAATTGCTTGAGATAAAGCTGGACCCAGTAAATAATAGCTTCATTCCCTTCTAGCCTGGTTGCCTTTTTTACAGCCTTTAAAAACTTCCTTTTTAAAAATGGTCTTTAGAAGCTGCTTTCTTCTTTTATTCTCACTGTTCTTCAATCCTTATCGGACAGAGAGTCCTCTGATCCCAGTCTCTCTTCTCTTCTTGTCTTATTCTTTCTTTCTCATCCGCGGCACCGTTTTCACGGACCCAGGTCCTGACCAACACCTGACCGGCAACATATGGCCCTCTTTACCTCTTAGCTAAACTTCTGCAGTAATTACCTCGTACTTTCCCTCCCTCTGATATCTGTGCCTCTTAGTTTATCTTCACAGTCCTGCCAAAATACAAATCTGATTATGTGACTGCTAAAATACAAACTAAGTTGTGTCATTGGACCAAGAAAACTTGACAGTTCCCTATTACCTCCAAAATAATATATGAAATTCTCGTTAGTATAGAATTCAAAGTTTGCTCATTAGTATTGCGAATGCTAAAAGATTTCTGGAAAATTGAGACAGGGAACATAGTCAAGGTTTTTGAGTTGTGTTTTATGATTTCACTATTTGGTCGACACTCTTCCTTGTGTATGTTATCTGTTACCTCACTATAACTTTTACCCTGACTAAATTAGAAGATACCTGGGTCAGTTTTGTGTAAAACAAACATGGATTGTACTTCTCCTACAGTGTTTGATATCGTAAGGAACTATACTGCAGATTATGACAAGACTTTAATCTTTAATAAAATCCACCATGAACTGAACCAGTTTTGCAGTGCCCACACACTTCAAGAAGTTTACATTGAATTGTTCGGTAAGTGTCTTGTTTTAAGTATGTAAGTAGCCCATTGGAAATCTTGCTCAATTCATTTATGGATACTATAATATTAGTAAACCTTATGCTATTTGAGCATCTCTTCTGACTTTATAATCAATTGTCTTTAAAATATTTTTTATCTCAAGTTTAAATTTTCTTATGACTAAATGAAGCCAATAGTTCACCAACAAGATGCTTTTAGAATGGTTATTTTCTGAAATTTAAAATATTTAACTTGATAGAGATAGGAAAATCTTCATTTACTTAGATTGTATTCTGTTTTTACTGTGATAACTTAACTGAAAATTAGCTTTACTGCTAATTTAATAGATAATTTGAAGAGATTTAGAAGTCTTGAGGAGTTATGTTCCCAACACCTCCCCCCAGGTTCAATGATTTGCTAGAAGGACTGACAGAACTCAGCATATAGTCATTCTCCCATAATTGTGACAACACGTGTGAAATATTATCTACTAGGGAAGCTCATTAGAGACTTAGTGCCCAAGGTTTTTATTGGGGGTTGGTCACATAGGCACTCTCCGCCTAGCATATACTAAAAATCCAGACTCCCAGAAGGGAAGCAGGTGTTCAGCATAAACTACTTTGTATAAACAGTTTACATACAGTGAATCACTCTTGGCAGTTCTGGGAATGATGGGAACCCTCTCTGAATCCAAGTTTCCAAATACCAGCCAAGGGCCAACCTTTCAGACAGGCCATTCTAAGGATTGCAGTCTCAGGTCTGTTGTGTTAACTATTTTCTGCACAGCATACTTTTCATTTGTGATCCTGAAAGATCCAGGGAATGGATTATTGCTATCAGTTGCTCACCTCCCTCTCTTGGAACTCCTAGTGACTTTTTGAGTGAGAGGCATAGGAATAGTTAATCCATTTAGAAATCTACTAATTGATTCTTCTTTGATAATTGACAACCACTGGGATAGGGTATGAAGAAACCAGTCTGTCTTGATATGTCACATCACTGCTCACCATTTTAATAATGGTAAAAAATACTGTTGAGGTGGGTAGAAAATTCATGAGTTACAAGGCCAAATGAAATGGCATCTTATTGTCCATTTTGTGTGTGTTTCACAGTCCTTGGTGTGAGCCTTTTTTCTTTTCTTTTTAAATCCAAAATTATGGTAAGGCTGAGGTTTATGAAAATGAAATCTAGCAATTTTGACTGAAGATAAGAATTTGCTTTTTTATGAGAATCAGGACACCGAGCCCTGAATTGAGGTACTAGAGACCCAGGTTCTTCATTTGTTGGGTTAATTTAGACTAGCCTGCTTGTCATCTTCCTTAATTTCTTTATTAGGTAATTTCTCACACTTTTTCCCATATGAAAGAAAAACAGAGTATATGTATATGAATGTGAAGCAGTTTAAGCTCTATAAAAGAATACTACCGTGGAAACTTTAGATCTAATAATGATTGGTTTTATTTCACTATTAATATATTGAAAAAAATTGAGTATCATGAGAGCTGTTGTTCTTGGCTTCAAAAACAGATCAAATAGATGAAAACCTGAAGCAAGCTCTGCAAAAAGATTTAAACTTCATGGCCCCAGGTCTCACTATACAGGTAAGTCCTTTTCCTAAGGAAGTTCTCTGAGAATTTGAGAGTTCTGAATTTAGTCTTCCTTTCATCAAACTGTTTATTCAGCAATTATTTAATTCAAGTGATATGGTGATTTATAGAATACCTTTCTCATTTTTTACTGTAGGTCTCTGCCAAAATAAAATGCTCTTTTAGCTTACCATGGGTGGCATATTCTTGTGAACACTCTGACATGGCACAGATAAGCTGAGGCTCTTAAAAGGAAATGAAATCCATATACCTGCTATATATGAAGCATTATTAAGATCTAGTAGTGGTTATAAATCAGTTATAAGAATAACCCTTGTCCTTAGTGAGATTATGAAAAAGTTCAAGTATAAGAATTGAACAATAATTCTAGACAAAATAGATGTCACAAAATATTAACAGTTGAATTGATTGGATGATTATTGCTGTAAGAATTAGGAGTGAGAGAACATTTCAGGAGTGTGATAGGGGAAGACAATGATTGAGTTGAGATTTTGGGTAGGTCTGGAAGAATTAATAGGATTTACATGGGGGAAAGGAATGAGGAAGGCTTTTCAAGTGAACAGGATGGTCTGAGTAAAAGCAAGGTAGGAGATGAATTTAGTGGTACTAGTAGTGGTAGCAGGGGAAAATAGAATAGTGAGAGGCCATCTGCCTACTTTTCTGGATCAGTTTATTTTCAGATTGTGGGTTTAAATCAATTAGTGAAGTGTAAAATCAACTTCAGTGGGTCGTGACCAGCCTTTTAAATAAAGTGAAATAGAATAGGAAAATAAATCAGCACATGACGTGTAGTAAGGTATTATTCACTGAAACTTTCGTTATACATAACTGTGCTGGGGGAACTTGTTTATATTGAGTTTTAATGGGAATTGTGGTGTTTTTTATTTTTTTATTTATTTTTTAAGATTTATTTATTTACTTCTTCCCTCCTCATGTTTGCGCTCGCTCTCTGCTCTCTGTGTCTGTTGGTTGTGTGCTCGTTGTCTTTTTAGGAGGCACTGGGAACCGAACCCGGGACCTTCCATGTGGGAGGGAGGCGCCCAATCACTTGCGCCACATCCGCTCCCGGAATTGTCTTTCTTACTGTTGTTATGGTCTGTAATGTTTGAAAGCCATTGCTTTGGATCTGGATTACTTGAGAAATAGTGTCTTTCTGTAGTGTCCTTTCTCAGAGAATCTAGGAGATCAGTTGATTGTTATGATTAACATTATCTGCAGCTAAGTATAAAGCTTTCTTAGATGTCACATGTCTCAATTCTTCAAACTCGGTGGTGCTGCTGCTGACAGTGTCCATTCACTATATGTGATCATGTGTGCACATGTGTTTCTCATAAATGAAACTGGAAAGATGGGCAAGGTTTTTCCTGTGGCTTCATTCATGCTATGCCATTATTTCACAGAGGCACCTGAGGGTGAGCTGGCAAACTTAAGGGATCATTTGAAATATCCAGCACTAACTTTGTAAAATCCTACTGGTTATCCAGTCACTTATGGTTGGGGTAGTTTTTTAATTTTCAAGGTAATGAATGTGACTGTCACATATTTCTTAGATTCTTCCCAGATTGTTACTTAGAGCTCTAATTCTTTTAATAGCTGCTTAAAATTCCTTTTCTCATATTACTTAGCCATTTTCTTATTGTTTCCAGTATTTTGCTGTAGCAAACGTTTCTGACATGTCTCTTTGTATACATGAACAAGTGTTTATCTAGGTTAGGTACCTAGATGTGAAATTATTTGCTAGATCAAAGGGTCAGTACATTTTTATTATTAATAGATACTATCAAATTATCCTTCCAAGTGGCTGTACAAAGCTACATTTTTACTGATAGTATATGCAAATACTTGCTTCCCTGTGACCTGACCAGATTTTAAAGAAATCAGACATCTTAATTTTTGCCATAAGGATAGGTGTGAAGTTATTGTTCTTTGATTCACATATCCTTGATTATTAATGAGGTTAAGCATCTTTTAATATTTTTATTGGCCATTTATACTCTCCTCTGTCAATTGCCTATTCATATCCTTTGCCAATTTTTATGTTGAATTGTTTTTCTTTTTCTAACTTACTGATTTGTAGTGGTTCTTTTTGTGTTCTGGATATTTTTATACACTCGCTTGTTATATATGTTGTAAAAAAAATTAGGAAAAGGATGAAAAAACAAAGTGAAATTGACTAGTAATTTTTTTTTTTTTTTTTTAAAGATTTTATTTATTTATTTATTTATTCATTTATCCCCCCCCCCCCCCGCTGCTTGTGCTCGCTGGGTCAGCTAACCATGCCGTGCGGGCGGGCTTGCCTTCACCAGGAGGCCCCGGGAACTGAACCCGGGGCCTCCCATATGGTAAACGGGAGCCCTACTGATTGAGCCACAGCCGCTTCCAACTAGTAATTTTAAAGTGTAGAAATAATCACTATTAACTTTCCAAAAATACAGATTTGCTTTGTCATTTTTTTTTTATTTTAAAAAATTTTATTGAAGTATATCATTCATACATGAACATACATAAACATTAAGTCTATACAAACAAACAAAAAATAAGTGTATCGTAAAAGTTGTGAACTTAAAAAACAAACATGCATAACCTACAGGGCTCCCATATAACACCCTACCTCAACAACTTGTATTGTTGTGGAACATTTGTTACAAATGATGAAAGCATCATCAAAATATTACTACTGATTATATTCCATATCTTAGATTTGCCATATTTTTCTCCCCTATTAATCTCTTTAGATTCCAATTTTTTGATATTATATACATTTTGCAATGACCAAGCTTATCTATACATAAGCTTTCATTTTGTTTTATTTTATTTTATTTTATTATTATTATTATTTTTTAAGATTTTATTTATTTATTCATTTATCCCCCCCTTGCTGCTTGTGCTCGTTGGGTCAGCTAACCACGCCGTGCGGGCGGGCTTGCCTTCACCAGGAGGCCCCGGAAACCGAACCCGGGGCCTCCCATATGGTAAACGGGAGCCCTATTGATTGAGCCACAGCCGCTTCCCATCATTTTGTTTTAATAAGCTTTATTTTTAGAGCAGTTTTATGTTTACAGAAAAATTATGAAAAATTAAAGCCCTTCCGATAGATGCATTCCTAAAAGTGATATTGATGGGTCAGAGTGTATACCCCTTTTTGGGACTTTTTGATAGATATTGCTAATTTGCCTTTCAGACAGATTTTAGCAGTTTACACTCTGATAAGCAGTGTTGATGATCAGCAGTTCCCACACATTTGACTGTGTGATTGTACCCATATAATGAGCAGATTAATGTACACATGCTCGCTCTCTTTCTCTCTTAAATCTTTTGGAGAAAATTAGTCTGTTATTATTTTGTATGTCCTAGGATATTTGTTGTCCATTTGTATTTCATTTGTGAATTGTTTCTTACTTTTGCTAATTTTATTAAATAATTTTTTTCGTTGATTTAAACAAGCTATTTTTTCATTTTGTTTTAATAAGCTTTATTTTTAGAGCAGTTTTATGTTTACAGAAAAATTATGAGAAAGTACAGAGTTCCCATATACCACCCAATATGCATAGTTTCCCCTATTAACATCTTGCATTAGTGTAATACACTTGTTATGAAGAACCAATATTGGTACATCTTTAGTAACTAAAGACCATAGTTTACATTAGGGTCTGTGTATACAGTTCAGTGGGTTTTGATAAATATGTAATGTCACGTAGCCACCATTTTGGTATTATACAGAATAGTATCAGTGCTGTAAAAAGGCCCTGTGCTCTACCTATTCATCCCTTCTCAGCACCCCAACCATGGCAACCACTGATCTTTTTTTGTGTTGTTTTTATCACAAATACTCCCCCTCCTCCCCTATCCTCCTACCCTCTTTCCCCCTCTACTCTGATAACCTCTAATCTGCTTTCTATCTCTGTGAATTTGCCATTTCTTGTCATCTCTTATAAGTGATAGCATACAATTTTTGTCCTTATGTGTCTTGCTTGTTTAACTGAGCATAATGTTTTCAAAGTTCTTACATGTTACAGTATGTCTCATAATTTCATTTTTTCTTGTGGCTGAATAATTTTCCATTGTATATATGTACCACATTTTGTCTATCCATTCATTTGTTTGTGGGCATTTCACTTGTTTCCAGCTTTTGTTTATTATGCATAATGCTGCTATAAACATTGGTATACAAGAATCTGTTTGAGATCCTGTTTTTCCTCTCTTTGGGTATATACCCAGAAGTGGAATTGCTGGGTCAAATGGTAATTGTATATTTAACTTTTTGAAGAACCGCCATTTTGCTTTCCATAGTAGCAGCACCATTTTACATTCCCACAGCAATTCATTAGAGTTCCAGTTTCTCCACATCCTCTCCAACATTTATTTCCCATTTTAAAAATAATAGCCGTCCTTGTGGGTGTGAAGTGGTGTTTCTGTTGTTGTAATTTGCATTTCCCTAATGACTAATCATGTTGAGCATCTTTTTCTGTTTGTTGAATAGAAATGTCTATTCAAGTCCTTTGCCTATTTTTAAATTGGGTTGTCTTTTTGTTGTTGAGTTGTAGGAATTCTTTATATAGTCTAGATAGTAAACCTTTATCTGATGTATGGTTTGAAACTATTTTCTCCTGTTCTATAGGTCTTCTTTTCACTTTCTTAATAATTTCTTTGATATATAAGTTTTAAATTTTGATGACATCAAAATTGTTGCTTATGCTTTTGGTGTCATATCTTAGAATCTGTTTCTAAATACCAGGTTATGTATAGTTTTAGCTTTTATATTTAGATCCTTGATCCATTTTGAGTTGAATTATGTTTATGGTGTGAGGTAGGAGTCTAACTTCATTCTCCTGCATGTGGGTGGATATCCAATTTTCCCCACACCGTTTGTTGAAGAGACTTCTTTTCCCATTGCATATACTTAGCATCTTTGTCAAATATCGGTTGGTCATAGATGTGTGGGTTTGCTTCTGAACTTTCAGTTCTTTTCCAGTAATCTGTTGTCTTATCTTTGTGCCAGTACCACATTATTTTGAATATTGTCATTTGATAATATAATTTGAAATCCGGAGGTGTGAGTCCTCCAAATCTGTTCTTCTTTTTCAAGATTGTTTTGACTATTTCAGGCCCCTTGTTCAATATAAATTTGAGGATTAGTTTTTCTGTTTCTTTAAAAGAGGCTGCTGGAATTTTAATAGGGATTGCATTGAATTTGTAAATTGCTTTGGGTATTATTGACATTAAAAATATTAAATCTTCCAATCCTTGAACATGGGATGTCTTGCCATTTATTATAGGTCTTTAATTTCTTTCAGCAGTGTTTTGTAGTTTTCAGTCTACAAGTTTTTGATTTGCTTAGTTAAATTTTATTCCTAGATATTTTATTCTTTTAGGTGGTATTTTAAATGGAGTTGTTTTCTTAGTTCCCCCTTTGGAGTATTTATTGCTAGTGTATAGGAACACACTTGTTTTTGTGTCTTGATCTTGTACCCTGTCACTTTGCCGAATTTATTAGCACTAATAGTTTCCTTGTGGATTCCTTTGGGTTTTCTATATGTAAGATCTGTAGTCTGCCCATAGAGGTCCTGTTACTTCTTCTCTGGTTTCTTTTTCTTTTTGCCTAATTGTTCTGGCAAAAACTTCTAGTACAATATTGAATAGCAGTGATGAAAGCAGGTATTCTTGTCTCATTCCTGACCTTAGGGGTTAAAGCTTTAAGTTTTCAGCATTGAGTATAATGTTAGCTGTGGGTTTTTTCATAAATGACCCTTATTATATTAAGAAAATTTCCTTCTATTCTTATTTTTTCTGAATATTTTTATTATGAAAAGGTGCTCGATTTTGTCACAGCTTTTTCTGTAACTATTGAGATAATCATGTGGTTTTTTTGTTTTTTGTTTTCTTTCATTTTATGTAGGTAGTGTATTACATTGATTTTTTTTTTTTTTTTTCTTAACCGGGAGGTCCCGGGGATGGAACCCTGGTCGCTCCATATGGGAGACGGACGCCCAACCATTTGAGCCACATCCGTGCCCTACATTGATTTTTATATGTTGAACCACACTTGGATACCTGTGAGAATCCTACTTGGTCATGGTATATAATGGTTTTTGTTTGTTTGTTTGTTTGTTTTTTTGGTATATAATGTTTTTTATGCTGTTGGAGGCAGTTTGCTAGTTTTTGCCAAAGGGATTTTTGCATCTATATTCATAAGGAAAAATGATCTATAATTTTCTTTTCTTGTGTCTTTATGAGGCTTTGGTATCAGTGTAATGCTGGCCTCATAGATTGAATTAGGAAATGTTCCCTCCCCTTGAATTCTTTGGAAGAATTTGAGACATACTAATTTTTCTTTCAATGTTCGGTAGAATTTACCAGTGAAGCCATCTAGTCCTGGACTTTCCTTTGATGGAAGGTTTTTTTGTTTTTGTTTTCATTTTTTTCAACTATAGTCAGCATTGGTGAAAGGTTTGTGATTATTGATTAAATCTTTGTACTTGTTATAGATTGGTTTTTTGTTTTGTTTTTGTATATAGCCACACCTTCTCTTTTGATTTTCTATGTGCAAAATTTTTTTCCATGCTTTTAATTTCGACCTTTTGTATCTGTGGATCTAAGATGGGTCCCTTGTGAAAAGCATATGGTAGGGACATGTTTCTTTATCCATTCTGCCCACTTCTTCTTTTGATTGGAGAATTTAATCCATTTATGTTTAGGGAAATTACTGATAAGGCAAGATTTACTTCTAAGACTTATACCTTTTGTTTCTCTCCTTTCCTCCATTACTGTCTTCCTTTTTGTTTAGATGATCTTTTATAAGTCATTTTGAATCACTTATCCTTTCCCTTTGTGTAGATGTTTTAGATATTTTCTTTATGGTTACCATGGGGATTATATTTGGCATATTAAATCTATTACGGTTTACTTTGTGTGATTCCAACTTGACTTCAGTAGCTTATACATTCCCAGTACCTATATCTCTCCATTCCTCTCTTTTATGTTGTTCATGCCACAGATTACATCTTTATGCATTGTGTGCCCAGTAACAAAGATTTACAAAGATGCACTTGTGTTTTATGATTTGAATTTTAAGCCTTATAAGAAGTAAAAACAGCATTACAAATGAAAAATGAAATAATACTAACATATATATGTACCCATATTGCTACTTACACTGAATATCTTTTTTTTTTTTTTAAGATTTATTTTATTTGTTTATTCCCTCCCCTCATTGTTTGAAGTTGCTGTCTGCTCTCTGTGTCCATTTGCTGTGTGCTCTCTGTGTCTGCTCATCTTCACTTTAGGAGGCACTGGGAACCGAACCCAGGACCTTCCATGTGGGAAAGAGGCGCTCAATCACTTGAGCCACCTCAGCTCCCTGGTTTGTTGCATCTCTCATTGCCTTTCCTCTTTGTCTCTTTGGTTGCATCATCTTGTTGCATCAGCTCACTGCACCTGCTGGTCATGCCAGCTTGCCTTCTCCAGGAGGCACCAGGAACCAAACCTGGGACTTCCCATATGGTAGGCGGGAACCCAATCACTTGAGCCACTTCCGCTTCCCTCTTTATTTCTTCATCCAGCATCATGATACTATCCAGTGTCCTTTCCTTTCAACATGGAGGACACCCTTTAGCATTTCCTGTAAGGCAGGTCTAGTTGTAATTAATTCCTTCAGTTTTTGTCCAGAAATGTTTTAATTTCTCCTTCAATTTTGAAGGGCAACTTTGCCAGGTATATTATTCTTGGGTAACAGTTGTTTTTTTTTTTTTTTTTCTTTCAGTTCTTTAAATACATCCTCTCGCTGCCTTCTGACCTCCATGGTTTCTGTTGGAAATCAGATATTAATCTTATTAAGGATACCTTATATGTGACACATAGCTTCTCTCTTGCTGTTTTTAAGATTCTGTCTTTGTCCTTGGCATTGGAAAGTTTGATCATATTGTACCTCAGTGTAGATCTGTTTGGGTTCATCCTGCCTGGTGTTTCTTGAGAATTTTGGATTTGTATATTCATATCTTTTCATCAGATTTTCTGCCATTATTTCTTCATATTTTTTTTCTGGCTCTTTATTTCTCTCTTCTGCTCAGGGACTCCTATAATGTGTATATTAGTATGCTTGTTCACTGATCTTTATTCTGCTTTCTCCAATCTACTCTTCAATCCGTCTCTTGAATTTTCACTTGGGTAATTTTTGAGTTCCAGAATTTCCATTTGGTTCTTTTTAATTTCTGTTTCATTATAGAAATTCTCATTTTGTTCAGATAATGTTTTCCTGATTTCCTTTATTTCTTTTTCCATATTTTCCTTTAGTTGTTGATCCTATTTATGAATGTTGTTCTAAGATCATTGATTAGTAATTCCAGAGACTGTGCTTCCTCTGGAATATTTTCCATTGAATTTTTTTTTTCTTGTGACTGGGTCATACTTTCCTATATCCTTGTATGTTTTGCAAGTTTTTTGTTGAGAACTAGACATTCTGAGTATTATATTGTGTTATCTCTGGAAATCTAGTTCTCCCATTCTTTAGCCTGCTAGACTAACACCACCAATAAAAAAGGGGGGAGGTGGGAGAAGGGAAATAATAAAAGGACAAAACACTCAAAAAAAAAAAAAAACACACACAAGGAAAAAAATAATGAAGTGTATTGCCTCTCCAAGTCTCTTGTTATGTGCCAATGGGAAGCCAAAAGCTGCTACTCGAGGCTAAAACCTAGGCCAGTCAGTGACCATGCTCATCCCTTAGAGATCTGCCAGGCCGAAAAATATAAAACAAAGAAAAAACCATCCAAACAAAAAGAGAGAAAGAAGTGCACTGGCTCTCTGTGTCCCTGTAGATGCTCGTTTAAGGCCAGAAGATCTTGTGCCTTTTTTTTTTTTTTTTTTTTTTTTTTTAAGATTTTATTTATTTATTCATTTATCCCCCCCTTGCTGCTTGTGCTCGCTGGGTCAGCTAACCACGCCGTGCGGGCGGGCTTGCCTTCACCAGGAGGCCCCGGGAACCGAACCCGGGGCCTCCCATATGGTAAACGGGAGCCCTACTGATTGAGCCACAGCCGCTTCCCTTGTGCCTATTTTAATATATATTAGTTATTACAACTTTTTAAAAAATGCATTGGAAAGATTTTCTCCCAGTTTTTCCTTTGCCAATTAACTTTGCTTTTTCATCCTGACAATTTTGGAGTTTTAAGCTTTTATGTAGTAATTTCAGTCTTTTTTCTTTATAGTGTTTTGCTATGCTGGCATGCTTTAAGAGCCTTTCACCCTTTCAAGATTATAGAAATTTAAATAAGAAATTACAAAATTTTTCTCTACTTCCTTTTATAGTCATATTTTTAGACTTAAATCTTTGATCCATCTGAAATCTATTCTCATGTCAATTATGAGATGATAGGTCTCTACCCCCTCTTCCCACACTGGGTAGTGACACTAATTACTGAATAACTTAACCTCCCTCCTCCTGTTATTTGAGGTAACATTTGCATTATATACTAAATTCCAATAATTTCTAGAGTCTCTTTCTGGACTTTTTTCTGTTCCATTAATCTTTCTGTTTCCACTCTTTTATTAGTTATTGAGCCCTTCATCTTTTCCCATCAAATCTGCTTCTGTTTTTTTTTTTCCTCCTTGTCAGTAAATGATACTTCCCTTCAGGATACCATTTTAGAAGTGTAGGAGGTGTTTTTGATCCCACCCTCACCCTCTACATATAGTCAGACTCCTTATCCTGCTCTTTCTACCACCAAAACCCATCTAAAACTGTCCACATCCCCATTTTCCCTGCCACCTCCCTAGACCAAGCCTAGACTTCTACAGTAGTCTCCTATCTTGTTTCTCTGCTTTCGTCTTACCCTTGTCCATTTCGTTTTCTGCACAACAGCAAGAGGAATCATTTAAATTTATTTATATTTGTTTTCTTATTGTTTTTATTAAAAATTATTGAATGGAAGAATGCAGCTTTCTAATACATTTTTAAACTGGTAGGGCAAGATCTCCATTGTTGGTAGTTTTTGTTTTGCTATAAAATAATTTTATAGCAGTAATCAGAATGCATTTTTAGAACTGCAATTCTAATCAGCTTTTCTATTTTTTTTTTACACATTATGTGGTTGCAATAATTTGACTTTTTATTCAATTTTAAAATCTGGTAAGATGCATCATTTAAAAAAAAATAATGGCTTTTGATATTTCTGCCAGCTTATTTTTCCAGGTGAGTTTTCATTATTGATATTTGCAAGCTATATCAGATACCTAAATAGGCATATAAGTTTTAAAACTAGGAATACAGTTTATGGTTTTACTTAATCATATTATCCTTTTTGTTTCTTTTTAGAATTCTGATGTGGGGGAGAAACTCATCTTGAGTTAAATTAATACTCATGTATTGAAGAGTTTTAATGCTGTTGAATATATAATCTTTTTTTTTTTAAGCATCAGGGAATGCAATTGATTCTTTTATCTGTAACTTTGCCAAGTTTACCATCACTAGTAATTTTTTTTTATTAATTTCCTTGGATTTTTGAGTCTATATAATATAGAATTCTCTTGACTTCCCCCTCCCTAATAGTTTCCCAGTCCCCAAATCATCCTATTTTAAATCTTCACATAATACTCATAACTATCTGAAATTCTCCCATTCTTTTATTTGCTTTTTTATTTTTATTTTTTCTTCTTGTGTCTGTTGTGTCATCTTGTTGTGTCAGCTTGCTGCTCCTGCCTGTCACCCCAGCTGTCTTTAGGAGGCATCGGGAACTGAACCACGGACCTCCCATCTTGTAGGCTGGAGCCCAATCATTTGAGCCACATGTGCTTCTCTTTTTGATGTTATTTATTGTCTGTTTCTTACCTTTAGAATTTTAAGTTCCATGACAGCAATCTTGCCTTGTTCACTGCTGGATTCACAGTGCCTGGAATAAGCAGCACTTGTCAGAGTACGCTCCTGATAAATATTTGTTGTTGAGTGAACATCCTCTGTAACAATAAGAATTTTAATTTTTCCCTTCCCTATATTTATACCCTGTTTTTCTTCTTGACTAGCTACTATAGTAAATTAGAGTGATGAAAATGGGCATCCTTGGTGTTTTTTCCTATGTTATTTAAGAGAATGACTATATTCTTTTCTGGCTTTTGGTATAAAATATGACTAACTTAGGGGCAGTTTCAACTGGTCCATTCATTTCATCAGCTTTTTTTTTTCCTTTCTACTTTCACTATATATACACATACATATATGTATATATTTTTGGCTGTTGTTTTTGGATATGTTGCATTTCTTTCCTACTTAAATCTCCTATGATGCAATTTACTCATACCTGTTACTGCAGGTGTTTATGTTTTCATGAATTTGAAAATTTTGAGGTTTCCCAAGATTGGCAAGTGTGTGGATATGCCCTTTATTCTTTTTTTTTTTTTCCCCCACAACAATGTAAATTAATTTATTTATTTACTTGTATCCATTCCCCACCCCCACCCCCGTTTTTGCTGTTTTTGTGTCCATCCGCTGGGCAATTCTCTGTGTCTGTTTTCTGCCCTCTCTTCTCATCCTCCTCCTCCTGTCTTCACTGGGATTCGATCCACGGAATCTCCCAACGTGAGAGAGAGGCGTCGTACTGCCTGCGCCACCTTAGTTCCTGATTTTTCGGTGCATCTCGTCTTGGCTCTCCCTTGTGTCACTGTCCTGTTACATCATCTTGCTGCGTGGCTTGTGGGGCCTGGTGGCGCACCAGTGGACAGGGCTTGACGGCTCACCCATGGGTGGGGCCTGGCGGAGCACCCGTAGACGGGAACTGATGGCTCACCTGTGCACAGCGCCTGCTGGCCCACGCCCCTGCTATATTTTTCTTTTTTCTTTATTTTTACTGGGAGGTCCTGGAGATTGAACCCAGGTCCCTCCATATGGGAGACGGACGCCCAACCATCTGAGCCACATCCGTCCCCTGCTATATCTCTTAAGGTTGACCAAAGATACCCAAAGTTAGTCTTTTCCCATACAGGATGGTCATATAATAAATCAGGCTTAGTTTATACCAGCATTCTAAAAACCAGACCTAGGGAGAAAAACTAGGTCTGGGGAGACATGCATGGTTTCTAATATAGCAAATATTTGGCCTACCCTGATTATCACAAAATCAGGACAGTGAGAATATTCGCACATGCCCTTTATTCTTTTACAGCAAAATGTGAATCTCTAAAAGACAGTCTTATTGTATGCTTCTTTTTTTTTTAAGTTAAAAAGCTTTATGGGGGAGCAGATGTGACTCAAGCAGTTGGATGCCCGCCTCCCACATGGGAGGTCCCAGGTTCAGTTCCCGGTACCTTCTAAAGAGGAAAAAACAAAAACAAAAACAACAAGCATATAAATAGAAAAACCAACTCAATGGTTGAGCCACCAGCCTCCTGCATATGAAGTCCCGGGTTCAATCCCGGGTCCCAGTACCTCAAAAAAAAAAAAAAAAAAAAAAAAAGGCTGTATGGCCAGTGTCTTAATTAAATGTAATATGTCAGTGCTTCCCTTTGAATCATATTAGTCAGTATTCATCAGAATTTCTGGTAGTCGCATAGTGAAATCTGACATTTCTCACAAATGACGGTCCTGAATTTTTCATTGTCTGCTGGGTGTCGCTGCTGAGCTGTTCCTTGTTGCCGCACATGCCTCACCTTCAATGTTTAGTGGGTTCTTTCCCCACTGCCCCAGCTTCTTCTTCTATTCCACTCTAATCTTTATATTAACTTAGGATAGTCCTCAAAATTACAGATTTGACCGTTTCCTTTCATGTAGCACTTAAAAGCTTTGTTGCTTAAAAGTTTAGACAATTTTCAGAGGGAAATTAAAAATTTTTGATTGATTTTTTCCAGTTTTGCAATTTCAACCTTAGAACTTTGCCTTCCTCCTGCTTCTTTGGTTTACAAGTTTGAAAAGGAAGGCAAAAGTATTGTGGCAGTTTGATATACTTATGAATTCCAAAAATAGATAATGGATTATGCTTGTAAATTGGTCTGTTCCTCTGGGTGTGATTAAGTTATGATTAGGGCTTTGATTGGGCCACATCAGTAGGACGTTGAGTCCCTTCCCCCTTGTGGGTGGGGGCTCAGAGGTAAAACTACATGGCAGAGCAGAGGAGTTAGTTGGAGTTTTGAGTTGGAGTTCTGATGCGGAGTTCTAATGCTGGAGCCCCAGGAAGTGAATGCACAGAGGATCTTGGTCATGAGGAAAGAGAGAATGCCCCAGAAAGAGAAACAAGCTGTTTGCCTGATAGTCTAAGCTGGCCATATGGAGACAGGCAAAGCCTAGAGAACCTCATAGCCTACAGCTGACCTTGTGGAGGTAGCAGAGGAGCTAAGCCTAGAGACAAGCAAGCCCTGGGAAGAGAGGAACCCAGGAAGCTTGAACCCTCTCAGACATTGGCAGCCATCTTGCTCCAACACGTGGCAGTAGACTTTGGTGAGGGAAGTAACTTATGCTTTATGGCCTGGTAACTGTGGACTTCTACTCCAAATAAATATCCTTTATAAAAACCAACCAATTTCTGATATTTTGCATCAGCACCCCTTTGGCTGACTAATACAAGCATCTTTCTAAAGAGCTTTGTGAAACATCTTTTAGGAGAGAACATTTTCCCTAGGGGAGTTTGTTTTTCCTGTAGTCAGGCATTTTTGAAGGAAACAAGCAGCAGCTTATCTTTTTTTTTTTATTTTATTTTATTTTTTTTTTAAAGATTTAAGGGAGAGCAGCTTATCTTTGATTCTTGGTATGGTGGTATGAAAAGTAGATTTTTCTAGTAGGATCCCCACACTTAATTAGTGGGCAGTTATATCATAGTTGTTTTAGCAGCATCATTTGAGGAGCTCTTCTGCAGAAGATTTAGTTTGATAATTTATTTTTTCAAATATACTTTGGCTTTTTCACTTTTGTTTTTTAGGCTGTGCGTGTTACAAAACCCAAAATCCCAGAAGCCATAAGAAGAAATTTTGAGTTAATGTGAGTAATATACATGAGATGCCATTTTTACCTAGGGTTGTACATACTAATGCACATGTCTAAAGAAGACTTATATATGCGATATTATAGTGTGGAGTGAGGTGTATGTCTGTCTTCTGTGTTTTTATTCTAGTAATGTTACGTATTCTCATGTCTTTTTTTTTTTTTTTTTTTTTAAACCGGGAGGTCCCGGGGATCAAACCTGGGTCCCTCCATATGGGAGACGGATGCCCAACCATTTGAGCCACATCCGTCCCCCTATTCTCATGTCTTAATTCCCACTTGACTCATTAATTTTCTCTATGTATGGACGTTTCAAGAGCAGTTTAGTGGCTAAGGATGTAATTTATTATAGAACTATCCCTGGAAACCTAAGGAGCTATAATTTGGTATGAATAGTACTTTGATTTAAATATATTAATGAAGGATGGAAAAAAGTCCTAGCTGTTAAGGTTGAACACAGTACCTCTATTTTGTTACTGTGTTGTAATGGTAAGAATAGACACCATGTTGGTATAAAGTTTGGGATTCCATTGTATGTGATTGTGTATCTAATATGAGACCAGAATCTTTAAAATTTGTCTCTGGGGAAGCTTTGCCTGAGTTGACTCTTGGTACTCTTCTGTTTTGTGTCCAGGCTAGGTTGGGAATTAGGAGTTATTTGTTTGACATGAAATTAGATAATAAGTGTTTTAGAGTATCCTTTTTAGTGGAATACTTACTGTGGTTGAAATGGCAATATTATTCTCTTATGACAGGTACTAAAAAGGAGAAACAAAAGACTTTAGGAAATTTGACTGATAAATTAGTAAGAGGAAAAATATGGGTACTGGAAAAATAACTTTACGAAAGTCAAGAATATAAAAGATGTATAAATATCCGAGGCCCAAGGAATAGTAATAATACCGCTTTGTTGGGTAATATACTTCTGAGTTCTTTTTGCTCCCGGGTCTTTTATCTTCTATAAAAGAACCAGGCTGCATAGATCAGGGTCTGATCCATTTAGTAGAAAAACATATAGTTATTGAAGATGTAGGCTTTAAATGTGATAGCTTCTGGTAATAGAAAGATGAATACTGTATATTCTCTGCCCTCAAATAACTCATAGTATCCAGAATGGAATTTCATGCCTATCAGTGTTGGTGGGGGAGAATTGGAGGCAGGAGGGGGCGGGGTAGGGCAGAGAGGTTTTGGGGAAAGTATTGTAGAGTTACTTTTCAAATAATTAAAAGTCACCTTGGGATCATTCCATGTAATGTCCCAGCTAATAGTAATCTTTTTTAAAGCCCTTACTTCTGTGTGGCCACTTAGTCTCCATTCGCACATGCTTAGTGATAGGCCAGCCATTATTAGAGAGCTCAAATTCTTTAAAAAAATTTTCCTGACATGGAACCCAGTTTACTACCTAATAACTGCCACCCAGTTACATTTTCTATATAATAAACGGGGCCACTGCACAAGGGTGTCCACCTAAGGAGGGCAGGTCTGAAATCCAATTCCATTCTGCTTGCCAGACTATGTAGCTGAGGGACTGCATCTTCCCAAAGGCTGATTCCTTTTTCTGATTGGCCCAGTGGTTCTGTATGGACTTAGCAGAAAGCCCAGCAACAAAGGAAGCATTTATATACTCCCTTCCATATTCCAGGCCTTACATGATACACAATGAGAGGGAAATTAGATTAACATTCAAACATACTAAATTTTACACCTAGCCCTGGGTGACAAATCCTTTAACCTTTCAACCTCAGCTTCATTATAAATAAAATAAAGTTAATACCTGCCTTGCCTTTCTCAGTGGGCCCAGAAAGTTCTTGCTGAAGAATAGTTCTTCTGACTTGCTATTGGGTCACAATTTTTGCCTGTGACTACACATAAGAGAATTATTCCTAATTTTTATAATATTTTGCTCCACAGGGAGGCAGAGAAGACAAAACTTCTTATAGCTGCACAGAAACAAAAGGTTGTGGAGAAAGAAGCTGAGACAGAGAGGAAAAAGGCTGTTATAGGTAATTGGATATCTTTCTGAAATGGCTGTTTCTAGGTACATGTGTTGAGTTTGTCCTATTCTGACAAGTCTCGTGTTAGATGTTGATGAGGCTCAAATAAGATTGCATCCTACTTAATGGAGAATTCTGGAAATCCTTTGTATATTTAGATGTCCTAAAGCCTTAATACTTTAGTGAAGTGTTTTGGCTTTCCACCATGTTGCTGGCTGCCACCATAGTCTTTTTCAAGGACAGGGCCAATGGATAGGGTTTATCAGCAACTTTAGACTGTAGAGTAGGATTTTAGTTTATATAGATTAAGAAGAGGAAAGTTTTTGGCCAAAGCTCAACATGAAAGTATTCATCCATGCTGTTGACTTGCCCCTAATTGTGTCTGAATAGATGGATTGCCTACAGCTCATTTTGAATTACACCGAGCCCCTTAATACTCCAGGGTACTATTAGACTGCCATCTGGGCCCTCAGATTTTTCTTGGGATGCTGAAAGTTTAAGAATTTTATTATTAAATATTTCAGGAACATACAGAGAATGAAGCCCTAACATTTTGCCATATTTCCTTTAGGTCATATTTACTTTGAAAGAAAAAAGATCTGTTTGAAGTCTTTGTACCCTATCCTGGCCTTATTCCTTAACCTTTCTTCTGAGAGTAGCTTCAATTATGAAGTCTATGTAAATCCTTTCTGTCCATATTTTTATACTTTTACTCTAAGTTCTGTGTTTGAACTTCTCCTTAACTATTCAACCATAACAACTTACAGGATTGTTTTACCTATTTTAAGCTACAAAAATGTTATCAAACTGTACATTTTATTTTACAGCTTGTCTTTTTTACTACCATTGTTTTGAGGTTTGTTCATTCATGTTGATATATTTAACTCCTGTTAAAATGAATGAACCTCCTTCATTCTGATGAAATACTGATGAAGAGTTGGTTAGTTTTTCCTTATTTACAAACAGTGCCACAGTAACGTCTTTATCCACGTCTCCTTGAACACATGTGCAAGAGTTTCCTTAGAGTAAGTAAAGCTCAGTCATCAGCTTTTTGTTTCTGATCCACAATGAGATATGTACAGAAATCGAGAATAAGTGTTTAGAAGTTTTTATAGATTTTAATAGTAATTTTTTTTTTTTTTTTTTTTTTTTTTTACGGGGAGGTACCAGGGATCGAGTCCCGGTCTCTCCATATGGTAGACAGACGCCGAACCTCTTGAGCCACATCCGTTTCCCTTTAATAGTAATTTTATGTCTGCTGAATTTAAAAATGAAAAATAGGGCTTTTTACCTTTTTATGTTTTTGCTTTTTAATTTCCTTTTTTAGTAATTCATTACTTATTATAATTTGTGAAATATTGTCTTCCTAACAGATTAAAAAAAAAAAAAAAGTAGTCCTTTACCACAGGTAGTTTGAGAAGCATTACTCTACAATATATATCTGGAAGTAGAATTGCTGGGTCATATATTATGTATTCAAATTTACAATAGATTGTCAAAGTGCTTTCCAGAGTGGTTCTACCACAGTGTTTGAGTTCTAATAACTGGGTTGCCATATTTGAGTTCTCATTTGTGCATAGCTTCCTCAACCCTGGGAGTTATCAGACTTTTTAATTTATGCCAGTTAATAGTGAACATGATATCACATAATTTCTATTTGAATTTCCCTGATTACTAGTAAGGTTGAATATTGTTTATTGGCTATGCAGGTTTCATTTTTGTGCGTGTGAATTGCCTGTTAAAGTCCCTAGCCCACCATTTGATTGCTTTTTTTTAATTGGTTTGTAGAAGGTCCTTGTATCTTCTGGATACTAATCCTTTCCCAGGTTTATGTGTTACAAACCTCTTTTCCCAATGCTGCTTGTTTTTGAAATTTATGACATGTTTGACGTGCATATATATTTAATTTTGATGTAGCCAGATTCATCAATCTTTTCCTGTATGGTCTGTGCTTTTCCTATCTTGTTTAGAGTTTCTTCTCAACCTCAAAGTTATTCTATTATGAAAGTGTTGCTTTTCATATTTAGATGTTTAATCCATCTGGAATTTATTTTTGGTGTTTAGTGAGATACAGGGATTCGGTTTTATATTTTTCCAAATGGCAAGCCAATTTTCCCTAGACTTATTGAAAAGTTTCATTATTTCCTCTACTTATTTCTAATGCCACATCTGTCTTATACCAAAATCCTAAATATATAATTTGTTCTGTTACTAGGTTCTCTATTTTTTTTTTAAACTATCCTTCCCCAATACTATCTTCTTTTAATTACTGTAGCTTTTAATTGCTTGTTTTAATTAAGTCTTGCTATCTGAGTGAGTGAACTTCTCCTTAACTATTCATAACTATTCCTAAAATTGTCTTGACTATTCTCAACCTTTTATTCTTTTTATTTAGAACCAGCTCCTCAAGTGCTGTAAAATACTATGTTGGGGTTTTGATTAGAATTACATTGACTGTGTACGTCAATTTGGAGAGAATTACAGTCTTTTTGATATTGAGTCTTTGGCTTAGCTTGCCAGAGTTGCTTTGATAATACCACAGACTGGTTAGCTTAAACAACAAGAATTTATCATCTCATGGTTTTGAAGGCCAAAAGTGTAACATCAGGGTACTTGCAGGGCTTGCTTTCTCCCAGAGTCTGTAGTGTTCCGACAGTCTACATAGTGATCTCTCTTTCTCTCTTTTGTCTACTCTTCTGATTTCTGCTGACTTCTGGCTGCTTTTGGCTGACTGCATCTGAATTTCCTCTCTTTATAAGGCCTCCAGTCATAGGGATTAAGGCCCACCCTGATTCATTCAGCCACAGCTTATACCTAATAACATCTTCAGAAGGTCCTGTTTACTAATGGGTTCACACCCACAGGAACAAGGATTAAAACTTGGAACATGTTTTTTGTGGCGGGGGCATGATTCAATCCCCAACAGTCATATAAATCTATTATAGTTCTCCATTTATGATAAATGTCTTTCAAAAACTTTGGTAATTTTCCTCTTAAAGTTCTTGCACATTCTTTGTTAGACATTTATTCATATTTGTCCTTTAAGTATTTTGCTGTTCTGAATAAGATTTTTTTTAAAGGCACATTTTCTGTTTGGTGGTTGCTTTTGTATAGGTATGCAGTTGTTTTTCTGTTGAGCAGTTTCTAATTGCCTCTTGGATGTAGGCAATCATACTGTGTTCAGATATGGTCAGGTCTGTTTATTTCTTTATAATCTTACATGTTTTATTTCTCTTTCTTATCTTACTGCTTTATTCTATTAATTTTTTTTTTTAGTGTTGAAAAGAAAGATGGTAATAGGCATCTTGTCATGTTCCTGACTTTAAAGGAAGTAATTTCAGTGATGTTTGCCATAGGCAACTTTCATCAAGTTAATGAAGTTTCTTCATATTCCTTGCTTGCCAAGAACTTTTATTATGAATAGCTGTTAAAACTTCTAAAAATATTTTCTGCATCTGTTGAGATTACCATATGAGTTTTTTTTTTTTAATTGTTAATGCGTGATGAATGATATTAATAGAGTTTCTATTACTGAATCATCTTTGTGTTCCTAGGATAAACCCACTTGGCCCAATAAATTTCTTCATATGGTATAAATAATTTCTTTAGGATTTTACTTTTATGAGATTGGCTTATAATATTCTTTTCTGTCAGTTTTTTTTTGGGGGGGGGGTGGGGCGGATTTATCTCCTCTGTAGGTTTGGTGGAACTCAGTTGTAAAACCATCTTGGCCTAGTGTAGTGAGGTTTTTGCTTTTTTGCTTGTTTTCTGTGGTAATATATAACCTACTAATTTAATTTCTTTAGTAGGTATAGGTCTATTCCATTTTTTGTTCATTTTTAAGTGAGTTTTGGTAATTATATTTTTCTGCAAAATTGTCCATTTCATTTGATATTTCAAATTTCAGGGCATAAATTTGTTTATGTAATTCTCTTATGATTTTAAAAACCCTCTACCAGATCTTTATGCCCCTTTTCTTCCTAATATTGTTTATTTGTGCCTTCTGTTTTGATGGATCAATTTTGCCAGAGGTCTGTCTTATTTTCTTTATCTTTTCTGAGAACTGGCTTTTGGTTTTGTTGATTCTTTTGTCACTTTCTCTCCAATTATATTATTACTCTCATTTTTATTATTTCTTCTACTTTTTTTTAGTTTACTCATTGGTTCTTTTCTAACGTCTTGAGTTAGACAATTCACTCATTAATTTTCAGTCTTTACTAATGGAAACATTTAAGATTAGAAGTTTTCTTCTAAGTACTGCTTTAGCTACATCCTTACAAGTTTTGAAATGTATTTTATGTAATTTGGTATTCAGCTTTATTTCTTTTTAAAATGTTTCCCATTGTGATTTCTTCTTTGACACATGAGTTATTAATAGTAAATTTTAAATTTTTTGATTGAATGGGTTTTGAGAGACTCCTTTTTATCATTGATTTCCAATTTTATTGCATTATGGTCAGAAAATATGATCTGTTATATGAATTCTTAAGTATTTGTTGAAATTTGCTTTATAGTGTACTTCTACCTGGCCATTTTTGGTAATTATTCTATGTGTGTTTGCAAACATTGAATGTATATTCTTTACTTGTTGGATGCACGTTTCTCTATATAGCCATTAGGTCAGGCTTATGAATTGTGTTGTTCATATATTCTGTATTCTTGTAAATTTTGCCTTCTTGAGCTTTCAAGTACCGAAGGAGGTCTGTTAAAACCTCCCACTATGGCCATGGATCTCTTGACTTCTTGTAATTTTTATCTTTATATGTTCTGGGACTATATCATTAAATGCATTTAGTTTTAGCATTGTTACATCTCCCTGGAGAATTGCTCCTGTTAAGTAATAGCTCTCTTTATCCCTAAACATGTTTTTTTTTGGCTTAAGGTCTATTTTGTCTGATGATGATATAGCTATACCAGATTTCTCTTGGTTAGTTATTTTCTTGCTGTATCTTTTCCCATCCTTTTATTTTCAACCTTTCTGTGTCATTATGTTTTAGGTGTGTCTCTTATAAACAGCATATAGCTGGATTTTGTTATCTTATCCAATGTGAGAATCTGTCTTTTAACTGGTGAGTTTAGCCTTTTTATATTTATTGTATTTACAGCTATATTTGGATTCGTTTGTGTCATTTACATTTGTGCTATTTACCATGCTTTTTTTTTTCTTTGCCCTCTTCCATCCCCTTTTCTGACTGGTATTGAATTGATTGAATTTTCTTTATTCTTTCTTTTACTTGATTGTAAGTTTTACATTTGGTTTTTAGAATATATAACTAGTCAATCTATAAAATACTGATAAGCATATCTGACTTGACAACATCTAAAGGTAATCATTCTCTCCATCCTCTTCTTGAACATTACCTAGAATGCTTTAACTCTATCATTGTCCCCCAGGCTTACATATTATTTTTGCCTAGTATTTTAGTTTCATGTTGCTTTTTATTCCTCCATTAATTATCATCATTATTATTGATTCTTATAATAAGCATTTATTTTTATTTACATATGTATTGAGTAATTTTTTTCATCTCCTTTGCTTCTTGCAATCCATTCTTTTTTTCTTTTATCTTTTTTTTTTTCTTTTTTTTTTTTTTTCCTAGTTTGTTTTTCAGTGAAGACTAAGGATTGGAAAACTTCTATAGTCTTCCTTGATCTGAAAATTCTTTTATGTTCTCCCCCATCCTTAAATGGAAAGTTAGCCTACAATTCTAAACCAAACTGCTTATTTTTCCTTTTTTGTTTGACAGTATTATTTCATTTTTGTTTGACCTCTTATACCTGTTAAGAAGTAGCAGTCAGTCTAATTGTTCCTTTTAGGTAATGAGTCTTCTCTTTTTGCTTTTAAGAGTTTTCTCTGTCTGCAGATGTTCTTCAATTTCACTACGATGTGTCTAGGTAGAGAATAGCTTACTTCTTATTGGACTGATGAGTAGAGCCAGAGCATTTTAACCCCTTTTCACTGGAGTTGCAGCCCTTCAAGGGTCTTGGCTTTACTTTATACAGGAGTCTGTCTCAGTTTCAACATCTCAAGGCCTCTTCTCCTGGCCCTGCCTGGGCAGTAACGCAAGTCTCTTTCCCTTACTTGTCTAATAACCATCCCCAGGGCTGTCTCTCCCTTTACTTATGTCACTTGAAGACCTCCCCTTCTTTCTTATGATCTCAGCCATGCATTAAAAAACAGATGTGTTTTATTTTATTTAGCATTATAATGCTTAGTAGCTGAAGGGTTTTCTCATTAACCTAGTCTACCATTTCTCAAGAACTACAAGTCTGGTCATGCTTTTTATTGGTTTTTCCCCACATGTCAGAGGGCAGTGTTGAATGGGATTACCAGAGCAGTTCCCCTATGTTGAGACAGTATTCTCTAGGTTCTAGCTCCAGGCCCCAGATCCCACTTTTTATACAGGTTTTATCTTGAGTGTCTGTTTACTGTTAAATTTCTATCCCAGTTGAACATAGTAGATTATTTACAGGATGGTGTTATATATATTGATTTTACTCTAGTGGGGAAATAGGGATGTGTGCCCTGGAGTATTTGATCAAGGATACTGTCTTCTGGAGAGAAGAAGAAAACCACTTGGCATTTTTCTTCCCATTATGCACTTCCCTCAGGGGTCAGAGATAAGATGTGTTGAAATGCTCACCTTTTTTGCTAAAAAGGGGGAATTGAGAATGTTCTTTAAGAATTGCAATGATTGAATTTAAAGTGTAATTAGAGTCTTTCTTCCTTGGTCCTGGGTCCTTTAGTTAGACCAGAGGTTTACTAAGGGTGTTTATAGTTTCTCATACCTATGTTGCCTCCTACAGTTAACATGTTCACTCCCAACACTTGTTTTTCACATTCTCAAGTAAATTATCCTGCTTTCTGTTTTAACTTCTGCCACAGTCAGAATATTCTTCCTCTGATAATATTTTCATCATGTTTCCCTGATGGTAATTTAACAGGTTATCCTTATTATTAAAGTTGAGCTCCTTAGTTTGTCATTTAAGACAAGAATCCTCTAACACTCTTATCTAACCTTCTTTTTTATTGTCTTCTCTTGTCTGCTGGCTGTTTATTCACCTCTCCATTGTAACTTGCTCATTCATACCAACTTGTCTTTGTATATACTTTCTGGCATTTCCTCCCAGTTCGTGTCCATTATTTCCTTTAAGATTCTTTCCAGAAGTCCTTCCTTGGTTTAATTTGTCTCTCTTATTCTTTCTTTCTCCTGCCACATTATGTAACCATCCTATGTTGCTATGAATTTATGTTACTCAGTTTTTGTACTGTGGTACTTTCATGAAGTATCTCTCTTTCCCATTAGCTTGTGAACCATTGCTGTGTAACTCCATGAAGGAATTCCCACAAAATTAGCACTGTCAAAGTACTAATAGAAATAAATTCCCTTTTTTTTCCTTTGGGCTGTTTGCAGTCTAGATAGTTAAAACTTAATGAAACAATTAGCCCATAAAACCTTATGTAATTAAATGTTAGACTGTATACTGCTGATTCTAAGTGCCACAGGAACTAGAGAAATGCTTTTGAATATGTATTCTTTTGTTGTATAATTATAGAAGCAGAGAAGATTGCGCAAGTGGCAAAAATTCAGTATCAGCAGAAGGTGATGGAGAAAGAAACTGAAAAGCGCATTTCTGAAATTGAAGGTACTTCAGGGAGATGAGGCTGTCACTATCCTGAACTGCCTTTTTGCCTCAGGGAAGTGTTTGTGGTGGGTGGGAAAGCCAAAGCAGAGAATAATATGGTCTGGAAGAAGTGCCTGGCCTGATATTCTAGACAAATTAAAAAACAAAAATCATTGCTGATACATATCTAGCTCTTAGTTTGATTTGCAATGGTGGATAACTTGACCTATCATTTTCCTTCCTTAAATTGGGGCTTATTAGCTACCATTGTATTCTCTGGCAAAGTAAAATTACCCATAATTAATTGTGAAGAATACACATGATAATAAACCCCACCAACCCTGGTTTCTTTTCAAATTTCAACATTAAAAAAAAAAAATTAGCTGAAGAAAAAAAAGAAGCCCAAATTTTCACAGAGGGTCTTGAACTCTTTGATTTTGCACAGTGAGATGTTATGTTCTTAGCTTACAAACAGCCTCTTTTGCTTATATCTTACTGCTTCCCTTCTTCTTTGACTGATTCTCTATCAAATTTGAAGGAGATGAGGACAGTGTAATAGATAAGCAGAGCTTCCATGTCTGGACTTAGTTATTTTACTAAGCCTAGAGGTTGGGTGGAAAGTCAGGGTTTGGGCAGTAAGGGGCAGGGTATTGGGATGAAGAAAGAAGGAGCAATATTGGGTGGAAAATGAAGTGGGCTCAGAAGAGCTGATAGTTAACAGGATATCAGCCAGGAAAAAAAAGGAATCCTACTTAAGTAGATTCCTTTACCCTGCTCTTAACTCTACTAAGGGAATGGATTGTCAACTTCCTTTTGTTTAAAATAGCCTGACTGTTTTGCTTGTTAGATGCTGCGTTCCTGGCCCGAGAGAAGGCAAAAGCAGATGCTGAGTATTATGCCGCACACAAATATGCCACCTCAAACAAGGTGACTGGCTCTCTGTGCCACTTTCCTAGTCATATGGTTTGGGGTTTTGTGTTCCCTTTTGGGGACTCTAATAATCATAGTGGTGATTTTATCCATTGTAAAGGAAGGACCATCACATCCTCCAGAATCAGCCAATCCCTTAGCAAGGCATACTGCACACTCCTTGTGTAGTTCCTTATAAAAGTGGGGAACCAGGAAAAAGGCAAACAGATATATAAATACAGGTTAGTTGCCATAAATCCAATCATCTCCATTGCTGTGGAAGGGCTCAGTAATCAGTGAATTTGAGGATTTCCTCCTGAAATGACTAGAGTGACAGGGGAAGAATAAAGCTTTTTTAGATTTCCTTCTTAGATAAGGTAACTTTTTGGTAGGTGCTAACGTTAGTTTAGAGTAGTGTTTCTCATAAGAGAAATTCTTGGCATTTAGGGGTGAGATATATTTTCATTGTTGAAGACTGTCTCATACATTGTAGGATATTTTGCATTCCTGGCCCTTGCCCACTAAATGTCAGTAGTGATCACCAATCATTTTAACATCCAAACTCTCCTTATGCCCACACATTTCCATATGCCCTCAGTTGAGAATTGGATTTAGAAAACTGCTCCAGCCGTGAGGAATGGCATGTGTGATAACTTTAGGAAGATGGTAGGGGGGGTTATGAGTGAACAATTGTGTCAGGACTGGGTTAGGTTAGCTAGAGGGTATAGGCTTAGTAAGCAGGAGTTATTTGATTAAGAATCAGCTGAAACCCTTATATTCTGAGAAGGGGAAGCATATGACCAAGAGTTGTAAGGTTATTATTTGAAGAGTAGATTGGAACAGAGAAAGGATTAAGATAAAGGTTGCTGAGGTGTATGATGCAGTTAAAAGATAAGAGATAAGATTTAAGGTATATGACAGGGCTTAAATTAAACTTTTTGGTTTAGAAAGAAAGAACATAATCTCTATTCCGAAGAAATGATAAGACATGGTAGGTTGACAGAATGAGAGTTGTCAGGACTTTGGAAACCAGTATAAATTTATTAATAAACTTAGCATATCAGGGACACAGCCCTATAGAAACAGAATAGAATTCAATCAAGAATAAGGAAGATGGTAACTTCAGTTTACAAAACTAGCAATTCAAATCTGGTAATGGGAGAAGCTGGCCAGGCACAAGTATCCAGAACCTGCCGGCCATTGAGGTCAGCCTTAGGCTGAAGGAGACAGTAGGTTTTTTCTGCCATTTTGAAAAATGCTACTCAGATATTAACTTGTAATAAAAAGGCTTTAGGGAGTGGGTATAGCTCAGTGGTTGAGCGCCTGCTTCCCATATATGAGGTCCTGGCTTCAATCCCCAGTACTTCCTAAAAATAATAAAAGAAAGGCTTTAGGAAGTAATTTTGTTATGCACTGTGACTAGGTTTAACGACAGTGTTTTGACAGAGGATACCAATCAGCTCGAGAGGGTATAAATCTAGGGAGTCAAAGATGTTGGAGTGCAGAAAATAGATACTGTAAGACTAGGAAGGGCAAGATGGTCTTTTGCCCAAAGTACAGGCTGAGACTCGAGATGAAGGGAAGATCACTAGGGAAAGTTTATGAGGATGACTATATTGTAGGGATCATTGGAAATTGTTTTAATCAAACCCAGAGAGATTTTGGTTGGCTTCATCTTGGCACTATGATTTAAACAAAACAAAATAAAATTCGGCAACAGGTGACAGAGAGGGAGATCTTTAGGAAGGTCGTTGACAAACATTGTCCATCAAAAGCAATTTATACTTGTTGACTGGGTCAAGTCAAGAGCCCAGACTAGGTGGTTTCCAGGTCAAGAATCTGGTCAAGAAAAACAGAATAACAGATGGCTGATTATAAGGTTATAAACCCAGGGAATTAAAAGGCTATTTGTTGTGTCACTAACGTTAAAAGGAAATTGGAAACTGGGCAGGACTTTGAGAAGAAAAGTAGGGGTTTTAATTAATGAATTTATTTAGTTTTTATTATACCAAAATAACTTATAGCCCCTTCTTTTGAAGGTGTGCCACTAATGTTCCCAAACCTCTCCTCTCCCCAGGTTAGCCATTAAATCTTTCTATTAAGAGGCTAACAGCTTGTCCTGTATTAGGTCAGGAGCTTGTTGAAGGCACTTCAAATCTGAAACATGTCAAAGTGTCCTGATGCCTTTGCTCTTGTTTGCCCCCACACAGCACAAATTGACCCCGGAATATCTGGAGCTCAAAAAGTACCAGGCCATTGCGTCTAACAGTAAGATATACTTCGGCAGCAGCATCCCTAGCATGTTCGTGGACTCTTCTTGTGCTTTGAAATATTCTGATGTTAGGACTGGAAGAGAAAGCACTCTTCTCCCTAAGGAGGCTCTTGAACCCTCTGGAGAGAGCCCCATCCAAAACAAGGAGAGCACAGGTTGATGCAAGAGGTGGAAATGTTCTCCCATATCAAGATGCAGCCCAAGGGGTTAAGTGGGAACAATGGTTATACTGATTCTTCAGATTTACAGAGAACTTGTGCTCCGTGTGTTCTGCCTCTCCTGTGATAATCCTGGTTTATCAACTGCAGGATAGAGCCAGCTGTCTGGCACTCAAATGGTCTTTTCAGCTGCAGTTCTATCAAGTATGCTGTATGTGTTCCTTGCTAAACTGGTACTCATGAAAGAAAGTGATGCTAAGACACTGCCTGCACTGGAATGTTAAACACTAAATATATAACAAGCTGTGTTTTTCTAAGCTGAGAGCTATTGAATAATGTTTACATTGGTCCCTGGGGAAATGGGTGTTCAGCCATCCAAGAGATGGGAGACCAGAGGGAAGAGGGCCAGGATATGGTAAGTGTAAAGAAGACTGATTGTGTCTCGATTGTACCCTGGCTCTCTTTTCGGAGTCCATTCCCAGTGTTCATCCATATGATTAACATCTAGGCTGCTGACGTTCCCCAGGAAATGATCTTCCACTTGAGCAACTGTGTACTTGATATGATTAACACCTTTCTGTTTTCCTACAGTCAAGTTGGTGGCCTTGCCACCCAACCTGAGAGTCCTCGTAGAGATTCCTAATCACTAGTTTACTGCATTAGTAGGCTCAGAGATAAGGAGGGTGTGATTTGAACTTTGAGGGTGAGATGAAACCTTTTGCTCTGAACCAAAGCTCTGGGACCCTACATTCTCCCTGCCTTCCCCCTACCCCCCAATGATCATCACTCCCACCAGGCCTTGTGTGACTGGGTGCCTGGTTTTTAGCCACAGACAATTCTTTATATGTCATTTCTCACTTCTGACGGGCCAGGAGTAGGACAGGACTTAACCAGAAATGGGAGCAGCATACAGTTCCTAGCTGTTCACTGTACAGTATTGTATCATAATCGCAGGAAGATTTTTTTCTTAAAACTGGATTTGAGGTACATTTATTTGCCTCAGCACCTCTGCCTAAAGGTCAAATCCTTGGGCTACCATGGCTACTAGGGCACTGATTCTTTTCCTTAATATTCATCAGGAGCCCACATAGTGTGGAATGAATGGTAACTTAAAAAGCCTCATCAGTCATCTCTATCTCCTTCCCTCCTGGCCCAGAGATGTTGAAATCAAAGATGTTTTTCCAGCTTTCACCTTCCTGGGAGATCAGGGTTCTGCTGACTTCCTGGGTAACTAGTGAATTTAATTTTCCATGAGAGAGTAGCAGAGTTAGCCTGTGGCTATGGGAGAACTATTTCATCTGGGCCTTTTTTCCCTTAACTTTCCTGAACCAAATACTCCGTGGTTGGGCCTGAGTTTTTGTAGCTTGTTAGGACACCTCTTGTGTACAGTGTGATGAAGCCAGGCAGAAAAGTCATGGGACCACTTCAAGAGCTCTTCCAGTTGACCGTCAATCCTGTCAGTGATTGTGCCAAACACTTTATTCAGGAAAGAAAATCCCAGATTCAAATGGGTCTTTTTCCTGGGCCTTATATTATAGAGGCATTTTTAATATGGAGAGAATCATGGGGGTTTTTTTGGTTTGTTTTTTGTTTTTCTTTTTAGCTCATTTAATTATATAAATTCTCTTTCTGAATGAACTTTGTGTTCTTTAGCCATCCTTAAAAGAACTTTTGAATTATAAAAATAAATGCTGTAACCTGTCATATTGTTGCTGCAGATAAAAAATGATTGTTGTGGGAAATCTGGATCATTGACCTTTGTGCTTTCATTCCTAGAGATTTTCCCTATTCATGTGAGCTAAAAGCTGTTGCCCCAAAGTGATGGTTGTGGGTTTTCTTACCAGCCACAAACTCTGGTGGCAGGGTTGAAGGACGGGGAAATATCATTGTGAAGTTCCAAGGAAAGTATTTTTCACTTAAACTCCCCATGGAGTGTGCTTCCCTGTGCTCACTCAATGAGCTCTAAGCCTATCCCTCCTTCAGGGATGTTTCTTTTGGCAAATATATACACTGTAATCTTGAAGTCTAAATTTATATGTGAAATGTTACCTTTTTTAAAAAATAAGAAACTAAATAAAATTATTTTACTATCTATGATTGTTTTTGGGTTTTTTTTGTTTGTTTGTTTGTTTTTTCTGTTATCCTAAGGCTGTCTTGCCCATTTCAATAAGGTAGTCCGTTTTTGTTTTTGATTTGGTGGTTTAACTGTACAGTCTTTTACTTTCCCTAGAATGCTGTCTTCCTGGTGAAAATTTTTAAAACACAACAGGGTTTCTGCTCCTTCCTGACTCATGGTATTTAACAAGGAATGTTCTTCTAGTCTTTGTGGGATGGAGCCAGCAGCAGGAGAGGAACTTGGGAGGAAAAAGCACCATGTCCCTGGGAGCCTTCCCTGAGAGCTAAAATACTTACACTGAGAAAGGAGGAATCCATTATCCCTGGATGCAGTAAGGACAATTGTACAAATTATAACTAGCAATGGTATGGTATATCTTTGCTAATTCAGATATCAGCTCAAGAGCCAGAATTTGAGCAGCTCTTATAAGCTCCGTGCATTCCCTCCTAGGAACAATTTTATAGTGGTGGAGCCAGGAAGTGGTAATAAGGAAAGCAGCCCTTTACTCATCTTCCTCTGGGACCCAGCCGCATAGTATCCTACATCAGCTGGTACAGACCAAGGAAATTTAATTCAAACCAATTATCCTATAGGCTTTTGGTAGGTATTAAAATGATTGCTGCCTTTTGCTGTGGGGAAGGACTTTTTTGTGAGAAATTGTGCCTTCACATTGTTTTAAGAATAAGTCCCAAATGTATGCCCAAGGCCCTCTGCTATCTGCCCCTTCTGACCTCTCCAGGCACTCTCCTCCGCTACTACCAGGTCCTTAAATGTACCATTCCCTCTGTGCCTTTGCATATATTGTTCATCTGCTAACTGCAAGGCTCCCTTCTAGTTTCCACAGCTTTCTTTGCTAACTTCTTCTGAAGAGAGGTCACTGATCTGTTTGCTCAAGTTAGCATCCCATACTTTCCCTCTTTGTTACACTCATCACACCTCTACTTAAACTGCTTTAATGCCTGTTCTCACAAATGTAAATGTCTTGTTCCCTGGGGGCATGCCTGCCACAAATGCCTGGTCCACATGATTGGTCAGTTTTGTTGCATGAAAGCATGGAAGGATGGAAGGTAAACGTGTTGCTTAAGAATTCACCTGCTGGGAAGCGGCTGTGGCTGAATCAGTAGGGCTCCCGTTTACCATATGGGAGGCCCCGGGTTCGGTTCCCGGGGCCTCCTGGTGAAGGCAAGCCCGCCCGCGCGGCGTGGTTAGCTGACCCAGCGAGCACAAGCAGCAAGGGGGGGATAAATGAATGAATAAATAAAATCTTTAAAAAAAAAAAAAAAAAGAATTCACCTGCTGTTAGAGACTGAGCACATCTTTTAAAGCCCAGCTCCAAGTCCAACATCTACATCAAGGATTTAGAGAAACCACCATCAGATAAAATCTCTTTCCCATATACACACAGCCACTTGTTTGTCCTATTTGAGTACTCCATGAAAAGCAGTGGAGAAAAGGACTTAGAAGTTAGGCTAGAGTGCCCATGTCAGGACTTAATGGGAAGTTACGTAACCCGTTTTTGCAGGACTCTCCAGTGGGTCCAACAAGATATGTTACTGTACCTAGCACAGTGATTTGCACGTGATAGTTGCTGCGTTGTTAGTTGACCAGTTCGTGTAGGAGGCAATATATGTTTCTGTCTTTCTGAGTAGGCTATAAGTTCCTGTAGCGGAGAGAATGAGCACAGTGCCTGATAGATAGACATGCATAATAAGACACACTGGAATACACCTGCAGCTGCTATGAGCTAGGCTAACTGGAATTTAAACCTCCACTCTCCTACTCTTTTCCACACTTGTTCTCTTCTGTTCTGCTTCTAGTCCTCCTTGACAACCCCTTACCCTTCTTGTCCAGTGACGTATCTAGAATTTGTATTTACATGGAGCTTAGGGGCAGCAACCTGATTGAGAGGAAGTCCAGGTGACTTGTTCAAAGCTGCATTTACATACCTCTAGAAAAAGTCTATTGTCCATATCAAAGAATGGGTTGGGAGAACCTCCAAGGTCCCATTAGTAGGGTCACCATTGCCTTTCTACTACCTTCTTTCCCCCCCCCCATTCCCAGTGTCTTACTCTCTTACTCAACTTTTTTACTCCATTTTCATTCTTGGAAAATAAGTTATATTCCTTTACTCTAATGCCCTCTTGTGGCAAAAGCCATAGCTATCTTGGTTATGGGACAGAGATGACAGATTTCAAAAAACTGAAATTCTTACCAAGTAGGGAATATAAATGAGTGAAGCAAGACTGATAGGGACTGGGGATATTGGAGAGGCCATCCTCTGTCTAAACAAGACAGGCAATGCAGCTCCTGCTAGCTGCCGCTAATATGAGCCCATTGTAACCTTTTAATCCCGTTTGTCAAGAGAAAAAATGCAGTTATTTATAATCCATGTTGGCAGCTTATTAAACATACATACACACACAAAATTTGAACCAAACAAACCATGTTTACAGGTCAGAAAGGGCCCTTGAGGCATAAGTTTGCAACCTCTAGATTGAGATACATTTTCATTTGGTTTGGGGATCCAATTTGAAATTTGTTTTTAAAAAAATGCTTTCTCCCTTAAAAATCTAACATGGAAGAGCAGGAAAAAGAACATTTTTTCATAGCTACAATAATCATAACTGGATTTCAGATACATATGGAAAGTTCTGGCAAACTGAGTCCATCAGGCTTCTGGCACCCTACCACACATCCACCCAACCTCGCCTCTAATTTTGTGGTAGGCAGTTCCACACAGCCTTCAACTCACTCACTTTTGGCAGCATCTCACCTCTTGCAAGCTCTTCACATTGCTGTTTTTCACCCTAAGTATCCTCCAACATTGTGGATGCTGCAATTGACACATCTGTTCATCCCAGATATGCATGAAAATTTATATTCCCAGGGTCAACCCTCAACCAGTAAGAAGTAGTAGAGATGTTTCCATCTCCCATCCTTCTGGTGGTCAATCCTTGGGAGGCATTCTGTACACTTCTCAGGAGGTGCATGTGGAATCATGGAATCAAGCCCTCGTTACCCTTGATAATGTGCAGATGATTGGCTTTTCTTCCTTCACTGATTCAGTTTCCCCTGTCATCTCTGTTCCCTGTGATTAACTCTCAAATTACCTGTACTCAAGTTTTTGACCCAGATTGAGCTTTGAGACAAACCCAAAATGAGACGTAGGGAAAGAAGACTGGGAGAGGGGAACAAGAAACTGCAGAGGTCAAAGGAGTCGTAGATTCAGGAACACCATAAGACTTTTACCTTCATAAACCAAATTATTTTGATAGTGACTATGCGTCATGAAGTGTAAAGAACTTTAATAAAATCAGTATCATGTATAGGAGCCCAAGCAACTCTTCTAGGAATCCCACAAAGTATGACATCGAGAATAGGAAGTGTTTCCTCAATCAGTTGGCAGAAGTCATCAGAAGGGGAAAGTATGAAGATGATGGCAATGGTGCAACCAAAATCTGAACTGAAACCTGGAATGCAGAGCTGGCCATGAGTGGCAGCTACAGCAGCTTAGATACCAGCCAGACTAGAGGGTTGAGATGGGAACCTAGAGGAGAGCAGCAGTAGAAGAGCGATTACAACTTGGAGTAAGCAATGTGGTCACTGTCTCAGGGAAGTATCGAAAACAATGGCTTAGAAAATGTGGCAACTCCACAAGTTGTGATCTGAATTGAACATAAAAGAGCAGCTTCTCTGCCAACTCAGTCCAACTCAAGAATATATGTGTGGCATCTACTGACTACTCCCAGAGACTGGAGAGGTGAAGTCACATGGGTGTGGGTAATTGCTCTAGTGAAATGTTCTACATGTAAAGATGACTTCATCCAGACCCACTGCTGGTGAGTCCTTGATCCACCTTGATTGTAGATCAATTATGCATTAACTGCAAAGGGAAATGGCTGTAGCATAAAGAACCAAAATCAATTCAGATTCAGGAGACTTTGGTTCATATCCTAGATTTGCTGCTTAAAGCTGTGACAATAAACAAGTGACTTGGCCATTCTGAGCCCTAGTTCATCAGTAAAATGGAAAGTATCATACCCACTCCCTGGAAGTTCCTGGGGTTAAGAGATGAAATGGCTGTGAAATCTCATGTTTATGTAAGCAACAATGGTTTGTTTAAGCTATCGGATGCACATAAAGATTAACATTTATGGCAAGGTAATGGATTCAGGCTTTGGGAACTGTTATTTAAGAGGACAGGGTGGATGTCATACGTACCCTCTCACACTCAAATGTCTGGCAGGGTCCCATAGAAGATCCTCTGAAAACTAGGTAAGCTGCTATCCCAATTGAACAGGTAGGTAATCAATCCCAGACTATGAGCTGCTTCAAACAGCACAGGACACCATCTCCTAAAGGACAGTTTTATATGATAGCAGCTGCTCAAACAGCACACACACACACACACTGCTATCATATACTTCTTTACCTATAGGATATTACTATTCACCTATTCTCCTCTCAGGACTTTGGCCCTGAACTAACAGATGATCTTTCATAGCTCATTTCTTGGAGCTGTTACCTAAAATAGAAGACAAGAACTCTAAATCCTGAAGAACCCAATCATATAAAGAGTCTGGGGCAAACTGCATTATGAAAAATCATCAGTCTCCTTTATGGCACTGTGGAGACCACAGCCTCCAGCCCTACTTAAGACCCTCTTCTGCTGGAGCTTCCATGAAATTTTGTCTTTCTGCCATAACGTCATTGAACTTCACCCTGAACCCTTTTCTCTGAATTCCAACTCCCCAAACTTCAACCTTATGACTAAACTGTCTGGAGCTTGTATGCCAACAAAGAGGTCACAAAGCCAGGTTTATAGGGTGCTTATGTGACTAGGAACAGCTGAAGTGTAAATGGTTAGAGAAGAGGTGACCCCAAAAACATTTTCAAAGGGAACTGCAACCCTCCTGGTACAACACGAGAAACATTATGAATATTAAATTCAAGGCAAGTCAGTACACACTTATTGAGTACCTGGTATGAGCCAGGAAACCCAATATATAAAACTAATGAACCAACAGTGAAAAATTCAGCAGTGACCGAGACAGACACAGTCTCTGCTCTCTTAGCATCAGTAGTCTCATGGGAAGGGAGACCTTAAGCAAAAAATTCCCAGTGTGATAAGATATATAAATGGGAGAAATGTGGTGCTGGGATCTTGGGGGGGGGTGGAAATCTCAAGAATGAGAAAGACATTAGTCAGCTACGGATACAGATTGGAGGATAATAACAAGATAACCCAATTAAAACATGGGCAAATGATTTGAATAGTTAATTCTCCATAGAAGATATATAAATGGCCAATAAGAACGTGGAAAGATGTTCAACATCATTAGTCATTAGGGAAATGCAAATCAAAACCACAATGAGATAGACTGCTTCACATCTGCTAGGATGGTTTTAATTTTAAAAGATAGACAATAGCAAGTGTTGACAAGGATGTGGAGAAATTGGAATTATCATACATTGCTGGTGGGAATGTAAAACGGTGCAGTCACTTTGAAAAACTGTTTGACAGTTCCTCAAAATGTTAAGCATAGAGCTACCATGTGATGTAGCAATTCTACTCCTAGGAATATACCCAAAAGAATTGAAACATGTCAACACAAAAATTTGTACACAAATGTTCATAGCAGCATTATTCATAATAGCCAAAAAGTGGAAATAACCCAAATGTCCATCAACTGAATGAATGGATGAACAAAATATGGTATAACCATATAATGGAACATTCAGTCATAAAAATAAGTGAAATACTGATACATTCTACAACATGGATGAACCTTGAAAATATTATGCTAAGTGAAAGAAGCCAGTCACAAAAGGCCACTTATTATATGATTCTATATATGTGAAATTCCAGAATAGGCAAACACATAGAGACAAAAAGCAAGTTAGTTTTGCCAGAGGCTTTGAGAAGGGACAAAATAGGGAATGACTACTGATGGGTATGGGGTTTCTTTTTTGGCATAATAAAAGGACTCTAAAATCTGAGTTTAGTGATGGTTGCGCAATTCTGCAAATATACTAAAACCACTGAATTGTATAATTTGAAAGGGTGAATTTTATGGTATGTGAATTATATATCAATAAAGCACTTAGGGGAAAAAAAAAAAAGGTTGGGGGACCGTGTGAAGACCTCAGTTCAAGAGCCTTACAGAAATGGGACAAAGTCCAATATGGGCACAGGATTAGCAGTGAGAATGGGAGCGCCAAAAGTGAGACTGGAGAGGCGGTGGTTGTTAGAGGGACAGGGCAAGGTTGATTACAGTGGGCCTCATAAGTCTTGTTACCTATCAGTGACTTTTTCCAAAGGTTGGAAACAAACATTTCAAGCAAAACCTTTCAAGGGTTTTAAGTGGAGGGATCCATATGATCAGTTAGTTTTAAAAGTGTACTTTCCCAATATGTTTACCAGTCCACTCTATCTAGTCATCCTGCTTTCAGCATCCAAACCAATGTCAGTGTTCTAACATTCAAAGTCAATCATTTACCTTTCTATGAAATGTCTGCAAATATATACTTGCCCACTCACTCAGCAAAAATACATTGGACACTGGTTACACAGAAGGTGCTGGAAGATATACAGAAATGTATATAAGGTCCCTAAGCTGATTACCTTTACCTCTGTTCTTCTCCGTGCGCAAGCTCATCGCTGGCTGTGGGCCCACCCCATCGTACTTGCCCAGTTCTCAGAAACTCATGGTCTTACTCATCCCCTCAGCTGTCCTTGCCCTTTATGTAGAAATTATCCTGGTCATCGTTCTAATGGATATATGATTGTAAGCAAACAAGCACTTTTGTTTAATGGAAGTAAATTTTCTGCTGTGGGAAATACAGAGAGGTGGCTATGAAAGATAAAATAACAAAGTTGAAACCATTTAATGGATTTCAGTGCTAAATAGGTTTTTAATGTTTGCTACAATAAGTAATAGAAAATCAAAGTAGGCTTTTTTTTAAAATTTTTAAAAGATACTTAGATTACATAAATGTTACACAAAAGATTTAGCGATTCCCATATGCTCCACTCCCCATACCTCCCACACCCTCCCACATAATCAACATCATTAGTGTGGCACATTCATTGCGATTGATAAACGCATCCTGGGGCATTGCCACTGAGCATGGACCATAGTTTACACTCTCCCACACAATTCTGCCGGTTATGGGAGGATATAAAATGTTCTATATCTGTTGTTGCAGTGTCATTCAGGACAATTCCCAAGTCCCACAAAAGTCCCCATATTACACCTGTTTTTCCCTCTCCCTGCCCCCCAGAGCCTCCAGTGGCCACTGCCTCCACATCAATGTTGTAATTTCTTCCATTGCTAGACTCACAATAAGCCTATAGTAGAATACCAGTAAGTCCACCTAGTCCATAGTTCATTGCCCAGTCCTGAGGATTCTGGGATGGTGATGTCCACTCCACCTCTAACTGAGAGGGGGCTTCGATCCCATACAGCCGATGGATGGGACTCTCTTGCTTGCAGTTGTAGGCTCTCTCATTTCATTGGTATGGTGGTTGTCAGTCCTCACCTCCTTGTTAGTTGTCCTAGGTAACTCCAATGAAGTGGAGAGCAGGTATTGCAACTCCAGCTGGCACATGGACAGCCCAGAGATTCCAGTCTCTTGGATGTACACCTACCAACTCCAGCACCAAGTTTAGGTTTAAATAGAAGGGACAGATGAGCCATGTGTAGGGAAGGCAAAACCTTTTAACTGATGAGAGACATGATAAGAATGATTTTTAAGGGGAGTACCCTGACATCAGTGTTTAAGATACTTAAATTTTAACAGTTTCAGAGTTATGAAAAATAAAATGCAGCTTTTTATTTAATGACTCAGTGCTGAAAGGAAAAGAAATTATGTGTGATGATGGGGCTTAGAAAATCAAAGGGATAAAGTTACAGATTTTATTTATGAGAGTTAGGAAAGCTGTGGGTCCTTCTTAATCTCAATCTTCAGCAAAGCAAATAAACCCAAAAACATTCCCAGTTGGTTGAATCCAAGAGGTGGCCAGGAACTCAGACCAGCCTTTGGCCGGCAGGTCACATTCCATGCATAAGGCTTTGCTTTTGGACAGATAATCCAGGCAGTCCCTGACATTTAGTGGCTGATAGGGAGCTATTGGAAATCACTACTCCTGCCCTTGGGCTTTGTGTCACTTGCCTCATTTTCCTTTTCGTGTGGAGGAAAAGTCACAAAGGGGGGAGTCTCCCTCCTGGCCCAACTCCCCTTCCAATCTTTGGGAATATGCTACAAATAACCCCCAAGAACATCCCTGCATCTTTCTCTAAGGTAAGGGATTTGACTTGGGGGATGGTCATCTCCAGGTGAGGGGCATCATCACCAGGCTCTGCATCTCAGACCGCTGCAGGCTGGCTTTGCCTCAATGTTTCTCAGTTCTATTCATCACTGAGACACTTTGGGTGTCTATTTCTGTATTACAAGACAGATTTCCTCTTTTCTGAACTGTACCACTTTAGAGCTGGTAGTGGGGGGTGTTGACCTGAACTGAGATATTGGCTGAATTGTAATGAATGAGAACATTCTGAGATAGAACTTACTTTAATTGAAAGGCTTTCCATCCTCTCAGCATATAACTTACCAAAAGGCAATGAACAGAAATAATTTGGAGAGAAGTCCTGGTTCTGCCTCTTACTAGTCGTGTAAGTTTAATCAGGTTACTCAATCCCTGCTTCTTCACCTGTGAAGGGGAACAAGAATAGTTCCAAGTTCATGAAGTTATTATGTAGATTTATTGAGCTAATGCATTTAAATTAGTAGAGCAATGCCCAGAAAAATAATAAATGTCTTTTTCTATTATTACCATTATTATTTTACACTAAATGATCTGTGGGAGGCTTTATCATCCTCCCTCTAAAAAATGATCCCCACTCCACCAACATTCTGCCCTGATGCAGCCCAGCCCTGCTACCAGGACTGGCATTCATCTCTCTTTGGAGAAAAGATAATGTTTCCATGAGTTCATTGTGCAAAAAACATATTCTACAGGAGAGATGAAGCAGTACTGGAAATTTCTTCTCTGACTGTAAAGCACTAAATAACTAATTCATTGGGCAAACATTTAATGAGCCCATGCTTTTTGGCAAGCTCACTTTTAAATGGACTCTAGGACCACTGCAATGAACAAAGAGGCAAAACCCCTTCCTTCACCTAACTTATTTTCTAGGGAGGAGGAATCAGGCAAGAAACAAAACAAATTAGTAAAATATATAGTACCTTAGAAATTATAAATCCTATGGAGAAAAATAATGTAGAGAAGGGGAACAAAGGTTAAATTTTAAATAGAGTTTCCATGGAAGACTTGACTGAAAAGGTGAAGCAAAGACTTGAAGGAGATAACAGAGAAAGCCAGATAGCCACAAGGTGGACCTGAGGGAAGAACATTCCAGCCAAAGGAAAGGAGCTCAAGAACTCCAAGGTACCTGGTGTATTCAAGGAACAGAACGCGGTCAGTGTGGATGATAGAAGGTGAGAGAAAGGGGGATGAGAAGGGCATAATGTTAAAGAAATTCCCAGGGTCAGACCATGTAGTACTTTGTGGGCTTTTATAAGAACTTTAGCTTTTATGCCAAAAGAGATAAGAAATCACTGGAGAGTTTTGAGATGGAGTAACATGGTATGATTTGTGTTTTAGCCAGATCACTCTGGAAACATAGATGAGAGTAGAATGTACTCTCATATAAAGTTGCTAAGAGAGTCTTTTTTTTTTTTTTTTTTTTAAAGATTTTATTTATTTATTCATTTATCCCCCCCTTGCTGCTTGTGCTCGCTGGGTCAGCTAACCACGCCGTGCGGGCGGGCTTGCCTTCACCAGGAGGCCCCGGGAACCGAACCCGGGCCTCCCATATGGTAAACGGGAGCCCTACTGATTGAGCCACAGCCGCTTCCCTAAGAGAGTCTTCTCAGTGAGAATCTGGGAGAGATGATGGTGAACCAGTTTAAGAAGAGAGGAGGTAGGGGGAAATGGCTAGAATAATTATTTTTAGAAGATAGAGTCAAGAGGATTTGCTGATAATGCATTGGATATGAGGTTTAAGATAAAGAGAAGATTTTGTTTGCTGGAGGGAAGGTAGGAAAAAATGGGATATCAAGAGCCCAGTTTGGGATATATTAAACATCTGAGTGGACATATGAGTAGACAGTTGACTATATAGGCTAACAGTTCAGAGGATCAGCTCAGACTACACATGTAAATTCGGAGTCATAATATAGAATATATTTAAAGCCATGAAACTGGATGGGATCATGTAGTGAATGTGTTTAGCTAGAGAAGAGAAGAGGACTGAGGACTAGGCCCTAAGTCCTTGGGTACCCCAATGGTTAGAAGTCAGCGGGATAAATTGGGCTGAGCATGAGAAGCCAGAGAGGAATCCCAGAAGAGTGTGGTGTACTGGAATACAAATACTGGTGATTGGTCAAATAAAATGAGATTTAGCAAGGTGGCAGTTCTCAATGATCCTCATTAAAGCAGTTTCAGTGGAGTGATATGAGCAAAAGCTTCGCTGGTGTGCTTTCAAAAGAAAATGGAAATGTTTTGAGGAGTGACATCCAGCAAAATGGTAGAGTAGGAAGCTCTAGGGATCCATCTTCCACCAAAGCAACCAATGAGCTGAAAAAAGTGATTGAGATAAACTATTTTGCAACTCTGGAACCTAACTGAGCACTTAAAACAACCATGGGAGTGCTTGGTGAAGAAAGAGGCTGCTGATCTTATGCAAGTGAGCTGCTTGCATGAACCAAAGAGCATCTCCCATTCATCCACCTCATGGCTGAGAGGATAGTGACCCAGCAATTTGGAGTGGCCAGCTGTTGCCAGGGATAGCAGTGAGGACTTTGTCCTCCAAAAATTGAGAGTTGCGTGTTTTGGCTGATCTAATGAAACCCCACAGAATTGGCACAAACACTTCCCTTGATTTTGTCCCTCTCTGGCTGCAGCACTTCCCCAGTGGCACCTGTTCGAAGATTTAAAGATATAGTACACCATTTTTCCCCCTCTTTTTGAAGCCAGACAGCTAAAAAAAATTTTTTCAGGTCACTGGCTGACCTCAGAGATAATGGAATGAAAACTTCAGTGACCACACACAACAAGGAACTCACACATTGCAAAAATAGTGCAGAAAAGGCACAAATGAATGTCTCTAAGCCTCAACAAGCAAAACCCAGTAATCTCCGAGGAAGAGAAGAATCAGATTTTCAAAGTTACCACATGCAATACTCAGATTGTTCAGTTCTCAACAACAACAACAACAACAAATACAAAACATACAAAGAAACAGAAAAGAATGGCACATTCACAGGGAAAAAAACGAAATTGTCCCTGAGGGAGCCCAAACATTGGAATTACTAGTCAAAAATATTAAACCCATGGTCTTAAATATGATCAATGAGCTAAAGGAAACCATGGCCCAAGAACTAAAGGAAATTAGGAAAACAATGTAGATCTAACCTACAAAAAATGATAAAGGGAGTTCTTAATGCTGAAATGAAAGGACAGAGACAATAACTTGAAGGTATAAGAAGAAATAAGAAACACTGGTAAAGGTAACTACACAGGTATACATAAAAGCCAGTGTTACTGCACTTTGGGTTTGTAATGCCTCTTTTTATTCCATGTCATTTAAAATGCAAATTTATAAAACAATAATTATAAACCTATGTGTGGTAGAGTAGGGGTGGACCCATTGTAAATAAGACCTCTTCAAGACGCTACTTCAGTTAAGGTGGGTCCCAACGAAATCAGGTTGGGCTTTAATCTGATTGCTGGAGTCCCTTATAAGCAGAGTGGAAGTCAGGCAGAGAGAAGTCACAGGCTGCAGCCAGAAGCAGGAAGTCAATGGAACCCAGAAGAGAAAGGAGAAGATGCTGCTATATGTATTGCCATGTGATGGAAAAGCCAAGTACTGAGGATCACCTGCAGCCAGCCTCAGAATGCCACAGTCTTCAGAGAGAAAGCATTGCCTTGTTGATACCTCCATTTTGGACTTCTCCTAGCCTCTAAAACTGTAAGCAAATATCCCCATTGCTTCAGCCAACCCACTGTGTGGTATTTGTTTTAGCAGCTGGGAAACTAAGACACTATGTTAACAGGCGCACAATGTATAAAGATGAAATCTGAGACAATAACAATATAAAGGGTACAGATGGAGCTGTAAAGGAGCTGAGTGTTTGTATACTATTGAAAATAAGTTAGTAGTATTTAAACTAGGTTGTTAAAAATTTACAATATTGGGAAGCGGCTGTGGCTCGATCGGCAGGGCTTCTGTTTACCATATGGGAGGCCCCGGGTTCAATTCCCGGGGCCTCCTGGTGGGGGCAGGCCTGCCCGCACGGCGTGGTTAGCTGACCCAGCGAGCACAAGCAGCAAGGGGGGGATAAATGAATAAATAAATAAAATCTTTAAAAAAAAAAATTTACAATATTAATTGTAATCCCCAAGGCAACCACTAAGAAAATAACTAAAAAGAAAAGGAAAAAAGGAATCAAAATAGTACACTACAAAAAAAAAATCTACTTAATACAAAAAAATGGCAGTAAATGGAGGAATTGAGAAACAAAACACATATAAGACATACAGAAAATAAATAACTAAATTAAAAAAGTAGGGGGCGGATGTGGCTTAAATGGTTGGGTGTCCATCTCCCATATGGAGCGACCTGGGTTCCATCCCCGGGACCTCCCGGTAAAATAAAGAAAAATATAGAAGGCGGACAGGCCACCAGGCCCCATATGCAGGCACGCTGTCAGGCCCCGCGTGTGGGTGCACCGCCAGTCCCCACACATGGGCGTGCCAGGCCCCGCTGAGCCACGCAGCAAGATGATGATCTAACAGGAGAGTGACACAAGGGAGAGCCAAGACGAGACGCACTGAAAAACCAGGAACTGAGGTGGCGCAGGTGGCAGAACACCTCTCTCCCACATTGGAGGTTCCCAGGATCAAATCCCTGTGAAGACAAGAGGAGAAGGATGAGAAGAGAGGGCAGGAAACAGACACAGAGAATTTCCCAGGGATGGACACAAAACAGCAAAATGGGTGGGGGGTTGGGTGTGGTTAAAATGAATAAAAAACAAATAAATAAATCTTTAAAAAAATAAAAGAAAAGAAGTAAATCCATCCTTATCAGAAATCACTTAAATTGTAAGTGGATTTAACTCTTCAGTTAAAAGGCAGAGATTGGGAGATTGGATTAAAAAAATCATGAGCCATTTATATGCTATCTACAAGAGTCTCATTTTAGGTACTGTGGTGTTTGGGAGCTGTTTGTACTCCAGAAAAATATGTTCTTAAAATTAATTCAAGAGAAACGAAAACAAAACAAAATGAATCAACACACACACACACACACACACACAATAAATAAAAAGAAAAAAACAAAAACAAAAAAATAAACTTAATTCATTCCTGTGGGTGTGAACCCATTGTAAATAGACCTTTGAATGAGGTTACTTCAGTTAAGGTATGACCCACCTCAGTGAGGATGGGTCTTAATCCTATTACTGGAATTCTTTATAACCAGAAGAAATTCAGACAGATAGTGAGAAAGCCATGGGAAGCAAGAAGCTGAAAGTCAAGGGAACCAGGAAAAGAAAGGAGAGGCCAGAAAAGGCTGTTATGTGTATTGCCATGTGTCAGAGGAGCCCAAGACCAAGGATCACTGGCAGCCAGCCCCTGAATGCAAGTCTTCAGGAAGAAAACATCACCTTGATGACACCTTCATTTGGACTTTATCCTAGTCTGAAAACCGTGAGCTGATAAATTACAATTGGTTAAGCCAACCCATTGCATGATATTTGCTTGAGCAGCCAAAGAACTAAAACAGATACAAAGAGGTTGAAAGTAAAAGGATAGAAAAGTATATTCCATACAAATACTAACCAAAGAAAGCTGGTATAGTTATATTTTCAGACAAAATACACTTTAATTTAAAAAGGTTTACAAGAGACAGAAAAAGACATTATATATTGATAAAAAGGTTCAACCCAGCAAGGAGATCTAACAATTATATATGTACCTAACAACAGAGCCCCAAAATATATGAAACAAAAATTGACAGAATTGAAGGGAGAAACAGATAGTATTGCAATAATAATTGGAGACCTCAAAACCCTACATTCAATAATGGATAGAACAAAAAAAAAAAACCAAAAAAAAAAAAACCCCACACACACAAAAAAAAAAAAAAAAAAATAATGGATAGAACAACCAGACTGAAGATCAATAAAGAAATAGAGGAATTGAACAGGACTATAAACCAATTAGAGCTAGCAGTCATATATAGAACAGTCTACCCACAAACAGCAAAATACACATTCTTCTCAAGTACATATGAAACATTCCCAAAATAGACCATTTGTTAGGCCACAAAACAAGTCTTAATATATTTTAAAATGTTGAAATCATACAAAGTATTTTTTGCAATCACAACAGAAGGGAACTAGGACTCAATAATAGAAGAAAAATGGAAAAATTTAGAAATATATGGAAATTAACAACATGCTCTTAAAACAACTAATGGGTCAAAGAAGAAATCACAAGGAGAATTAGAAAACAAAACCAAAGATGCCAAAACTTATGGGATGCCACAAAAGCAGTGCTAAGAGAAAAATTTATAGCTGTGAACACATACATGAAAAAAGAAGAGAAATCTCAAATCAATAACTTACCTAAATACCTTAGGAACTGGAAAAAGAAAAGTAAACTAAACCCAAAACTAGCAGAAAAAAGGAAATAAAATTAGAGTGGAGATAAATGAAATAGAGAAGAGAAAAACAATAGAAAAAATCAATTAAAACAAAAGTTAATTCTTTGAAAAGATCAACAAAACTGATAAGCTTTAGCTGGATTGACTAAGTAAAAAGAAGACACAAATTACTAAAATCAGAAATGTAAGTAGGGACATTAGTACCTATTTTACAGAAATAAAAAGGATTATAAGAAAATACTATTAACAATCGTATGCCAACAATTGGGTAACCTAGATGAAATGGACAAATTTCTAGAACACACAAACTATCAAAGCTGACTTAAGAAGAAAAAGAAGTATTTCCAACTTATCTAATAAAAAATTATATTTAAAGGAAGAAAGAAGATATGAGTAGACCTATAACAAGTAAGGAGACTTAACCCCAACAACAAAAATCTTAGGATCTGATGGCTTCACTAGGGAATTCTACCAAAAATTTAAAGAAGAATTAACACCAATCCTTCTCAAACTTTTCCAAAAATTTGAAGAAGGAACACTTCCTAACTCATTCTATGAGCCCAGCATTATTCTGAAACCAAAGCCAGACAAAGACACTAAAAGAAAAGAAAACTATCAGTCATTATCCCTTATGAATATAAATGCAAAAATCCTCAGCAAAAATTGGCAAACCAAAATCAGCAATATATTAAAAAGACTTTATCCCATGAGCAAGTGGTATTTATCCCTGGAATGCTAGGGCAGTTCAACATACAAAAATCAATCAATGTAATACCCACAAAATAGAATGAAAGGGTAAATAAAAACACATGATCATCTCAAATGGTGCAGAAAAGGCATCTGACAAATTTCAGCACCCTTTCATGATAAACAACAACAACAACAAAAACCCTCAAATAGACCAGCAATAGAAGGGAGTTTCCTGAATCTGATAGGTAGCAATTGAAAACTTTTCCCCTAAGAGCAGGAATAAGACAAGGATGCTCACTTTCACCACTTCGTCTCTTCAGAGTCCTAGAAGTTGTAGCCAGAGCAAGTAGACAAGAAAAAGAAATATAAGGCATCCAAGTTGGAAAGGAAGAGGTAAAGTTTTCTCTGTTCACAGATGATATGATCTTTTCATATAGAAAACCCTGAAGAATCCACAAAATAAAAAAGCTGTTAGAGCTGATAAATACATTCTGCAAAGTTGCAGAGTACAAAATCAAAATACAAAAATCAGTTGTATTTCCATACACCAGCAATGAACAATATGAAAATAAAATCAAGAAAACAATTCTATTTAAAATAGCATCAAAAAGAATAAAATACTTAGGAATAAATTTAACAAGGAGATAAATGATTTGTACACTGAAGTCTATAAAACATTTCTTAAAGAAATTAAAGAAGACATAAGTAAATGGGAAGCCATTCTATGTTCATGGGTTTGAGGACTTAATATTGTCATATTGACAATACTACCAAAAGTGATATATAGATTCAATGCAATCCCTATCAAAATCCTGGAGATGTTTTGCTTTGTTTTTTTCAGAAATAGAAAAAAAATCCATACTAAAATTCATATGGAATTTCAAAGGACCCTGAATATACTAAACAATCTCAAAAAAGAACAAAGTTGAAAGACTTAACATTTCCCAATTTCAAAACTTGCTACAAAGCTACAGTAAACAAACACTGTGGTACTGGCATAAGGATAGACATATAGATGAATGGAATAAAATCAGAATCCAGAACCCTCACATATATGGTCAATTGATTTTCAACAAGGAGTCCAAGAGTATTCAAAGGAGGGCAGTCTTTTCAACAAATGATGCTGGGCAAATTGGATATTCATATGCAAAAGAACAAATTTCAAACCTTATTTTACACCATATACAAAAGTCAACTTGAAATGGATCAAAGACCTCAATTTAAGAGGTACAACCATAAAACTCTTATAAGAAAACATAGGGGAAAATCATGACTGGATTTGGCAGTGGATTCTTATACAAGACACCAAAAAAGCATAGGCACCAAATGGAAAATTGGATAAATGGGACATCATGAAAATTTAAAAATTTTGTGCGTCAAAGGACACAATTAAGAGAGTGAGAATATAACCCACAGAGCTGGAGAAAATATTTGAAAATCCTATACATGATTGTAGAAGTTTGGCATTATTTATGAATTCCAAAAATAGATATTGGATTATGTTTGTAAACTAGTCTGTTCCTCTGGGTGTGATTAAATTATGATTTAATTTTATTTGATTGGGCCACATCAGTAAGATGTTGAGTCCCTGCTCCTTGGTGGGCAGGGACTCACAGAGAAAACTACATGGCAGAGAAGAGAGTGGGAGTTTTGATCCTGGAACCTGGGAAGTAAACACATAGAGAAGCAGATACGTGAGGAAGGAGAGAAGGCTCAATTGGACACAGCAGAGGCCCTGGGAAGAGAGACGAGTCCAGGAAGCCTGAACCCTTACAGATTTCGGCAGCCATCTTGCTCCAACATGTGACAACAGATTTTGGTGAGGGAAGTAACTTATGCTTTATGGCCTGGTAACTGTGGGCTTCTACCCCAAATAAATACCCTTTATAAAAGCCAACAGATTTCTGGTATTTTGCATCAGCACCCCTTTGGCTGACTAATACAATGATAAAGAGTTAATATAAAGAATATATTAGGGAGCAGATGTGGCTCATGCAGTTGAGTGCCTGCTTTCCACATGGGAGTTCCCGGGTTTGGTTCCTGGTGCCTCCTAAAAACAAAAAAACAAACAAGCAAACAAATGGAAAAACCAACTCAGGGAAGCTGTGGTTGAACACTGGCTTCACACATATGAGGTCCCAGGTTTAATCTCCGGCCCTAGTACCTCTCTCTATATATATATGTATATATATAAGAAAAAATTCTTACAACCCAATGACAAAAAACAACCAATCCAACATAAAAATGGGCAAAGGATTTGAAAGGCATTTCTCCACAGAAGATATACAACTAGCCAATAAGCTCTTGAAAAGATGCTCAAAATCATTAGTCATTAGGGAAATGCAAATTAAAATTACAATGAAAAGAGCACTCTGCACATCGCTGTTGGACAGCATAGGGTGCAGGGGCAGCTGGGAAGATGGCAGGTGTGGGCATGACTGTGTTGGCAGTTTGAGATTATTTATGAATCCCCGAGAGATTATGTTTGTAAACTGGTCTGTTCCTCTGGGTGTGAGCCCATTTGGTTGTATTAGAGTCACCTGAGATGTCTTTGATTAAATTACTTGTTAAGATTAGGATGTTTTTTTTGTTTGTTTGTTTGTTTGTTTTGTTGTTGTTATTTTGTTTTTTTTTCTTTTTTGTTTTTTTTTCTTTTTTCTTTTATTTATTTATTTATTTTTTTTTTTTTTATTAGTTTTTTGGGTGTTTTTTTTTATTTTACCACAGCAGTAGGGAGTGACTCAGGGTTGACTCCCCGCCCCCTTGGTGGGCTGATATAAACAGGTACTTACAAAGAAGACACAGGAAGAGAGAAAGCGCCATAGACACAAAAGAGAGCTTTGTCTCTTTGATCGTAGGGTCTTGGAGAGAGCTGAACCATTTGCCTGATAGTTTGCCCCTGAGCAGCTGAGCAGCCTATAAAGCCTGGAAAGAAATGAGCCCTATACCAGACTGATATAGGAAGCCCTAACAGTCGAGCCCTATGCCAGCCTACAGCTGAGATCAGAAGAACCTGAGCCCACAGAGCCTTCAGAGGAAGAAGGAAGGAGAGACCAGGCAGAGATTGCCCACCATCTTGCTTCAACATGTGGCAAATGACTTTGATGAGAGAGCAACCTTGAGTTGGACTCTTCAAGGCCTTGTCGCTGTAAGCTTTTACCCCAAATAAATGCCCTTTATAAAAGCCAACAGATTCCTGGTACTTTGCATCAGCACCCCTTTGGCTGACTAATACAGGTACCTTGGTGGAACTTGGGCTGGGCAGCCATTTCCTTCAGTCCCCGCTGTGGCCTTAGCGTACTACTTGCACACAAGCCTGAATGGGTGTCTCCTTGGCTCCCAGTTTGCAGAAAGAAAACATCACTCTACTTCCTTAGTCAAGGAGACCTTCCAAACCTGGCTTACAAGCATCTAAAAGGCAAACGTCTAGGAGTCATCTTTATTCCTGGCTATCTGTTGAATATGAGTGATACAAAGCCTTGGCAATTGACAAATTTTGCAATTCTCTAGGTCATACTCTCATAAGGTTTCATTACTCAGGAGTTGGAAGTTCAAATGGTAACTTAAAAGAATGCACAGTGGGCAAATGGGGAAAAGATGCTCTTTCTATAATTGATGACTTAGCTGCAGGGCCACAGATATTAGTTGGATCTATCCTGGGTAGATCGTTTATGCTTCATGCTGCAATTGCACAGCCAGAAAAGCTTGTTGCTTTTGTTGGTGTAGCTACAGCTGCAGATGATCTGGTGACATGGTTGTTTTTTTTTTTTTTCGTGGAAAAAAAACTTTAATTGTTGTTGCAAAAAAAATCTGTATGAAGTAGAAATAGGTTTCAATAACATTAGTAGATGTAAATATTCTCGCTGACCTGATTTTGTGATAATCAGGGTAGGCTAAACATTCACTATATTAGAAACCATGCATGTGTCCCCAGACCTAGTTTTTCTCCCTAGGTCTGGTTTTTAGAATGTTGGTGATAAACTAAGCCTGATTTATTATATGACCACCCTGTGTGGGAAAAGACTGTAACTTTGGGTATCTTTGGTCAACCTTAAAAGATACAGCAGGGGAAGCGGCTGTGGCTCAATCAGTAGGGCTCCCATTTGCCATATGGGAGGCCCCGGGTTCGGTTCCCGGGGCCTCCTGGTGAAGGCAGGCCCGCCCGCATGGCGTGGTTGGCTGACCCAGCGAGCACAAGCAGCAAGGGGGGGATAAATGAATAAATAAATAAAATCTTTAATAAATAAATAAATAAAAAAAAGATACAGCAGGGGGACGTATGTAGCTCGGGTGGTTGGGCGTCCGACTCCCATATGGCAGGATCTGGGTTCAACCCCTGGGACTTCCTGGTAAAAATAAAAAAAGAAAAATATAGAAGGTGTGTGGGCCACCAGGTCCCATGTGCGGTTGTGCCGCCAGGCCCCATGCATGGGTGCACTGTCAGGCCCCAAGCAAGATGCCACACTAATGAAGGATGTTTATGTGGGAAGTTGTGGGAGGTGTGGGGTGTATGGGAATCCCTATATTTTTTGTGTAACATTTATGTAATCTAAGTGTCTTTTTTAAAAAATTAAAAAAATAAATAAATAAAGGTATAAATATGTACAACAGCTGAAGCTCTGAGAAATTATGCTTTGAGCCTTATAAAATTAACATTATTTACACAAAAGTCCATAAAATATATATAAATGAAAGAAAATTTCACTCAATTGTCTCATAAGTATGCAAATTATAGCAAACACTTAATTATTAATAATTTGTTTAGTCTTCTTTTTTATATTTTTTAAACTTTATTTTGTACCTCTAATAATTGAAAATATAAACAAAAAATAAAAAGTAAACACAGATGAATAAATATATACATTTCTCAATTAAATGTACTGCTTACGTATAAAGTTTTTTTAAAATCAAATAATATGTTACACAGTATATTTGATTCATAGTAACACATTCATACAGTATTTGTCCTTTTGTGTCTAGCTTGCTTCACTCAGCATAATGTCCTCCAGGTTCATCCATGTTGCCATATGCTTTACGACTTCATTTCTTCTTACAGCTGCATAATATTCCATCGTGTGAATAGACCACAGTTTGTTTATCCATTCATCTGTTGATGGACACCTGGGTTGTTTCCAACTTTTGGCAATGGTGAATAATGTGGCTATGAACATCGGTGTGCAGATGTTTGTTGGTGTCACTGCTCTCAGTTCTTCTGGGTATATAGCCAGTAGTGGTATTGCAGGGTCACATGGCAAGTCTCTATTCAACTTCTTTAGGAACTGCCAAACAGTCCTCCATAGTGGTTGTACCATCCTGCATTCCCACCAACAATGAAGAAGTGTTCCTATCTCTCCACATCCTCTCCAACACTTGTAGTTCTCAGTCTTTTTAATAGTGGTCATTCTGATAGGTGTGAAATGATATCTCATTGTAGTTTTGATTTGCATTTCCCTAATCATGAGTGATGTTGAGCATTTCTTCATGTGTTTTTTTGCCATTTGTATTTCTTCTTCAGAGAAATGTCTATTCAAGTCTTTTGCCCATTTTTTAATTGGGTCATTTGTCTTTTTATTGTTGAGTTGTAACATCTTTTATATATCCTGGATATTAAACCCTTATCAGGGAAGCAGCAGTGGCTCAATCAGTAGGGTTCCCGTTTACCATATAGGAGGCCCCGGGTTCGGTTCCCGGGGCCTCCTGGTGAAGGCAAGCCTGCCCGCATGGCGTGGTTAGCTGACCCAGCGAGCACAAGCAGCAAGGGGGGGATAAATGAATAAATAAATAAAATCTTTAAAAAAAAAAAAACAAAAAAAAAACCCTTATCAGATATGTGATTTCCAAATATTTTCTCCCGTTGAGTTGGCTGCCTTTTCACCCTTCTGACAAAGTCCTGTGAGGTGCAAAAGCGCTTAATTTTGAGGAGGTACCAATAATCTATTTTTTCTTTTGTTGCACATGCTTTGGGTGTAAAGTCCAAGAAACCACCACCTACTACAAGGTCTTGAAGATGTTTCCTTACATTTTCTTCTAGTAGTTTTATGGTCCTGACTTTTATATTTAGATCTTTGATCCATTTTGAGTTGATTCTTGTATAGGGGGTGAGATAGGGGTCCTCTTTCATTCTTTTGGTTATAGATATCCAGTTCTTCCAACACCATTTGTTGAAGAGACTGCTTTTTCCTGTTAGCATGGACTTGGTAGATTTGTCAAAAACCAGTTGACTGTATAGGTGAGTGTTTATTTCTGGGTTCTCAATTCTATTCTACTGATCAATGTGTCTATTTTTATGCCAGTACCATGCTGTTTTGACCACTGTAGGTTTGTAATATGTTTCAAGGTCAGGCAGTGAAATTCCTCCCACATTGCTCTTCTTTTTTAGAATGATTTTGGCTATTCAGGTGCACTTACCTTTCCAAATGAATTTAGTAATTGTCTTCTCTAATTCTGTCAAGTAAGCTGTTGGGATTTTGATTGGTATTGCATTGAATCTATAAATCAGTTTGGGTAAGATTGACATCTTCACGATATTTATTCTTCTAATCCATGAACACAGAATGTCTTTCCATTTGTTTAGGTCTTTTTAAATTTCTTTTAGCATTGTTTTGTAGTTTTCTAGCATGTAGGTCCTGTACTACTTTGGTTATATTAACTCTTAGCTATTTAAGTCTTTTTGTTGCAATTGAAAATGGAATTTTTCCCCTGATTTCCTGCTCAGATTGTTCAGTATTAGTGTACAAAAACATTACTGATTTTTGTGTGTTGATCTTGAATCCTGCCACTTTGCTGAACTCATTTATTAGTTCAAGTAGCTTTGTCATGGATACTTCAGGATTTTCTAAGTACAGGATCATGTCATCCGTAAACAGTGAGAGTTTTACTTCCTCTTTTCCTATTTGGGTGCCTTTAATTTATTTTTCTTGTCTAATTACCCTAGCTAGAACTTCTAGTACAAATTGAATAGCAGTGGTGACAGTGGGCATCCTTGTCTTGTTCCCGATCTTAGAGGGAAAGCTTTCAACCTTTCTCCATTGAGTATGATGTTGGCTGTGGGTTTTTCATATATGTCTTTTATCATATTGAGGAATTTTCCTTCTATTCCTATCTTTTGAGATGTTTTTATCAAAAAAGGATGCTAGATTTTGTCGAATGCCTTTTCTGCATCAATTGATATGATCATGTGGATTTTTTCCTTCCATTTATTGTTTAGTCTTCTTAATCTGTAGGCGGTCTCTGGATAGGTTATTTGGATAGCCTGGTTTCCTCAGAAAACATGCCTAAGGAAGGAGTGCTGATGCCTCTTTTACCCCTCGTAAATTACCCTGGAATCAGTAGAAGCATTTAAAATCATTACATTTACCAACAAGGTGCCTCAAAATACCTTAGTCATTCCAATGGAAAGTTCCTTGTTGGTTCTCAAAAGACTAGATGTTTCTCTGGGAGAGAGAGACAAAGAGAGAGAATGTAGCCAGGCTCTTTTTTTTTTTTTTTTTTGTGAATCAAACAATATATTACACAATATATTTGGTTCATAGTAATGCATTCATACAGTATTTGTCCTTTTGTGTCTGGCTTGCTTCACTCAACATAATGTCCTCCAGGTTCATCCATGTTGCCATATGCTTTATGACTTCATTTCTTCTTACAGCTGCATAATATTCCATCATGTGAATAGACCACAGTTTGTTTATCCATTCATCTGTTGATGGACACCTGGGTTGTTTCCAACTTTTGGCAATGGTGAATAATGTGGCTATGAACATCGGTGTGCAGATGTCTGTTGGTGTCACTGCTCTCAGTTCTTCTGGGTATATACCCAGTAGTGGTATTGCAGGGTCACATGGCAAGTCTCTATTCAACTTCTTTAGGAACTGCCAAACAGTCCTCCATAGTGGTTGTACCATCCTCCATTCCCACCAACAGTGAAGAAGTGTTCCTATCTCTCCACATCCTCTCCAACACTTGTAGTTCTCTGTCTTTTTAATAATGGCCATTCTGATAGGTGTGAAATGATATCTCATTGTAGTTTTGATTTGCATTTCCCTAATCATGAGTGATGTTGAGCATTTCTTCATGTGTTTTTTTTTTGCCATTTGTATGTCTTCTTCGGAGAAATGTCTATTCAAGTCTTTGGCCCATTTTTTAATTGGGTCATTTGTCTTTTTATTGTTGAGTTGTGACATCTCTTTATATATCCTGGATATTAAACCCTTATCAGATATGTGATTTCCAAATATTTTTTCCCATTGAGTTGGCTGCCTTTTCACGCTTCTGACAAAGTCCTCTGAGGTGCAAAAGTGTTTAATTTTGAGGAGGTCCCATTTATCTAATTTTTCTTTTGTTGCACGTGCTTTGGGTGTGAGGTCCAAGAAACCACCACCTACTACAAGGTCTTGAAGATGTTTCCCTACATTTTATTCCAGTAGTTTTATGGTCCTGGCTTTTATATTTAGATCTTTGATCCATTTTGAGTTGATTCTTGTATAGGGGGTGAGATAGGGGTCCTCTTTCATTCTTTTGGTTATAGATATCCAGTTCTCCCAACACCATTTGTTGAAGAGACTGTTTTTTCCCATCAGCATGGGCTTGGTAGGTTTGTCAAAAACCAGTTGACTGTATAGGTGAGTGTTTATTTCTGGATTCTCAATTCTATTCCACTGATCGATGTGTCTATCTTTATGCCAGTACCATGCTGTTTTGACCACTGTAGCTTTGTAATATGTTTCAAGGTCAGGCAGTGAAATTCCTCCCACATTGCTCTTCTTTTTTAGAATACTTTTGGCTATTCGGGTGCACTTATCCTTCCAGATGAATTTGGTAATTGCCTTCTCTAATTCTTTAAAGTAAGCTGTTGGGATTTTGATTGGTATTGCATTGAATCTATAAATCAGTTTGGGCAAGATTGACATCTTCACGATATTTATTCTTCCAATCCATGAACACGGAATGTCTTTCCATTTATTTAGGTCTTTTTAAATTTCTTTTAGCATTGTTTTGTAGTTTTCTGCATATAGGTCCTGTACTTCCTTGGTTAAATTAACTCCTAGGTATTTGAGTCTTTTTGTTGCTATTGAAAATGGAATTTTCCTCCTGATTTCCTCCTCAGATTGTTCAGTACTAGTGTACAAAAACATTACTGATTTTTGCGTTTTGATCTTATATCCTGCCACTTTGCTGAACTCATTTATTAGTTCAAGTAGCATTGTTGTGGATACTTAAGCATTTTCTAAATACAGGATCATGTCATCTGCAAACAGTGAGAGTTTTACTTCCTCTTTTCCTATTTGGACGCCTTTAATTTTTTTGTCTTGTCTAATTGCCCTAGCTAGAACTTCTAGTACAATGTTGAATAACATTGGTAACAGTGGGCATCCTTGTCTTGTTTCTGATCTTAGGGGGAAAGCTTTCAACCTTTCCCCATTGAGTATGATGTTGGCTGTGGGTTTTTCATACATGCCTTTTATCATCTTGAGGAATTTTCCTTTTATTCCTATCTTTTGAAGTATTTTTATCAAAAAAGGATGTTGGATTTTGTTGAATGCCTTTTCTGCATCTATTGAGATGATCATGTGGTTTTTTTCCTTCAATTTGTTAATGTGGTGTATTATATTGATTGATTTTCTTATGTTGAACCAGCCTTGCATACCAGGAATAAATCCCACTTGGTCGTGATGTATAAGTCTTTTGATATGCTGTAGGATTCGATTTGCAAGTATTTTGTTGAGAATTTTTGCATCTATGTTCATGAGAGAGATTGGCCTGTAATTTTCTTTTCTTGTGGAATCTTTATCTGGCTTTGGTATTAGGGTGATGTTGGCTTCATGAAATGTGTTGGGTAATTTTCCCTCCTCTTTGATTTTTTGGAAGAGTTTAAACAGGATTGGTGTTAATTCTTTTAGAAATGCTTGGTAGAATTCACCTGTGAAGCCATCTGGTCCTGGACTTTTCTTTGCTGGGAGATTTTTGATGACGGATTCAATCTCCTTAATTGTGATTGGTTTGTTAAATTCTTGTATTTCTTGTGGTGTCAGTGTAGGTTGGTTATGAGTTTCTAGAAATTTGTCCATTTCATCCAGGTTGTCTAGTTTTTTGGCATATAGTTTTTCATAATATCCTCTTATGATTCTGTTTATTTCTGTAAGGTCATTTGTAATTTCCCCCCTTTCATTTCTGATTGTATTTATTTGCATCTTCTCTCTTTTTTTCTTTGTTAGTCTAGCGAGGGATTTGTCCATTTTATTGATCTTCTCAAAGAACCAGCTTTTGGTTTTGTTGATTTTCTCTATTGCTTTTTTGTTCTCATTTTCATTTATTTCTGCTCTAATCTTTATTATTTCTTTCCTTCTTTTTGCTTTGGGATTGGTTTGCTGTTCTTTTTCTAGTTTCTCAAGTTGTTCAGTTAAATCTTTGAGTTTAGCTCTTTCTTATTTCTTATTATAGGCATTTAGGGCTATAAATTTCCCTCTCAAGACTGCCTTTGCTGTATCCCATAATTTTTTTTTTTTTAAGATTTTATTTATTTATTCATTTATCCCCCCCTTGCTGCTTGTGCTTGCTGGGTCAGCTAACCACGCCGTGCGGGCGGGCTTGCCTTCACCAGGAGGCCCCGGGAACCGATCCCGGGGCCTCCCATATGGTAAACGGGAGCCCTACAGGTTGAGCCACAGCCGCTTCCCTCCCATAAGTTTTGATATGTTGTGTTCTCATTTTCATTTGTCTCAATATATTTACTGATTTCACTTGCAATTTCTTCTTTGACCCACTGAATATTTAGGAGTGTGTTGTTCAGTCTCCACACATTTGCAAATTTCCTTTTTTCCTGTCTGTTATTGATTTCTAGTTTCATTCCATTATGATCTGAGAAGGTGCTTTGTATAATTTCAATCTTTTTATATTTATTGAGAGCTGTTTTGTGACCTAACATGTGGTCTATCCTGGAGAAAGATCCATGGGCACTTGAGAAGAATGTATAACCCGCTGAGTTTGGATGCAGTGTTCTGTATGTGTCTGTTAGGTCTAACTTGTTTATCATATTGTTCAAGTTCTCTGTTTCCTTGTTGATCTTCTGTCTAGTTGTTCTATCTAAAGATGTGAGAGGGGTGTTGAAGTCCCCGACGATTATTGTAGAAATGTCTATTTCTCCCTTCAGTTTTGCCAGAGTTTGTCTCATATATTTTGGGGCACCCTGGTTAGGTGCGTAGATATTTATGACTGTTATATCTTCCTGGAGGATCGTCCCTTTTATTAATATATAATGGCCTTCCGCATTTCTTATCACTTTTTTGCATTTGAAGTCTGTTTTGTCTGATATTAGTATAGCTACCCCTGCTCTTTTCTGTTTACTATTCACATGGAGTATCTTTTTCCAACCTTTTACTTTCAGCTGGCTTGTATCCTTGTGTCTGAGGTGAGTTTCTTGTAAGCAGCATATGGATGGCTCATGTTTTTTTATCCATTCTGTCAGCCTATATCTTTTGATTGGGGAATTTAATCCAATCACATTCAATGATATTACTGAAAATGCACTATTTATTTCCTCCATTTTATTCTTTGGTTTTCATATGTCATCTTATTTTTGTCTTTCTTTTTACTCTTTTGGTTATCCTTTCTCCTTTTCTTTCTTCTATACTCTCCTCCAAGCCTCTCTCTCCTGTCTTTTTCTTTCAGGTTCTGAGGCTTCCTTTAATATTTCCTGCAAAGGTGGATTCTTTTTTGCAAACTCTCTTAGTTTCTGTTTGTTTGTGAATACTTTATATTCACCTTCATATTTGAAGGACAGTTTTGCTGGATAAAGAATTCTCGGCTGGCAGTTTTTCTCTTTCAGTTTCCTAATTGTATCATACCACTGTCTTGCCTACATGCTTTCTGAAGAGAAATCTGCACAAAGTCTTACTGGACGTCCTTTGTACGTGATCGTTTGCTTCTCTCTTGCTGCTCTGAGAATTTTCTCTTTATCTTTTACATTTGACATTCTGAATAATATGTGTCTTGGCGTAGGTCTATTTGGATTTATTCTTATTGGGGTACGGTGTGCTTCTTGGACATGTAAGTTCATTTCTTTTGTGAGAGTTGGGAAATTTTCAGCTATTATTTCCTCAAATACTCTTTCTGCCCCCTTTCCTTTCTCTTCTCCTTCTGGAACTCCCATGACACGTATGTTCTTGCGTTTTGTGTTGTCATTCAATTCTCTGAGCCTCTGCTCAATTTTTTCCATTCTTTTCTCTCTCTGTTCTTTTCTCTCTTCAATTTTAGCTGCTCTGTCTTCAGTCACTTATTCTTTCTTCTATCATTTCGAGTCTGCTGTTGTGTGCCTCAAATGTATTTTTGACTTTACCTATTGTGTCTTTCATTCCCATGAACTCCGTTACTTTTCTGTTCATGATTTCAAATTCTTCTTTACGTTCGCGCAATGACTTCTTGATGTCATTGGTCTCTTTAACTATATTCTCGTTCATCTCATTAATTTGATTTTGGGAATGTGTGCTCATCTCACTGATTAGTTCTCTCAAATTCTGCATCTCTTCTGGGACTTTGCTGTATTCCTTTTCTTGGGCCATGTCTTCTATTTTCTTAGTATGGCCTGTAATTTTTTGCTGGTGCTTAGGCATCTGGTTAGTTTGTATTTTACTTAGATGCTCTATCTCTTTCTCTTTTATGGGGTTTTAGTGGCAGGAGGCTGTGAGTTACCACCTCTCTTTGATTTTTGGCTCAACCTTGATTGTTAGGATTGTTCTGCTGGTTGCTCAAAACTGGGCACTGGACCCAGTAATTGATTGTAGAGTCGTTTCCTAGGGCCTTGGGCAGGGAGGCTATAGAGGCCAGGAAAAGCCTCTCTTACTTATTAATTTTCTTATGTGCACTTCCTTGGTCTGCCAGGAGATGGCGCTTGTTGGCAGCTCTCAATTCAGTGCCTGTTCGGAGCATATTTGTTGTGACACAGACCAGATCAATGTGATAGAGCTTCCTGTCTGGGGGCTAGGAGCCCTGTGATTCAAACTTTCTGAGACAGCTCTCCAGACTTCTCTCGTAGTGCCCCACTTTTCCCAGCTAGGAAATATTTCCACTCCCTTCTGAATCCTCAACCATCAGTCCCTGTTAGTAGAGGAGGAGATTGGGAGGTTTGTATATCTTTAGCCCCTTCCACTCTCCAAGGCAAACAATGGTGCAGCCCCACCCAGCATGGAAGGGCTCTCAGGACAGGGCAGTCCAAACCTGGGAGTCAAAAGCAGGGTCAGCCCCAGGCTCTCTCTCCCCTCTCCCGTGGTGTCCTCAACAATTAGTCCAGGCTAGAAGAGAGGGAGGTTGGGAGGGTTGGATTTCTCCAGTCCTTTCCAGGCTCCCAGGCAAAGCGCCGTGTGGAAGGGTCCGTGGGGCTCTGCAGCCCAAATTTCAGGTCAGAACCTGAGTCAGCCTACGGCTGTGTCCCTCTCTCTCCCCTTTCCGGGAGTGGCAGATCCCTGAAGCCCCCTTTGTCTGTGGTCACAGGTCCAGGGGCCCGAGAATTTTGAAGAGTGTGGGGGAGGGTGCCGGCAGCAGCAGAAGCTGCTACTTGCAACTCACAGTTCTGTAGTCGTGATTTCCCTCTTCTGTCCCTCTCTCCTCTGGGTGGTGTGCAGCCTTCACCTGCTGTCCTAAACCCTAGAAGATCTTTTTCGGGGCTGTTTCAGCTTGTCCTCTAGCTATTTTTCTGGAGAAGAGATTCCCGTGTCTTACTAGTCAGCCATCTTCCCGGAAGTCCTGTAGCCAGGCTCTTAATTCAATTATTCAAAATTTTTCTTTAGCCCAACTATGTATCAGACACTATGCAAGGTAAAGAGGACAAAATGGTGAATGAGATAATGCCCGGCAATTTTCTCTCATTAACCTTGTCACAGTTTAGTGAAATATTTGCTTATATATTTATTTAATTTATTTCTATATTCTCCATTCTACTGTGCGCTCCAAGAGGGTGAGGCAGTGTTGGTTTGCCACACGTTCTATCACCAGCAACAAGCACAATGCCTAGTGCACAATAAATATTTGTTGAGTAAAGTTACCAATTCCCTAATATTAACCCTACATTTCTTCAAGTTTAAAAACCAGTGATATTAGAAATCCACCAAAAAACAATCAGCAGCAAAAATAACATAAATATAGTGAAACAGGTAAACTTTTATTAGCTTGATTTGTTTTATCTCATTAAACATGGATTAATTCAACAAATTCTAAATGCCAATTACTGTGATCTTGTGTTTCTTGAACAAAGACTTGGTTCCTATTTTTCTTCGTAAAGTCATTTTAAAATAGAGCGCTCACTTACTATTTGGGGGGGGGGCGCTGGTTAGGGGGTACCGGGATTGAACTCAGGACCTGGTACGTGGGAAGCAGGTGCTCAGCCACTGAGCTACACCTGCTCCCCGTCACTTACTCTTTTTAAGCCCTGGATCAATTTATTTTCTATGCACTTGGTAGATCCCAAGTAACGTGTAAGTCACAATGTTCACATGTACAATGTACAGTCTTTGTTTTAAAAGATGCCTTTAGTAATGTTGAATGTTATATGTAAGGGATGGGTAGGGAATGTCTAAGTCTTGTGTAGTGATTAAGGCCTTGGGCTTTACATTCAAACAGTTCCAGAGCATAAACGACGGCAAACCTGAGCAGATGTGACCACACTGAGACGGCACGCCAATCTCACTTGCAAATAGCAGTGCAGAAGTCTGCACATTAAAAAATACTACACCAGGGGTCGGATGTAGCTCAACTGGTTGGGCATCCGTTTCCCATATGGAGGGACCCGGGTTCGATCCCCGGGACCTCCCGGTAAAAAAAAAGAAAAAAAAAAAATTCTACACCACTAGCATGCGCATGCTATTTCCAAAACACAAGAATGATCCAACACCAGGAAGTCCACTTTAAGAAAATTCACCATACAAATAGAATTTGGAAGAAAAATTACATGATATTCTCACTGGTGCAGAAAATGCTTTTGATAATATTGAATATCCATTCTTGATTTTTAAATCTTTAATAAAATAGGAATAGGAATAACTGGAGAAAATATATCTCTCAAGCAAAAATCCAAATAATGCTTACTGATGAATAAAGCATTCCCATTAATATCAGGAATAAGACAAGGCTATTCACCATTACTAATATTATTTAGCCTAGAATTAGAAAAACAGATAATAACAAGAGATATAAAAATGTAAAAGGAGACAGAATTTCTAGATGATATAATTGTATCTGGAATACACAAGAGAATTAACTGAAATGCCATGGTAAAAATAGTATTATACAGTGGTTGAGTACACTCTTTTGGGGGCGGGGGAGGGGGTGTTCTGGGGCCCAGGATTGAACCCAGGACCTCGTATGTGGGAAGCTGGCACTTAAGCACTGAGCCACATCGGCTTCCCTGAGTTGGTTTTATTGTTTGTTTTGCTTGTTGTTTTTGTTTGTTTGTTTGTTTTTAGGAGGCACTGGGAACCCGAACCCAGGACCTCCCATGTGGAAAGCAGGTGCTCAACTGCTTGAGCCACATCCGCTCCCTATTGTTTAAAAAGATCAATGGCCACCTTATATTATATAAAAAATTTAAAAATATAATAAAGAAAAGTTTTTATTAAAAGCAACAAAGAAGCTAAAATACTTAGTAATAAACAAGAAATTTGAAAGACCTATGGAAAAAAAACTATAACATTTTAATAAAAGATATAAAAATTGTGAATAAATTAAAAGATGTATTCTGTGTTTGAATAGGAAGATAGTCCTCCCTAAATCAATCTCTACTTTAATGAGATCTCAATAAAAATAGCAACCAGATATTTTTCTGGAACTAGACTAACAGATCCTAAATTTGATATGGAAAATTAAAAAAAATAAAGAATAGTCAGGGACAGGTCTTACCAAATATTAAAACATAATATAATGCAAGTTATTAAAGCCAGTGCAGTACATTTGCTTCAGTAGACAGACAAATAGATGAATGGAATAAAGTCTAGGAATAAAAATATATATATATGGAAACTTAGTACATGATAAAAATGCCTTTTTTCTTTAACCAAGAGGGAAAATATGGACTACTCAAAAGACGTTGGAAAACTCCCAGGGAAGTTGGGAAAATAATAGGTCCCTACCTCATACCTTACACTAAAATTTATTGTTGATGGTTGAAATAGGTACACATAGAAAATATTAAACAGTAAAAGTACTAGGGATAAAAGCAATAATTTTTTTTAAAGATTTTATTTATTTATTTCTCCCTGCTCCCCTCGTTGTTTGCACTCGCTGTTGCTCTCTGTGTCTGCTCATCTTCTTTTGGGAAGCACCGGGAACCGAAGCCGGGACCTCCCATGTGGGAAGGAGGTGCCCAATTTCTTGAGCCACATATGCTCCCTGTTTGTTGTATCTCTTGTTGTGTCTCCCTGTTGTGTCAGCTCGCTGCACCAGCCCGTCGTGTCAGCTCGCTGTCTTGCTCATCTTCTTTAGGAGGCACTGGGAACCGAACCTGGGACCTCCCATGTGAGAAGTGGGCAGCCAGCCCACTGCTTGAGCCACATCTGCTCCCACAATGATTTTTTTTGAGAACCTCAGAGTGAAAAAGACTTTCTAACATGGACCCAAAAAAAGGGGGGAATAAGAGATCATAAATTTAAAAATAGATAAATTCAATTATATGCAAATAAGAAAACTGCCCAGAAAAAGAAACACCACCAATAGACAAATGGCATACTGAGAAGGAAATTTTGCCCTAGTACATAAGAGTAAAGGATTAATTTCTGAAAAAATAAATATATCCCTACAGTCAGTATGAACAAAAGCCAAAAAAAAAAAACAAAACAAAAACAAAAAACAAACAAAAAAAAAACCATGTAAAGTAGAAAGAACACAAAATTAAAATTTGACTAAAAGTAATTACAAATGGCTTTTAAATGTGTGAAAATATACTCAACAAAATAAAATATACCAAAAATGAAAATTATAAAGAAATATTTTTTTGCTCGTTGTAATACGTTGGCAAGATGTAAAAAAATGTAAACTGGTATAATCTCTGTTGCAGGCAATGTGGCAATACTATCAAAATTTAAAACACATTGCAGAACAAACTACGAGGAATTTATCATTCATGCGTATTTTCCCCCAAAGAATAATATTCATTGCAGCAATATTTCTGATATTTGAAGACTGGAAAACCTTGAATGTCCATCAAAAAGAGACTGTTAAAAATTCTGATTATTTCAATAAAGTGGGATGTTAAGGAAGGTACAGAACACTATGTATAGCATGCTACCATTTGTCTGAGAATAGTGGGGATAAATATGTGATTTTTTAAAATCAATAAGCTATTTCTCAAAAGATGTTGTATTAGTCAGGGTTCTCTCAGAAATCAGGATCAACAGGAGATATCTATCAATAATATGAAATTTTATAAGAGTCTTTCACATGACAGTGGGGATGCACAAGTCCAGGTTCCACAGGCAGGCTGCGAACCAGGAGATCAGATGAAAGTCCAATAAAAGGTCCTTGATGAGTTTCTGGGAGAAGTTGCCTGTCCTGGGAAATTCTCTCTGAATGTTGAAATCACTTCCCCTTTTAAGGTATTCAACTGGTTGGATAAAAGCCTCACCCATAGCTGACGGCAGTCTCCCTAATTGATGCAGATGTAATCAGCCATCCACCCAGTAAACTCACTGGTGACCAAAGTCCATAAATGTCCTTGTATTATAATTAGCCCAGTGCTTGCTGGACCAAAAACCTGGACACAATTACCTGGCCGAGTTGACACATTAGCCTAACCACAGATGTATTATAAACTGGTAACTAATTAACCAAAAAGGAAATCAGGGGACTTGGGTATGGAAAAGAGAAGGAGACTTATTTTCACTTTCTACCTTTTTATACATTTCTCTTCTTCTTCTTTTTTTTTTTTTTTTTTTTTTTGTATTTTAAACCACATACATGTATTACTTGTTCCAGTTAATTGTACAGCTAATGTTTAAGGAAATAAAAAATAGAGTGAAAATGAATAAAAGAAGCTTTCACTTAAACAGGAACACTTTATGATCAGATAGAACTTTGTTCAATTCCTAACTATGCCACTTGCTAAAAGTATAACCTCAAACAAGTTATTTCACCTCTCTGAACCTCAATTTCCTCATTTATACAACAGAAACAAAAAGTGTGCCTACTGGATATGATTGATGTGATATTTAAGAAGCTAAGCACAGTTGTCAGGCAAATGTGGAGTGTCCAACATAAATGGTAGTTATCATTATTACTTTGTCATTTAAGTCTCACTAAAATCTTAATGGGCAAGGATGAAAGCCTGTTGTTATCATCCCACTCCCATTTTGCTAGTGAGGGAAGTGGATTTTGATAACAGATTCCAATAGGTTCAAAAGATTCAAGGTTCCAAATATCATTTCTCCCATTCATACCTGAATCCAGAATTTTTTTTTTAATTCTGGAAAAAAAAAAAAAAAAAAAAAGTTCTTTCTATTTAAGGCAACAATTCCAGTAAAGCTCATGTCTAAACCACATGAGTTGCAAAGCTCAGTTTTTTGACAATTGATTATTACATGTTGATCGTATTATCACTCTTTACATCTTTTATCTTTTATTACTAGATAAAAGATATCATGTGATAATGTGTGTGAAATAGCCATAGCTCAAAACAATCACTCACCAGGCAAGCTTAAGAGGATTCAGTCCTATTAAATTCACTATAAATTGTGGTGGGAGGTGTGGGAGGTGGGCAACATGGGAATCCCAGTGGGTTCCGTGTAATATTTTGGGTAATCTAAGCACCTCTTAAAATATATGTATATATATATATATATATATAAATAACATTTTTGTAAGCAAATACACATATATGGATATATTTATATATCATTTTGCAAATGTTTGTATGTATTGTGAGAATTTTGAAAACCCATAATAAAAAAAAAAATTCACTATAATTAAGAGTATTAGACTTGTTTATGAACCAAGGATAAGAATGATAAAATACCCCTCAACTCTCTATTTCTTGTTTCCAGGGCCCAACTACGTTGCCACTACTGTCTTTGGCCTTGTTTGATTGCAAGGAGTTTCCCAATCAAGAGAGGTTTGACCCAGACCACTTTTTGGATAAAAATGGCAACTTCAAGAAAACAGAATACTTTGTGCCCTTTTCTCTTGGTAAATACAAATAAACCCACGCAGACCATACACATGCACTTCTTGGAGAATTTTTAGTTTCACTGAATTTATTGCCTATCTAAATAATCCACTGATGATAGAAAAGTTAATCAAATCAAACTGTTATAATCCCCCAAGTCTGGATAGAGCCATTTAAGTCTACACCAATTGAATCAAGTAAGTCATCCATGGACTATTTTGTTGTCTAATGATTGAGTATAATGCCAGTTTAACGAGACAAAACAAGTCAATCCAAATTCAGCTGTTATATATTACCAAATGAAAAAGGAATCTGCTTTTGAAAAATTTGGCTGTTGATCCCCCCTTTACAGTATTAGCTTTTCTGGAAGGAAAAAAAAATACCATTTCCTTTCTTCTTTTTCCAGTGTTACCTGTTATTAATTTTCTGGTTCTTATATAGTCTGAGTCCATCAAGAAACCTTTGCCACATTGTCGTCCTTCTTCCCTCTGAAATTCGGAGCCCCACATACACTTGCACGCTTGTACAAAAGCTTGTTGGTACCAGTCGCTATTTCCCATTTATTAAAAAACACTAGGAAAAAAGAAAAAAAAAAAAAAAAAGAAAAGAAAAAAGACACTAGAGAAGTGGTTGTAGCTTAATGGTTGATCACCTGCTTCCTATGTACAAGGTCCCAGGTTCAATGCCCCATACCCCCTAAAAAAAAAAAAAAAAAAAAAAAAAATACAAATTTGATGTCATATCAAAGCTGTTAGATTTAACTACTGACCCTGAGCCCAAGCTCTGTGTCCAAATGCAGAATGCTCCTTTCCGGCCCCTGCTCTTTTCACACACACACCACCCCCCACTCCGAACCACAGAACATTCTCTCCCCCAATGATAAGGCAGTTCTCAGAAAGTCACTCCCTACCCTAAGAAAAGCAAGCATGGCACTTTCGGGCCCCCCCCCCCCATATCTTCATGGCCATCTCCAACCCCGCCCAACTCTGCCAGTTCAAAAGGTACTCCCCAGCTCAGTCAGACGGGCTAGGGTCTCTCTTCAGACCTCCGCCACGCTGGCCACCTAATAAACTCCTACCTGAATCTTGGTCTGTCTCCGAGCCTCATTAAACCGGAATCGAAGAAAAGCAAGCTCCATGGACCTTTAAAAAAATACATTTGGAGGGGGTGGGTATGGCTCAAATGGTTGGGCGTCCATTTCCCATAGGGAGGGACCTGGGTTCAATCACTGGGACCTCCTGGTAAAATAAAAGAAAAATATACAATGTGCGTGGGTGAGCCACCGACCCCGCCTAACCACGCAGCAAGATGATGACCTAACAAGAGAGTGACACAAGGGAGAGCCAAGAGGAGATGCACTGAAAAACCAGGAACTGAGGTGGCACAGGTGGCAGAACGCCTCTATCCCACATCGGAGGTTCCCAGGATCAAATCCTGGAGAAGACATTAGGAGAAGGATGAGAGGAGAGGGCAGGAAACAGACACAGAGATTTGTCCAGCAAATGGACACAAAACAGGAAAAACGGGGTGGCAGGGGGAGAGGGGTTAAAATGGATAAAAAGTAAATAAATAAATCTTTAAAAATAATACATTGGTTCATTCTGTGCAATCTATTCAATAACCTACTTTCCCTTAATATATTATGATAAAAGATAGCCGTTGGTATTAGATATTCTTCCATATAAACATTTTTAGGTTGCCTTGCATGATCGATGCACAATGACTTATAAAATCAAATTCTAGGTGGGTGTATAGGCTTCATTTAATTCATCAGTATCATAACTAATGATGCAGGGAAGCGGCTGTGGCTCGGTCAGTGGGGCTCCCGTTTACCATATGGGAGGCCCCGGGTTCGGTTCCCGGGGCCTCCTGGTGAGGGCAGGCCCGCCCGCATGGCATGGTTGGCTGGCCCGGCGAGCACAGGCAGCAGGGGGGGGGATGAATGAATAAATGAATAAAATCTTTGAAAAAAAGGGAAAAAAAAAAAAACTAATGATGCAAGTGACATCCTCAGAGATGGACCTCTTTTTCCTACATTTCCAATATTTTGACATAATATTACTAAATATCCTTCTAGAAAAACCACCTCCAGCAGTTTATAAAAGTTCCCCTTTGTGATCAGTGTTTTCGGTGGCTTTTGGGGGCATACTGTATTTGAACATGAAGCCAGCTAATGGATATGTTTCCTCCTTCCAGGGAAACGGACCTTGTCAGAGAGGGTCTGGCCCACATGAAGGGATGCGGGTTCCTGACCACCATCTGCAGAACTTCTCCCAGAAGCCCCCAGTTGAGCCGAAGGAATCAGACATCAAACCCCTGTCACTGGGCTTATCAACATCCCACCACATTACAAACGATGTCTTATTCCTAGATAAAAGAACTTTTATCTTTAACCACTCAAATCAAAGTAATTGCTTTTATTCCCCCTAGAAATAGTCTATCTCTACCTTTTAAATTCAGCGTAGGACAGAAACGCTACTCACTGAAAAACATGATGAACATTTGTTTAAATCTTCAAACCCCTTGACAAAAAGGAGCTGTTTCCTGAAAAGCCCAAGGTTACAAACAATATTTTACAGTACCATATAAACCATACTCCAGAGGAAGCAAGGCAAGATCCAAGAAGGACTTTATCAGAGACAATCAGCAAATAGTGTAGCCGTCACTATTTTTGTGGCTTTGAAGATATGCTAATTTTCGGTAATACATTTTTTTTAAGATAGACAATATAACGGCCTAAGGGTACTTTTCTATCTCCCATTGAAATCACTTATGTGATTTCTTCCAAGTTCGTAAAATAAAGCCTTATTTCCACAATAGATTTTCTTTGTATGTTTGGCTTTATTTCAAGTCCGAAAAATCTATTTACTGAAAAAGAAATCTGTGTGTGGAGGGGAATCTACAAGTAGGATATGATAAATACATTACATTAACTGATAATCTCCTATCACAAACCTCCCCCTGCCCTGCCCATCTATTTGTAACCATCGATTTACACAGGCCCGAGGAGCCTCCTTGGATAAGTCAAACCATGTTCACTACTAAGATTTGGACATGCATAGCTGTGTTCAGTTCAGAAAATGGTGAGGGGTGGGGTTGGAGGTGGGAGAGCAAGATATCAAGTTGCAAGGAAAGACTGAGCATTGCTAAGAGACCCTAACTGCCAGGAGTAATTGAAAAGGAACTCCGTTCTTTATTTCTGTCTTGTAAAGAACATTAGAGGGAAATGGATGTGGCTCAAGAGGTTGGGTGTCCGTCTACCATATGGAGAGACCGGGGTTCGATCCCCGGTACCTCCCGGTAAAAAAAAAAAACAAAAAAAAACACCACATTAGACTACAGCCACATTTCTCCACCTCCCTTCCCTTATCTTCTCAATTCCTTTGCTCTCAGTAGGATTGCTCACTTGTCTGTTCCCTGTCCCCCAAAAGTAACCAAATCAAATCAAACCTTACAATCATCACTCACTTACCTTTCTCCTTTTGTTCCCTCTTCCCTTCTTAAGTTCTTTATTATACTGTAGTTTAACCTACCCTTGCAAACTAAAGTTTCCTCTTTGTTCATTCTAGTAATTCTGCATCCCAAGTCAGAGAACCCAGACAGCAAATTCAAAACTCCTCTAAGTATGCCTGGAAGCAGGACAATCTGTGTGACAAAGGGCACACTTCCCTTTAGCTGGAAACAGGGATGAGAGTGGGAGGAAGGAGTGACTATATCTATGTTAATATATTGCCTTTACCAGAGGATATAAAAGGTTGAAGTAGAAAAAGAGCTTTTCTTAGGACAATTTCTTAGGAATTGTCAGAGCATTGTGTATTTTTTTTCCTCTCACCAAAGGCAATTTAAAAATGCTGCTTCCCCATCAAAGCAAGCTGAGCAAAAGGGGCTTCAAGAGAACTATTTGGAAACAGATTGTGGCAGTTTGATGTAATTATGAATTCCAAAAATATAATTGGATCATGCTTGTAAACTGATCTGTTAATCTGGGCATGATTAGGTTAGGATTAGGGCATTGAGCCCCACCCCTTTTTGGGTGGGGAATTGAATATAAAAGGCAAGGCAGGGGTCGGATGTGGCTCAACTGGTTGGGCGTCCATCTCCCATATGGAGGGACCCGGGTTCGATCCCCGGGACCTCCTGGTAAAAAAACAAACAAACAACAAAAAAAGGCAAGGCAAAGGACAGTTGAAGCAGTCTTTTGAGAAGAAGTTTTGATGTTGGAAAGAAGGCCCCAGGAGAAGAGAAGCAAGCCGTTCGCCTGATCTCTGGAGAGAAACACAGCCCCGGGAAGAGAGGAACCCAGAAGCCTGAACCCTGGCAAACGCCGGCAGCTGTCTTGCTCCAACACGTGGCAATGAACATTGGTGAGAGAAGAAACTTAATGCTTTATGGCCTGGTATCTGTGGACTTCTACTCCAAATAAATACCCTTTATAAAGACCAACCCAGTTTTGGTATTTCACATTAGCACCCCTTTGGCTGACTAATACACAGATGTTTCTAAGGCTTGGAGTAGCACATTGCAAAATCTATTGAGGAGTTAATATTTTGTACCATGGGATATTATCTGGAACTGAGGCACTCAGAATACTCAGATTAGCATCCATTTCATGTATGCATACATATATATAAACATACATGTTTATGTATACATAATATATGTGTGTATGTGTGTGTTATCTTTCTCATATGGCTAATATCTAATTTTTGAGAAGCACTTGCACATCCTTTGACCCTATGAATTCTGGGAGTGTAGGCCATTCCCAAAACAGCTCCAGCCACTGTCTCTCACCATTATGTTACCCGATTTTGTCTAGGTCCTTGGCTAAACTGCAGGAAATGATTTATCATCACCAGCAGCCTTGATTTGGATGTTTTTCTCAGCCTCAGAACTGTAAGCTTTTAACCCAATAAATCCCATGGTAAAAGCCAGCCCATTTCTGGTATATTGCAATGGCAGTCTTTAGCAAAATAAAACAACCTTCAATAACCTCTCATGCCCTGGTCTATCTGAAGTTGTCTGGAGACCTGGCAGATGAATTTTAGCATCAGTATGTATTCTATTTTATTTTATTATTTTATTTTATTTTATTGTGTGGTACTGGGGCCAGGAATTGAACCTAGGACTTCGTATGTGGAAAATCGGTGCTCAACCACTGAGCCACATTGGCTCCCCTGAGTTCATTTTTTCATTTGTTCATTTTGTTTTTAGGAGGCACCAGGGACTGAACCAGGACCTCCCATGGGGGAAGCAGGTGCTCAACCGATTGAGTCACATCCACTCCCCTTCAAAATTGTCAAGGTCATCAAAAACAAGGAAAATCCAAGAGACTGTTACAGCCAAGAGGAGCCTAAGGAGCCTAAGGAGGCATTACTAAAGGTAATGTGATATCCTGGAGAGGATATACACATGAGTTAATACACATACATGTATGTCCTTGCTCTTTCAGCTTAGAGGGCCTAAAAGCAAGCAATAACCTGAGGCAATAAGCACACCCAGCCCTCAGATCTTGATATCTAATGCCATACTCCAATAAAAGCAACCAAGGCTCTTTGAAGAAAGGCTCATTCTAGTTCTTGGGCAGAAAAATATACAAGATAATCCTGGAGCATTTTGTAGTGCTAAAAAATAAGGAGCTGCTTTAAAAAAAAGGAATGCAAAAAATTCCTACATTGATGGGGATATGTCAAAGGGACACAGGAGCCAACTGAAAGAGCTCCCAATGGCCATAGCTGGAACTTAAACAACAAAATTAAGCAGTATCGGCTTATATCCCAAGGTATAAAATAAATATCCACGAGTCCATACTTATATAAATAAATGACTAAGTAAGTAAATGGAGGAGAAAAGATAAATCTTCCATGTAGAATTCCAAATGATTTACGTAGATGCTCCACCCTCCAGGAGGTGGAGCGTAAAAACTAAGGAAATCCTAGGTAAAGTATGAACTTAATAATAATTTATCAATATTGGTTCATTAATTGTAACAAATGTACCATACTAATATTAGATGTTAATAATAGAGGAAATTAAGTGCAGGGCATATTGGAACTCTCTGTACTATCTTCTCAATTTTCCTATAAGTCTAATACCATTCTAAAAAATAGTATCTTTTAAAAATGTGGCCAAAGGATTTAAGTATATATTTCTTCAAAGAAGATGTAAGGATGGCTAATAGGCATACAAAAAGATGCGCAACATCATTAATCATTAAGAAAATGGAAATCAAAATCATAGTAAGATACCACTTCACACCCATTAGGATGGTTATAATAAAAAAGACAGACAATAACAAGTGTTAGCAAGGATGTGGAGAAATTGCTGGTGAGATTTTAAAGTGGTGCAGCCACTTTGGCAAATAGTTCCTCAAAATATTAAACATAGAGTTACCATATGACCTAGCAATTCCAATCCTTGCTATCTACCCAAAAGGACTGTAATACCTCCACATTAAAAAAGAAGAAAGAACTTGTACTTGACTGCTCATGGCAGCATTATTCATAATAGCCAAAAAGTAGAAATAACCTAAATGTCCTTCAACGGAATAAGAGATAAACAAAAAGGGGCATTATTTGACAAGAAAAAAGAATGGAGTACTGATATAGGTTACAACATGGATGAACCTTGAAAACATTATTCTAAGTGAAAGAAGCCAGTCACAAAAGACCCTATATTTATTCTTCACTTTATATGAAATATCCAGAATAGGCAAATCCTTAGAGACAGAAACTAGACTAGTGTTTGCCTAGAGCTGGCAGAGAGGGGATCTTGGCAGGAAATGGTGAAGTAGGTTAGATAAGGAATCAATAGTTGGATCTGGAACCTGGCAGAAAAATCGCTGCCATTAACACGTCTTCTTCAATACCCCCAAGATGGATGCTGGAAGACTCTCAAGAGATTTTCCCATTCAGAATGAGATTTCCTCTGGATGCCAGGAGAAGCCCCGGATATTCTCCACGGACCTTATCATTGGACCCTCCTGGGGGATTGATGGGTGGGGTAATCAATCAAAACAGCAAACAGTTGGAACTCCTCCCATGCCATTAGCAAAGGGGTGGAATAATTAATGTTTCAAAAAGCAAATGCAAAGGCCTTTTGCTCTTTCTTGGCTTTTGACCCCTGTTCTTGCCTTCTGAGTCCTGTTCTCGCTGTGTCCCCCCTGCGTGGATCAATATGCAAATAAAACCGGGGCATTCATAATCTATAATGGGCAATTGTAGTCTGTAAATTGGCCCTTTTTATCACTCTTGAACCCCTTCCTTTCTACCTCTGACCTATGATCTGTTATTTTCTCTTAATAAATTACTGGCCTAACTAACCTGACATGCTCTTGAAATTCATCTTCTGCAGTGTAGTCAAGAACCTAGACAAAATCCAGTAACAATGGGAAGTGGCTGCTAATAGGTATGGGGTTTCTTTTTGAGATGATGAAAATATTTTAAAATTATATATTTATGATGGTCCTACAACTCTGCAAATATTCTAAAAAACACTGAACTGTAACCTTTAAATGGGTGAATTTAATATTATGGTATATGAATTACATATCAATAAAGCTGTTAGTCTATAAGTTACATTAATTGTCTTTTTTTCCATGCAATCCCATATTCTTACCACTTTGTAATAGTAACATACATCTGTTCTAGTTCACAGAAGAACATTTTTTTATTTGTATTATTAACTAGAATCCTAATTCACTTCCGGGTTCACTATGTTATTCAATTTCTAGATTATTCTCTAGCATTCTTTCAGTTGACATTTACATCTCTAGACTATTCCTTTCAGCCAAATTCCATTTATAAACCAGCCATGCTAATTATACTCACTATAATGTGTTACGATCTCAACTCTATCCATTTCCACACTTTTACAGCCAAGCTAATTGAAAATTCTACACACATTAAGCATCTGTACCCTTTCTCAGTCCTTATCCTATCTCTTAGTAACCTATAGTCTAGGTTTTAACTCCATGTGTTTATTGTTTGTATTTAGTTCATATAAGTGAGACCATATAATATTTGTCCTTTTGTGTCTGGCTTATCTCAGTTAGCATAATGTCCTCAAGGTATGGCCAACGGATTTTTGACAAGATGACAAAGACTACTCAATTGAGAAAGAATAGTCTCTTCAACAAAAAAATGTTGCTGGGAAATGTGTATCTCCATTTGCAAAAAAAAAAGGAGGATCCCTACCTCACACCAGATAAAAAAATAAACTCAAAATGGATCAAAGACTTAAATATAAGAACTAGAATTATCAAACTCCTAGAAGAAAATGTAGGGAAACATCTTCAGGATCTTGGGTTAGGCAATGGTTTCTTAAACTTTATATCCACAGTACAAGCAACAAAAGAAAAAGTAGATAAATGGGGGCTCACCAAAATAAAAAAGCTTTTGTTCCTCAAAGGACTTTATCATGAAAGTAAAAAGACAACCTACACAATGGGAGAAAATATTTGGAAACCACATATCTGTTAAAGGATTAATATCCAGTATATATAAAGATACCCTTCAACTTAACAACAAAAAGACAAACAACTCAATTTAAAAATGGGCAAAAGACTTGAACAGACATTTCTCCAAAGAAGACTTACAAATGGCCAGAAAGCACATGAAAAGATGCACAACGCCCTTAGCCATTGGAGAAATGCAAATCAATACCACAATGAGATACCATTTCACACCCACTAGAATGGCTGCTATTAAAAAATCAGAAAATAGCAAATGTTGGAGAGGATGCAGAGAAACAGAAGCATTCATTCGTTGCTGGTGGCAATGTAAAATGGTGCAGCCACTGTGGAAGACAGTTTGGCGGTTCCTCAGAAAGCTAAGTATAGACTTCCCATATAATCTGGCAATCCCACCACTAGGTATATACATACCTAAAAGAATTAAAAGCAGGGGCTCGAACAGATATTTGCACACCGATGTTCATAGCAGCATTATTCACAATTACCAAAAGATGGAAGCAACTCAAGTATCCATCAGCCGATGAATGGATAAATAAAATGTGGTATATACATACATACAATAGAATATTATTCATCTGTAATAATGAATGAAGTCCTGATACATGCAAACACATGGAAGACATCATGTTGAGTGAAATAAGCCACACACAAAAAGACAAATAGTGTATGATCTCACTGATTTGAAACAATTAGAATAAGCAAACTTACAGAGTCAGAGTCTAGAATATTGGCTACCAGGGGCCAGGGTGGGGATAGGGAATGGGAAGTTAAGGCATAAAATATACAGGGTTCCTGTTTGGAATGATAGACATGTTTTAATAATGGATGGTGGTGATGGTAGCACAACATTGTGAATGCAATTAACAACACTGGGATATATATCTGAATGTGATTAAAAGGGGAAATGTTAGATTGTATATATATATATTTTTAAGTCCATGGAACAACACTACACAGTGAACCCTGCATTAAATCATGGACTTTAATTAATAGTACAATTATAAAAATGTGCTATCAGCAATTGTAACAAATGTTCCACACTAATGCAAGGGGGTGTTTTTGGGGTAATATATGGAAATCCTGTATTTTACACATGTTGTTCTATAAACCCACATCTCTAATGAAAAAAAAAAATCTTTGGCCTTAGTGATGTCAAATGTCTCAAAGATCTTTGCATACTCCTGCTTGATTTATTTAGAGTGATTAGCCCTAGCTCTGAATTTGGTGAAGCTGGACTCAACTTCCTATTTGTGGTCATTTGGGTGAACCCCCATGGATTTCTGTTTGCAGGGCTCTTACAAACCAAATCCAAGTTTGCTCAGGACTTTCTTTCCCACTTATCTTCTCTATCACTTTCTAGCAGATAAGGAATATGCATTGGGTTGGATGTGGCTCAACTGGTTGGGCGTCTGTCTCCCATATGGAGGGACCGGGGTTCGATCCCCGGGACCTCCCGGTAAAAAAAAAAAAAAAAAAAAAAAGGAATATGCATGGTCTTCAGTGATGATCCAGATAATCAAAGTGCAGGAAAAAAATTGGGGGTTTAGACAACAATTATTTTTGTCTTCAAGGTCAGGATTTGCTTCAGGTGGCAACATAGAGTAGAAGAAAACTACTAAATTTTGGAATCTGATTAAATCTGACACTTTCTAGCTGTGTGACATTGGACAGGTCTAGATCTTCCCTGATTTCATTTGAAAAATGGAATTAATATTATATAATGCTCCATTATATAATAGGGACACATTGGATTTCTCTTTTACTTTCTTGTCATCACACTATATTTCTCTGAACCTAAAATGTCATCTGTTTCAAGACACATTTCAATTTCAGAATTGTTCAAATATGAAAGAAAGAGCACTTGAGAATCAATGAAATGTAATTACCCTTACTATATTTTGACCCATAGTTCCTTAGTGTTCCAGTTAACAGGATAATTGACGTCTGATGTATGGTAGTCTCTTCATCCCCAATGACCAGATCATTTAGAGTCAGGTTTCTATTTTCCAGTTAACCTTCTGCCTGATACCCTGATACCTTCTTTGATGTTACACCAGTAAACACACCTCACATTAGTTCCTCAAACTCAGAAAAAGCCACTTGACAAGAAGGATTACACAGGTACAGGCTATTTACAAATTAGGCAACACTGGTACACAAAATGGATTCAGAGTCCACGCCATGCGTGCTTTCCATTGGCTAGAGGGCAATCTGAGTCAACATTTCACTGAACCAATGAATTACCCTGTTGGGTGCAGGGCTAGTGGGAGGCATACGAGGGAACGTAGACTTCTGGAATTCTACTGAGTCATTTTCTGTCCTGTTCTAAAGTCATTAAAATGTAAATGCAGTTCTTTATTTTTTTTCAACATTTGTTGAATATCTGTTTTATGCCAGGTATAGGCTAGGGACTGAGAAGCCAGATACAAAGATATTGTCCCTGGCTTTAAGGACCTTATATTTCATTCAGGGAAGACAAACAAACCAACAATTATAGCACAATGTGATACTTATAGAGAAGTGTGCACAGTGTGTGGAAAAGAATGCTTCCACAATTCTATGGAAGCACAGACAAGGGCAGGGGATAGAAAAGGGTTAGAGAACATGATGCTTAAATTTAGTTTTGAGCATCTCACCCTGTAGCATGCCTGCACTCATGTCTGGGGTTGTGCATTGTTTTTCTTTTCTTGTTTCTTAATAAACTCTTTACTCCCTTGCCTACCCTAAAAAAAGAAAAAAACAAGAGCTTAGTTTTGAAACACAAACAGAAGTCAGCTAGCTGCTGAATAGAGAGAGAAACAGGGGATCTGATGCTGGAAACATCTCCTAGATGTTCATTAATTGTAAGAAATGTTACAATTTGCTGGAAAGGCAGTGAACATCAGGTGATGGAGGGTCATGTTGCCAGGTAAAGAGGTCTGGATTTAACTGAGAAAAATGGGGAACCAATAAAGGGTCTAAGCAGTGGACGGGAGGGACAAACAGGAGACAAGCTGTGGTCTGCATTGAAGAACAAGATCTGTTGGCTGCTGTGTGGAGACTATAGTGGAATCCCAGGCAGGAAGACGAATGGGAGGCTGTTGCAATAAACTAAGCAAGGATGAATGAGAGCAGAACTGAGGTGAAATAGCAAGGGGCAGCTGTGAGGATCGTCCAGACAGAAAAAACTGAGAGGGCTTAGTGAGCGAGTAAATGTGGGGAAAGAGTGAGAAAAGAATTTAGGACAGCTCCCAGATTTTCCCATGTGAGCAACAGGTGGTGCCATTTCCTAAGATACAGAGGGATAGAGGAGGAGGAATGGCTGTGGAGGAAGAGATGCTGCATTTAGATTCAAACAGATTGTATTTGGGTCCTTGTGGAATAAGCAAAAGGAGAAAGCATCCCAGCCCAGGCAATAAAAATAATAATAATAAATACAAGTAATATATACAGTGTTTACAGAACTTTTACTGAAAAGTGAGAATTGATTGGAGCAGATAAGATGTGTGGGTGTCTGAGGGGCGTTTATCCAGAGAGGAGGATCAGCTATATAGAGCGCTGACAACCCAGCACTGGAAATTGGGCTTGAATTAAAAAGTAGAGGAAGGGGAGTGGGTATAGCTCAGTGGTTAAGCACCTGCTCTGCATCTATGGGGTCCTGGGTTCAATCCCCAGTGACTCCTAAAAAAAAAAAAAAAAAAGTAGAAAACCCAGGATTCGATGGGACTGTGTTTTGAAAGCAGTATTCAAGAATCCTTATTGTGGCAGGTTTGAGTTAAAGTGAGTGGAAGAAGGATATTTTTAATTCACTTTCAACTTTTCAAACTAACTGAAACCAAAAAAGCAAAAAATAAAAATTAAAAAGATACCTACACCTTCCATGAAACAAGAAAAAGGTTCTAACACAAATATGTGAATAATGGCTGCCACATGAAGAGAATTTTTTTAAAAAGATTTGTTTATTTATTCTATCCCCTTGCCCCAGATGATTCTCTCATCTGTCTGCTCATCTTCTCTAGGAGATACGGGGAACCGAACCCAGGACCTCCCATGTAGGAGGTAGGTGCCCAACTCCTTGAGTCACATCCTCTCCCCCTAAATAAAGTGAATTTTGATCCAAAATATGTGAGGACACAGAACCAACACATTGCTGCACAACAAGTAGAAAAGAGATGGATTTCCCTAGAATTAAGTGTCATGCTCCTGAGAGGTGCAGCCAATGATCTTCTCTGGGTAGACATGAAGGTCCATCTGAGGAAGAGTGGGAGAAGAGCCATATTCTGCAAGCTCTCTTCTCCTCTCTTTTGGAATCAAACCTCTGCCTGAGCTGGGCACATGGCTATCTGAGATAAAGACTACATCTGTGAGCTTCCCTTGCACCTAGGCATGGCCATGTGCATGAGTTCTAGCCAATAGTATAGAAGTGGAAGTGGTGTGTGAAACTTAAGGAAAGTTGGCTTTTTTTAAACAGCTTTATTGATATTCACACACCACACAATTTACTCATCAAAGTGTATAATTTGATGGTGTTTAATGTATGTATTCACAGAGTTGCGCAACCATCTCCACAATCAATCTTAGATCATTCTGCTCACGCTGAAAAGAAGCCCCACACCACTCAGCCATCATCACCCTCTGATTCCCACACCCCACAGCCCTAGACAACTAATAATCTACTTTCTGCCTCTAAGGATTTGCTTGTTCTGGACATTTCACAAAAATGGAATAACACAATATGGGGCCTTTTATAACTGGCTTCTTTCACTTGATGCAATATTTTCAAGGTTCATCCACGTTGTGGCCTATATCAGTACTTCATTCTTTTCTGAATAATAGTCCATTGTGTGGATATATCAGATTTTGTTTATCCATTCATCAGTTGATGGACATTTAGGTTGTTTCCACTTTTTGGCCATTATGAATGATACTGCTATAAACATTCAAGCACATGCTTTTGTATGGACATATGTTTTCATTTATTTTGAGTATAAACCAAGGAGTAGAATTGCTATGTTTAACACATGGAAGAACTGCCAGGTGACTTTCCAAAGCAACTATACCATTTACATTCCCACCAGTAGGGTGTGAGTATGGGAAGTTTGCTTTTCAAGGGAGGAGGTATGCTCCTTCCTGCTCTTCCTGGTGGCTGGGGTGTGAGCATCACAGCAGGGTTGGAACACCTGCTTTGGACAGTGAGCTGGAAGTGTGTTGAGATCAGCAGAACAACGAGCTAGAAGGATCCTGAGCACTGTGGTGATCAACACACTGGTCTTGAAATGCTTATTTCCAAACTCCATTTATGTAAGAAGAAAACAAAGCTACAATTATTTGTGGTTTTCCATCACCTGCAGTTGAATCTCATTCAAATAAGTCCAGAGGTTTGAGGAGCAGGGAACACCCTCAGAGAATCAGAGAACATAGAGAAAGCCATGCAGGAAGGCACAACCTGCAGAGGTGTGGCTTGATGGGCTGGCATGCCATTTTATATCTGTGCAAAATGTCTGTCTTGGTGAGTCAGGTGGGATGAAGGAGAAAGGGGATGCAGGATCAATGTATTACAACACAGAGCCCCTCAGTAAAGTGTGTTATTTTTGAGCCACACTGATGTCCTGAATCTTAATCTCTGAGAAAAGATGTAACAGCAGAGAGCATGAGATTTTTGATGAGAAGTGTTTGAAATAACAACCCTGAGCTGACACTGGGAATGACTCCTGCTCACGTTCTCCATCCCTTTCCACTCTATTTTTCAACAAATAGTAGCCTGGACAGGAACTCCTCCATTCAAAGAAAAGTAATGGCAATAATATGGAGATTGTTAGGTGTGAGGGCTTGGAGCTAAGTACCCAAGAAAAACATGTTCTTAAATTTGATCCATTCCTGTGTGTGTGAACCCAGTGTAAGTAGGATCTTTGATGAGGTTACTTCAATTATGGTGGGGCCCAACTCAGTCAGGATGGGTTGTAATCCCATTACTGGAGGACTTATAGGGAAGGCCACAGAGGAAGAAAGCCAGAGAGAACAGCCAGAGGGTGGAAGTCAATGGAGCCCAGAAGAGAAAAGAGTAAATGCCACCATGTGCACTGCCATGTGACAGAAAAGCCAAGGACCAAGGTTCTCAGGCAACCAGCCACAAAATGCCACAGTCTTCCAGCAGAAAGCATTGCCTTGGTGATGCCTTGATTTTGGACTTCTCCTAGCCTCAAAACCATGAGCCTTAGAGCCGTAAGTATCTTTAAAAAACAAAACAAAACAAAAAAAACCCACAAAACACGTGAGCCAATACATCCCCATTGGTTATGCCAATCCACTGCAGGGTATTTGTTTTCGCAGCCAAGAAACTAAAATACTGGGAGGGTGGGCGTGGGGGAGGGGTGGGGAGAGAAGCGTACATCAGAGAAATTATTTCAGACAACAGGAAAAAAAAAAGAGTTCAGGTGAACAATTTTCCAATGTCTCAAGTCACAGGTATTATGATTAATTTGGGAAAACATTTTAGAGGGAGGAGTAAGAGATTAGAGAGGAAATGGTAAGGCATCTTCATAAAGAGATGAGATTGACCTAGAAGAGCTCAGGAAGCAAAAAAAGAAAACCATTACAAAAAGCTCAGCATAGCCTTAAAACACCAAGAGAACATCGTTTTTCTTAAAGACCTCAAAAGTTCGTCAAGACCAGTGGAACAGACAGAGTCACTGAAAACCTTGATTTTATGGCAGGATTGACAAGTAAAACAAACTTATTCTGAAGGCCAGACAAATGCGCTTTGAAATGCCATAAACCTGATATCATGGAAAAAGGAATTTTTTTTCAGTTCTAAATAATATTTCTACTGAGCTCCTTTTCCTTCTCTACAAATTTTTTGTTTAACGCTTAATAATGAGAAATAACAAAATTAGTTTTTTCTTCTTAAAGAAAACAGAGAAGGGAAAGAAGGAAGGAAGGAAGGAAGGGAAGGAGGGAGGGAGAGAGGAAGGGGAGGGAGGAAGGAGAGAAGAAGGGAAGGAGGGAGGGAGACAGAAAAAGAAAGAGAGAGAAGGAAGGTGGAAAGAAAGATGCTGCAATTTTTAAAAATGATAAACATTGTATCATTAAGATAGCTAAATAACTGCAAAAATTATAGGCCCAGAACTGACTGTAAATATTATAATAGGGCGATGTAAAAATGATACAACTAACAAATCCCCAAGCTTTAGCGCACATTGGAAGTTTTAGGACAAGAGAGAGCTAATTTCATGTCATTCCCTGTTAAAAGCTCTCCAATGGCTTCCCATTTACTTTTAGAATTAAATCTGAACTTGCCAGATGGCGATGTGTGATCCCTCCTCTCCACCCTCCTCGAGCATGCGACCTCTAGTCCTGAGACAGGAGAGCCTGCGCTGTTCAGACTCCTCCTTCTGCTGGTCTCCTCTGTCCCTAGAGATGCACCTGACTGACTCCTTTGATCATTCAAACCTCAAGTCAAATATCACTTGCCCAGATAAGCCTTCTCTGAGGACCCCTAACCTGAACCAGCCTCCCCACTCTTGCTATCGCCCAACTCAGGTCAGTCTCTATCACCGGACTTCCTTCTATTTTCTACATAAATAAAATATGACAATATCTCATTCATTTTACTGTTTATTTTCTGCCCCCTGCACCCACACACTCACACTCACACCTCATGAGAGCAGGGTCTTGCTTGTCTTATCTAACACCTATGCCAGAACATGCCACCAAGTGTTCAATATATATTTGTTGAATGAATGAACAAAAGAACCTTTTACAAAAAAAAGAAAAGAAAAGAAAAAGAAAAAAAAAAAAAAGAACTTTTTACAGCAAGAGTGAGTAGAAACCATCTGTTGGGGATTGAATCACGTCCCCAACAAAAAGCATGTCCAGGTCCTACTCCCTGGTCCCGTGGGTATGAAGCCATTTGTAAATAGACCTTTGAAGATGTTTTTAGTTAAGGTGCCCAAACTGAACGAGGGCAGGCCTTAGTCCAATATGGCTGAAGTCCTTATAGCAAAGGATATTGGCCATTAAAGAAGCCACAAGGAATAGCCAGAAGGAGGATGAGAAAGGAGAAGACATTGCCATGCACATTGCCGTGTGAGGGAAAAGCCAAAGAACCCCTGAGGTTGTGGGCCAACCAGAAGATACCAACCCTGGGAGGAGACAAACCTTCTAGCCTCTGAAACCATTAGGCAATAAATTCCTGCTGTTAAGCCAGCCCATTGTGTGGTGTTTGTTTTAGCAGCTAGAAAACTAAAACACCATCTAAAGATGAAATATGTAGTTTGAAAAACATAATAACCATCAACCCTTGATGATTTCTATGATTTTTTTCTTTAGAGCCATTAGTTGGCAACTCATTTCATCTTGTGAAGATATTTGTCTAAAGGTAAGTAATTCAGCTTTATTTCAACTTCTTTTTCTTCTGTTAAATATAAGAAATATCCAGTACAATAATTTTTATTTTTAAAAACATGAAGACTGTAATCCCAGTTTTGTAAAAAAAAAAAAAAAAAAGAAAAGAAACTATCCATCCTTCTAGCTGCAAATTCATTCATTCAACAAACACTTATTGAGCACCAGTGCGTGCCAGGCATTGCTCTGACATTGAGGGCAGAACAGTGAAACAGAAACAGAAACAGACAGAAATCCTTGCCTTTACAAGCTTACATTTTAATGGGGGATAAAGACCAAAAAAAAGGGAAGCAAATAATAATATAAAAACCTTTCAGGTAATGGTAAGTGTTATGAAAAAGAATCAAGTGAAAAGGTAGAGATACAATTGTTATTTGATAAGGGATAACAGCAGGGAGCTGGTTTAAGTAGGGAGGTCAGGTCCAGCTATTCTAATATGGTAGTATTTGAGCATGGACTTAAAAAGCCATGTAAAGGGAACAGATGTGGCTCAAACAGTTAAGCACCTGCCTCCCACATGGGAGGTCCCAGGTTCAGTTCCTGGTGCCTCCTGAAAAAATAAAAACAAACATCAGGCAAAACAGACGGAAAAACCAACTGAGGGAAGCTGATATGGCTCAGTGGTTGAGTGCCAGCTTCTCACATACGAGGTCCCAGATTCAATCTCCAGCCACTAGTATCTAAAAAAAAAAATTTTTTTTTAAAGTCATGTAAAATTATAGGAGAAGGGCATTCCAGGCAGGGAAAATAGTAATTGTAAAGGCCCTGGGGCAGAAATCAGCATAGTATGTTCCGGGACTAGAAAGAAGGACATTAACCGGAGCTTACTGACCTCTGAGGCACAGTAAGAATTTTGGATTTTCTTTGGGTTTTATTCTAAGTCACTGAAATATTGAATAGGATGACATGGTCAAGGTGGGAGAAGTAATCAGAATCTGGATATATTTCAAAATAAAGCCAGCATAATTTGCTGATATGGGGAGTGAGACAAAGAGATGGACTGTGACTGAGTCCCAGGTTTGGCCTGAGCACTTGATCAATAGTTGTGCTATTTGCTGATTTGAGGAAGACAAGGGACAGAGCAAATTTCCCCAGTAGGATTGATGTTTACCAACTGATAACAATGGTTATTCCTGGTTGATGATATGTGGGGGTAATGTTTTATTTTTATCTTTGTGCTTTTCTATGTTTTCAGTGTTTCTAGGTCTATGGAGTCATTTTTAAAAAAGATTTATTTAATTTATTTATTCCCTGCCCCCATTGTTTGAGGTTGTTGTCTGCTCTCTGTGTCCATTCGCTGTGTGCTTTCTGTGTCTGCTCATCTTCTCTTTAGGAGGCACTGGGAACTGAACCCGAGACCTCCCATGTGGGAGAGAGGCACTCAATCCCTTGAGCTACCTCAGCTCCCTGGTTTGTTGTGTCTCTCATTGGCTTGCCTATTTGTATCTCTTTGTTGTGTCATCTTGTTGCCTCAGCTTGCTGCAACTGCCCATCGCGCCATCTCACCTTCTGTAGGAGGCACCGGGAACTGAACCCATGACCTCCCATGTGGTAGATGGAAGCCCAATTGCTTGAGCCACATCCCCTTCCCTGAAGCCATTTTTTTTTTTAATTTATTTATTCATTTATCCCCCCCTTGCTGTTTGTGCTCGCTGGGTCAGCTAACCACGCCGTGCGGGCGGGCTTGCCTTCACCAGGAGGCCCTGGGAACCGAACCCGGGGCCTCCCATATGGTAAACGGGAGCCCTACTGATTGAGCCACAGCCGCTTCCCTGAAGCCATTTTTAAAAAGAATTATTATTCAGATAGCCTGAAGAACAAGAAGCCAGATGGAGTCTGTTTTCATGAAGTATCCAGGCTAAGGTGAGGGAGCAGTCACGTTTTGGAATTGGAAAGGCAATTTAATCTCCAGATTTGCCAAATAAAATACATTTTAGGGGTTCTCTCATGTGTAAATGAGATATAATGATCTCTCAATAAAGGTTAAGGTAAAGATCAAAGGGCTTGTGTGGGTAAAAGTTTTCTTGTTTTTTTTTTTTTTTTTTAAGTTTATTTATTTACTTTATCCATTTTAAACACCCCCTTCCCCATTTGCTGTTTTGTGTCCATTCGCTGGGCAATTCTCTGTGTCTGCTTCCTGCCATCTCTTCTCATCCTCCTGAGACCTCTGATGTAGGAGAGAGGTGTTCTGCCACCTGCGCCACCTTACTTCCTGGCTTTCTGAGCATCTCGTCTTGTCTCTCTCCTGTTACATCATCATCTTGCTGCATGGCTTCCGGGGCCTGGCGGCTCACCGGCACACAGAGCCTGGCAGCCCATGCGCCTTCTATATATATTTTTTATTTTACCGGGAGGTCCCGGGGATCGAACCCAGGTCCCTCCATATGGCAGAGGGACGCCCAACCATTTGAGCCACATCCGCCCCCTGGGTAACTATTTAATCACTCATTCACTCACTCAACAAGCATTTACTGGGAACTTACTACGTGCTGGGGAGACATCAGAGAATAAAACCGATAAATTGTTTTTATGCCCACAAGGTGCTTCCATCCTCACAGGGAATATCCTCACAGACAATAAATAAAGACAAAAGGTGTCAGGTGGTAATAAGTACTCTGGAGAAGCATTAAGCAGGGCCAGGTGGGAAGGGAGTGCTGGGGACAGGGTGGGTTTCCCCCATCCAGCTGACCCCACTCGGGGCCATCTGTGAGGCTGTAGCCTGGTTGAGGACTGGAGGGGGTGGGTGAGGTTAGGCTTGGAAGCCTGTTAGAAATCCTAGTGGAGCCGTGGGGCAGGCAGGTGGAGATAAAATGCTGAAGTCCAGGGAAGTAAAGTCTAGAGACAGACGTTTGAGTGCCAGCAGCACAGAGTGGGATTCATTGTGGCTTATGTGGATGAGACTAGATGAGATCACCTGAAAGTCAATGCAGAGAAGAAAGGAAATGCAAGGCCTGGGACACTCCAACAGGGTCAGGGTGATGAGGAGACCCCAACAAGCCCTTCCCTCTTCACAACCCCCCACTCCTGCACACCCCTCGACCCTTTTGTCTGGCTAACATGGAATCATTCAGAGCTCAGAGCTCAGTTCAAACACATTTTCTTTCATTCATTTTTTAAATTTATTCAGCACATGGTCCTGGGGTTAAGTGGTGAACAAGAAGACAAATTAGTCCTGGCCTTCACTGAGTTTCTCTTCTACTCGGAGAGACAGCCATTAAACAAATAAACAAGATAAATACGGACTGACAAATCAAACACTCTGATTGCAATAAACAGGAAGATAAGACCAAGCATAGCAAGCAGAGGTAGGCAGGGGGACATCTCTCTGAGTAGTTAAGGTCAGAGGTATAAGATGAGCTGGGAGAAGAACCTTGTAGCACAGGGAATTGGAAAAAGCTTGGCCTCTCTTTAGGATTATCTTTCCTTACTCTCCACACTTGGCCTGGTTCCCTCTGCTCTACTTTTAGGACACTTAAAACTCAAGAAGCTCTCAAAGCATGGCTGGTGATTTGAATTGAACTGGCCTTTTCATCCAGTTATCAGTCCAGTCAAAGAACATTTATGGAGCAGGGTTAAATAACATCAAGGCTGCCCTCCAGAAGCTCAGTGTTACTGCTAAAGAAATCTGAAAACTAAGATAACTAGAGATGTGGGTTGGGAAGTTCGGTTCTTCTGCATCAACAAATCTCTCTTTCTCTGTCTCCTCCCCACCTCCTCCCTCTTCCCTGCTTGAGGGTAAGTATCCTTCTGCCTCCTCCCAACCCTTTCTAATGCTTAGTGCACTCCTCTCTGCTCGCACTTCTCTCCAGGATTCTTTCCTCTGCTCCGTATCTGTATTCACTGAATGGGTGGGGTAGGATATTGGGCTAACATCCTCCACTATTCATTAGTTATAGGCCGGGCAAACCCCTCCTCTGAAATGAGAACTACAGTACCCTCCCTGCTGGACTATAGAAGTATGAATCATTATTATTTGCCTAAGGCACAGTGGAGACTGCCAGGCAGGGGCAGCTTTGAGGACATTCTGAACCCAGAAAGAGGAAGTGCCTAAAATTAAGATGAAAAGGAGAAAGAGAGAGAGAGCCCTGGAGGTGCCATTTGGTCCAGGCAGACACAGTCATCCGCAGGGCTGGCTTCCCAGGATTTGAGTCAAGACCCTAGGAAGCTATCAGACAAGTAAAACTTCGGTTCCAGTATCCTGCAAGAACCGAAGCTTGGTCCCAGATCGGAAAGACTGAGAGGTTTGTATGTGTGTATGTGTGTGTGTGTGTGTGTGTGTATTAGTTTCCTATTCCTGCCATAACAAATCGCCACAAAAGCAGTGGCTGAAGACAACACAAATTTATTTTACAGTTCTGGAAGTCAAAAGTCTGAAATGGGTCTCACTGGGCTGAAATCAAGGTGTTAGCAGGGCTGGCATTCCATTCTGGAGGCTCTAAGGAAGAATTTCCATTTCCTTGCCTTTTCCAGCTTTCAGAGACTGCCCACCTTCCTTTGCTCATGGCCCTTCCCATCTTCAAAGCAGCAAAGGCCAGTGGAGTCTTTCTCACATCACGTCACTCTGACCGACTCTCTTGCCTTCCTCTTTCACTTATAAGAGCCTTGTAGTTACACTGGGCTCAACTGGTGAATCCAGGAACCTCTCTCCGAGATCAGATGATTGGCACCTGAATTTCATCTGCAACCTTAACTACCCCTTTCCATGTAACACAACATGTTCAGAGGTTCCAGGGATTAGGATGAGGAAATCTTTGGGAGATCATTATTCTGTCAAACTCCCTGTACCCTCCAGCACACCCTCCCAGAGCTAGAGTGACTGCCCCTGCTTGGTGGTCCCCTGTGGTTGCATCTATTACTCTTCCCCTGTGCAGTGCTTGTCTGTGTCTTTGAGGAGAGACTGCCTTTTTCACTCTTTTTTTTTTTTTTTTTGAGGTAACAGAGCCAGGGATTGAACCCAGGACCTCGTATGTGGGAAGCCGGTGCTCAACTACTGAGTCACATCTGCTCCCCTTAGTTGGTTTTTTGGTTTGTTTGCTTGTTTTTGTTTGTTTCTTTTTAGGAGGCACTGGGAACCGAACCCAGGACCTCCCATGTGGGAAGCAGGTGCTCAACCGCTTGAGCCACATCCACGCTCCCTTTTTCATTCTTTTCCTTCCTTCCTTCCTTCCTTCCCTCCCTCCCTCCCTCCCTCCCTCCCTCCCTCCTTCCTTCCTTCCTTCCTTCCTTCCTTCCTTCCTTCCTTCCTTCCTTCCTTCCTTCCTTCCTTCCTTCCTTCCCTCCTCCCTCCCTCTCTTTTTCCTTTTTTCACTCTTTATTTTCTGTTTCTTCACTAGAATGTAAGTGCCACATGGGCAGGGAATCTTTGTTGGTTTTGTTTTAAAGGTTTATTTTATTTATTTCTCCCCTTCACCCCCCCCCCATTGTTTGCACTCACTGTCTGCTCTCTGTGTCTGTTCGTTGTGTGCTCTGTGTCTACTCGTCTTCTTTTTGCTTTAGGAGGCACTGAGAACCAAATCCAGGACCTTCCATGTGGGAGGGAGGCACCCAGTTGCTTGAGCCACTTCCACTCCCTGCTTGTATCTCTCATTGTGTTTCCTCGTTGTGTCTCCTTGTTTTGTCATCTCATTGTGTCACCTTGTTGCATCAGCTCACCGCGTCAGCCCATCACATCAGCTCGCTGTCTTGCTTGTCTTCTTTGGGAGGCACCAGAAACGGAACCTGGGACCTCCCATGTGGTAGGTGGGCGCCCAACTGCTTGAGCCATATTCGCTTCCCTGCTGCTTTGTTTTTGTTAGAGGTTCCCCCTTACGAGGTTTGGAAATATTAATAGGTCATAAGGCCCATGCCTATGTGCATTGAGACAGCTCATCTCCCCCCAAAAATGAACAAAAGATCCATATCACAGTGGGAGAGGAGCAGATGAGGCCCTTCACCCCTTCCGGGGGCCCAGGCCCCACCAACCCCTCCCACATTCCAAGAATACCCCACCTCCTAGCCCACTACCCCCAAGCCATACACAAAGAATTCACTCACAGCCCCTTATTGGCCCTAGGCTGTACTCGGTTCCTAACCCCCTCCCCACGGACTAAAGTTTCCCCACCTATTGATGTACTGTATAAAGTCATATCCACCACCTTCCACGGGAGGGCTGAAGTCTCTCTTCAGACCCCGCCATGCCAGCGGGAGGGCTGAAGTCTATTCTTCAGACCCCCTCCAGTGGGAGAGCTTCTCAATGAACTTCCTGCCTGCAACCATAGGTCCCAGTGAGCGCCGCCTTTTCTCCAACAGTTTTAAATTAAAAAAAAGATATCCTGTAAAACCTTTAGTTGTAAAGTTTTATAAATCCGTGTGAGTGAATGAATGAATTGTATCCCCGTCACCTAGCATGGTCTCTAGCACAGAGTAGACACCCATGCTGCAGCTGTTGCTACAATTACCAATAGTAACATTTATTGAGCCCTTACTGTGTGCCGGGCACTGTGCAAAAGCCTTTACATACATTATCTTATTTGATCCACACAGCAACCCAGGAGGAAGATGTTTTTTACTCTGTTTTATACAGAAGGGAACTGAGGCTTATAAAAGCTAAATAATTTGCTCAAGGTCAAATGGCCTCAGAGGGGTTGCACTTGGATTTTAAATCATACATGCCTGACACTCAAGCCCACGTTCCATTTACTTCTCTTAGGTGCTTTGGGAGGCATCCTGTGCTCCCTGGCTTCCGGGTGCTCATCCTGGTGCTCTCTTAGGAATTCCAGAGTCCCAACCTCAGCCCTAACACACAGAGAGCACTTCCTGTTTACAACAACCCACAGCTCAAACAGGCAGGGAGGTGCATCCCCTTTTAGAAAATGGGAGTCATCTTTTTAGCACAAATGAGGTTTCCATTAAAGAACTATAGGCACATTTGCCAGATAAATGGGAACTCTTCTGCAGAAGAACAATTTGGGATGATCTGGGGACCACTAAGCCAAGCCTTGGGTAGTGACAGTAGATATTGGCCAGTGTAAAGGGCCTAATGTGTCAGCATTAGTGATGACTTCTCAGCCTTCTCTTGATCCCTGCCTATACCACCTAGAGTGACAGGATCTCATCAGAAACTTCTGGGATTTTAGCAGTGTGGATAAAGCAGCAGCCCCTGGTACTGCCAATTTGGTATTTCACTTGGGCCAACCCCTTAGGCCACCTGCGGGCCAGACTGGCCTGGCTATCTGGTATTTACCCTGTATATCCACAAGAGAATAGCTGTCAACGGACAGGTTATAAAAGCATAGGGTTTCCCTGGGACAGTTTGCTAAAAGCAGAGCAGCAGGATGCAGGGGGGAAAGTCAACAATGGGTTAGTTTGTCCACTCACTCACTCATTAATTCCTTTGGCAAATAGTGAGCATCTGTGCCAAGCTCTGTGCTAGACATGAAGATTGTCGGGGTGTGGTGGGGTGGGGTGCAGTGTATCATTCACTGCTATGTCCTAACACCCAGCACAGGGGATAAATGCATAACCAGCCAACTGATAAGAATTGATTGTAGCAGCATTGCAAGAGGAAGTGAGGGAGATCCAGGTTTTGGAAACAGCATGACTGAGAGCAAGAAGGAGGAAATGGGGCCATGGTGAGAGACAGGCAGTGCAGGGTGGCTGTACTGGAGTGAGAGATCGAGGACAAGTCACGACTGGTCCCGGTGGAAAGAAATGGAAAGCAAAGCTGAGGCATTTGGATTTTACACTTTAGTGCATGAAGATCATTGAAGGTTTATTTTATTAAGACAACTTTATTGGGATATAATTTACATATCATAAAATTCACCCATTTTATGTGTTCAGGTCAATAATTTTTAGTTGATTTACCAAGTTGGCAAACCATCCCCATAATTCAGATTTAGAACATTTCCATCCTCCAATAAGATCCCTCTTGCCCATTTACATTTATCCCCATTCCCATCCCTAGCCCCAGCCACCACTATTTTACTTTTTGTCCCTATAGGTTTGCCTTTTCAGGACATTTCACAGAAATGGAATCATACAATATGTGTTTTTTGTGTGCCTGGCTTCTTTCACTTAGCATAGTGTTTTTGCTGAACTCACCTGCTGTCCTAAACCCTAGAAGATCTATTTTGGGGCTGTTTCAGCCTGTCCTCTAGCTATTTTTCTGGAGAAGAGATTCCCGTGTCTTACTAGTCCGCCATCTTCCCAGAAGTCCCAGCATAGTGTTTTTGAGGCCCAGCCGTATTGTAGCATGTATTAGCACTTCATTCCTTTTTATTGCTGAATAGTGTTCAATTTTATACATATACCACACTTTACTTATCTCTTCACCAGTTAATGGAATCTTTCGGTTGTTTCTACTTTGGGGCTATGATAAATAATGCTGCTATGAACATTCTTGTGTGCAAGTCTTTGTTCTCTTGAGTGGATACTTAGAATTGTTGGGTTGCATGATAAATTTATATTTAATTTGTTTTTTGCCATGCTTAATTGTTTTTGCTCTCTTTTTTTTAGACAGCTTTACTGAAATATAATTTGTATACTATAAAAAATTCATTCATTTTCAGTGTACAATTCAATGAATTTTTTTTAGTATATGTACAGAGTTGTACAACCATCACCACAATCTAATTTCAGAACATTTCTATCATCCAAAAAAGAAACATAGTGCCCATTTATAGTCACTTCTCATTCCCACCCCAGGTCCTAGGCAATCCTAATTTACCTTCTGGCCCTATAAACTTGCTTTTTGAATACATTCCATATGAACATACAATATGTGGCCTTTGTGCCTGGCTTCTTTCACTGAGCATAATGTTTTTGAGGTTCACCCATACTGCAGCATGTATAAGTACTTTGTTCCTTTTTATTGTCAAATAGCATTCCATGGCATGGATTTGCCATATTTTATTTATCCATTCACCAGGTGATGGATGTTTGGGTTCTTTCTACTTTTTGTCTATTGTGAATAATGCTGCTATGAATATTCATGTACAAGTCTTTGTGCAGATGCATGTTTTCATTTCTTTTGGGTAGATACCTAGGAGTGGAATTGCTGGATCATATAGTAAGTGTGTGTTTAACCTCTTAAGAAACTGACAAACTGTTTTCTAAAGTGGCTGCACCCTTTTACATTCCCATCAGCAATGTATGAGGGTTCCAGTTTCTCCCCTTTCTCACCAACACTTGCTATTGTCTGTCTTTTTTAATTATAGCCTTCCTAGTGGATGTGAAGTGATATGTCATTGTGTTTTGCTTTGCCTCTCCCTAATGACTAATGATGTTGAACATGGCTTATCAGCCATTCATATGTCTTCTTTGGTGAAATGTCCATGCACATCTTTTGACCATTTTTTAGATTGAGTTATTTGTCTTCTTTTTATTGCATTGTAAGAGTTCTTTATATAATCTGGATATATTATCAGATATATGATTTATAAAGAGGGGCTTTCCTCCCAGTTTGTGGCTTATATTTGTGTTTTCTTAATGACATCCATTAAAAGATTTTTGAGGATAAAAGGACAAAACAAAGTTGTGTTTCAGGAAGATAGTTCTGGCAGCAGTGGGATAGATCAAAAGAGACAAAGAAAACTGTTTTAATATCTCCTTAATTTAGAGGACAGCTAACAGGCCAACTTTCCTAAAATTCTCCAGGAATCAAAGGGTTTAAGCTGCTATTTATTAAGGCCTGTTTACAGTCCAGTTAATCAGTAAGCCAAAATCAGGGAAACTAGCCAGTCTGGGAAAATGTATTTGAAAGGTTTTCCTGGATTAGGAGAGAAAGAGAAATGGGGGAGGAGAAGTGAGAGGCTATTCCAAGAGCTACATAATTTCCAACTTTGAACTGAGCAGTTCTGAACTTCCTTCCCCTGTGCTGTCACACTGGTGTTTACTGGCGGGAAACTAGAAAAAACTGGTTCTTGGGCCTTTGGATTTTCACTGAAGAGACCAGGTTGTTTGGAGAGGGAGGAGGGAAGGATCACTTCAGTGGACCTCTTTGGAAAAGGCCGGCAAGATGTCAGGTCTGCTCTCAGTCTTCCTCCATCTCCTTCTTCTCTTCAAGCTGGTTGCCCCGGTGACCTTTCGCCACCACCGCTATGATGACCTCGTGCGGACACTGTACAAGGTGCACAATGAATGCCCCTACATCACGCGGGTTTACAGCATCGGGCGCAGTGTGAAGGGGAGACACCTCTACGTACTGGAAATCAGCGACCAACCTGGAATCCACGAACCCTGTAAGTGCGGAGCAGTGCTTGGGGCAGGACCCTCTCCTTAAAACTCCAGGAATTCCGGTGGTTTCCAGGGAAGTCTGCGGAGCCCTCCACCTATGAAATATTACCTCCTCCTCAGCCGGTGCTAAGTAGTTCCCTCACCAGTCCTCATACTGCTCCTGCCCCTAAGCAGCTCCAACCCCAATTTAGCTTCCAGCCCATCTCGCCTTTTTTGAGTTTTTATATGCCCAAGACCTTAAAAGGAAAAGGTGAGTTTTCTTCCTTGCTCCCCTCACATTCTCTCTTTTTTTTTTTAAGATTTTATTTATTTATTCATTTATCCCCCCCCTTGCTGCTTGTGCTCTCTGGGTCAGCCAACCACGCCGTGCGGGCGGGCACCCGGGGCCTCCCATATGGCAAACGGGAGCCCCACTGACTGAGCCACAGCCGCTTCCCTCCCTCACATTCTCTTAACTTCCCTCCCAACCTCTTAACTTTCCCTCTGCTGAGCTTCCATCTCTCACTAGCCAATGCCTCAGGGGACACAGCAGAAACAATTATCCCTTCTAATTCTGCCAGGAAGCCCTTAAGGGTTTAGGAATATCTCTTCAGGGAATGACAGTGTGAAGTGCATGGTATCCTGGGGAAACTTTAAGGTCTGGGGTATTACTTTTCTTTTTTCGTTTATTTATTTATTTATTTATTTTATTTATTGGATTCTTTTTTGTTAGTTTCTTTCTTTTATAGAAGCAATCATGTTTGGATTAAAAATCAGAAATTTAATAAAGAAAAGAATAAAGAAACTCAACTATAATCTCACCACTTGCAGAGAACCACTGTTAACATACTGATATGTGCTGTCCATACTTGTTTCTATGCATATTTAACCCACACACAGACATCTATATAAGTTTTTACAAAAATTGATTCACACTATAATATCTGCTTTTCTCCTTTCTTAGTCTATTACGAATAGCATCCATGTCTGTACATGTAGCTCCACATCATAATTTATTTTGGCTGCCTAATATTCCATTGCATGGATATATTATTTAAGCATTTCTTTATTGATGGACATTTATGCTGTTTCTAATTTCTTACTGCTTTACTTGCAGCGATTGTGACATCCAAGTTATGTCAGTCGCTCTTTCAAACTGTCAGTCTCAAATATCCCTCTTTCTCCCCACTTCTATGCCTCCTACCCTAACCTGGGCTTTGTCACCCCCTGCCTGAATTATTGCACTAGACTCCTGACTGATGTCCCTGCCTGTCTTGGTTGGTCAGGGCTGCTGCGGCGACCACAGGCTGGTTGGCTGAAACAACAGAAATTTATTTTTTCACGGTTCTGGAGGCTGGAAGTCTGAAATCCAAGTGTTGGCAGGGCCACGCTTCCTCTTCAGGGGGAAAGCCCCTCCCCTGGCTTCCAGCAGCTGGCTGGCAATCCAGGGTAGTCCTTGGCTTGTGGCAGCATCACTCAATCTCTGCCTCCATCACATGGCTGTCTCTCTCTCTGTCTCCTTCTCTGTATCCAAAGTCTTCTCCTTATAAGGATACCAGTCATATTAGTTAGCACCCACTCTAATCCAGTTTGTCATCTTCAAAGATCCTATTTACAGATAAGTTTACATTCACAGGACCAGAGACTAAGATGTCAACACATCTTTGGCAGGAGGGGGGGTGGGGTGGGGGGTGGATACAATTCAAATCTATAACACTGCCTCTATTCTCTGAACATTCCAGTTTATTTGGCACGCAGACCCCAGAATAATTTTCCTAAGAATTGATGTAAACTCTATTCTTCTGATTAAAAACCTGCAATGAAAACCTCATACCCAATGGATTCTGGCCATGACAGCTTCAGAATATTACATTGGAGGGGCTCGGGGAAGGCCATGTGCTTGGAAGTGGGGCTAAGGGCCTTTCTCTGAAGGCCTGCTCTTACTCAGGTGGTACGTTCATTGTGGAAGCTTGCAGGTGCTAATGAACCTATGCGGTGGGCCCCCACCCCATGCCCTCTTTCTTAGTGCTTCCTCTAGCATTCATGACTTTCTTTGAAGCTTTTTCACACTACTGTAGTCCACATTAATTCCTCTTTTCTCTGAAGTTCTGTAACTTTAGCTGTTCATCCATTCATTCTTTTCATTCATTCTTTCATTCCACAAATATTTACTAAAAGTGTGAGCACTTTTACACACTCTGGATATACCACAGAGATTAAAACAAAAACTCTGCCCTCTTGAGGCTTGATTCTAGTGGGGTAAGACAGTCTGTAGATAGATTCTGTAAATGGTACCATAAGTATATATTATATCACATGGAAATCAGTGCCATAAAGAAAAATAAGCAAAGAGAGGGAGGGAATGACATGGGGTGGGGGGGGAGTGGGTGATTGTTGCTGCTCATGAAAGGCTTCTCCAGTGGTGTGTTTTTTTTCTTTTTTTTGAGGTACCAGGACCAGAGATTAAACCTGGGACCTCGTATGTGGGAAGCCAGTGCTCAACCACTGAGTCACATTGGCTCTCCTGAGTTGGTTTTTTCGTTTGTTTGCTTGTTGTTTGCTTTTGTTTTTAGGAGGCATTGGGGATCAAAACTGGGACCTCCCATGTGGAAAGCAGGTGCTCAACTGCTTGAGCCACATCTGCGCCCTCAGTGGTGTGACTTTTGAGCCTAGATCTGGAAGCTGTGATGCAGCAGCTGTGCTGACTATGGGAAGGTAAACCTTGGCGGCTGGGACAAGAGCAAATGCAGCCCTCCAGGAGCAGGAGCATGTGTGGCATTTTTGAGGAACAGCCAGGAGGCCATTGCAACTGCAGCAAGAACAAGGGGAGAGTAGAGATGAGGTCAGAGCACTGGGGGCTGTAGAGGCCTGTATAAAGACTTCGGCTTTTACTCTGAGTGAAGTGAGAAGCCATTGGAGGGTTTTGAGCAGAAGAGTGAGGTGATCTGACTTAAGTGATGAAAAGATAACTGAGAACAAGAATCAGGAAACTACACCCTGAGGGCCAGCCATCTGTTTTGGTCAATAAAGCTTTATTGGCACACAGCCAGCCCCAGTTGGTTTTGTGTTGTCTATGACTGCTTTTGATGGCACAGTTGAGTAGCTGCAACAGAGACAATATGGCCTGCAACCTAAAATCTATGCTATCTAACTCCTGACTTAGGAGAAGAGACTTTAATAGGGCTGGAGAGATGTAAAGAGACCAAAGGAGACTTGTTGCAATAATTCAAAGGGTGAGAGTGTGGGGCCTCAAATCAAAATGATAGCATTGATTGTTATGAGAAGTGGTTATATTCTGGGTATATTGAAAATAGGGGGAAGCGGCTGTGGCTCAATCAGTAGGGCTCCCGTTTACCATATGGGAGGCCCCGGGTTCGGTTCCCGGGGCCTCCTGGTGAAGGCAAGCCCGCCCGCACGGCATGGTTAGCTGACCCAGCGAGCACAAGCAGCAAGGGGGGGATAAATGAATAAATAAAATAAAATCTTTAAAAAAAAAAAAAAAGAAAAAGAAAATAGGGCCAAAGTAATTTGATACTGAGCACCCACTAAATGCAAGTGCTGGGTTCTATACAGCAGTGGTTCCCAGACTTTCAGGTTGCCCAGAGCAGTTAAAAAAATTTTTTTTTAATAAATAAAAGAGCTCTGGAGCAGTTGTAGTTTAAGTGGTTGAGTGCCTGCTTCCCATTACAAGGTCCTGGTTTCAATCCCCAGTACCTCTTAAAAACAAAACAAATGAAGAAACTAACTTTCACTGGGGAGCGGATATAGCTCAGTGGTTGAGCACCTGCTTCCCATGTACAAGGTCCTGGGTTCAATATCCAGTATGTCCTAAAAAAAAAAAAAAAAAAGAAGTTGGAGGAGATGGGTCCATCAGATAGTTCTTAGTACCAGAAAGTGGGGTGCTGCTATTGCAAATACCTAAAAATGTGGCAACAGCTTTGGAATTGGGTAATGGGTAGAGGCTGGAAGAATTGTGAGGGGTTTGATAGAAAAAGCCCAGAGTGCTTTGAAGAGAGACTGTTGGTAGAAATATGGATGTTAAAAATACTTCTGATGAGGCCTTAGAAGGAAATGATGAATGAATGTGTTATTGGAAACTGGAGGAGAGGAAATCCTGGTTATAAAGTGACAGAGAACTTGGCAAAATTGTATCCTTATGTCAGATTGAAGGCAGAACTTGAAAGTGACAGACTTGGATATTTAGCTGAGGAGATTTCCAAATGACATGTGCAAATTTCAGCCTGGTTTGCCCTTGCAGCTTATAGTGAAATGAGAAAAGAAAGAGATATACTGAGGATCGAACTGTTAGGCACAAGGAAATCAACAAATAATAATTTAGAAAATTCTGAGCCTGTCCAGATAGTGTGCTCTGAGCTTAGGACCAGATGCTGTTCTGTCAGAGCCCTCCCTGAGCTTTCGGAAGTGAGTCCCCAGAGGACAGGGCTCCATGTGAGGGTTTAATTGAATGACCCTTTGCTAAAGAAAGTGCGGCTAAACAGTGTTCCAGTCAACCATTAAGAAGAAGTCAGGAATGGCAATGTAGTTATCCAGGAAGGAAAGTTCTATTGTCTGATGAGTTGGACCCACTGGCACTACATACAAAATCTGAACAGAAGCAATGTCTGAAAGGGACATAGAAGGGACAAACTAAAGGAAGAATAACTTCAAGGGCAGAACCATGGAAGCAAGGGTCTGGACCAAAAAGATCTCCTCTGGCCAACAGAGTGGTCCCATCCACATGCATGGAAAGGGCAGGTCTGCCCCTGCGCTAATTGGGGGCAAGCCTTGCATCAGAGCCACCATCCAAATGCTTGGAGATGATGGGGCCTTGCCCCGACCTGCTGGGAGACATGGCTGCTGTGCAAGTGCTTGGAAGGACTGGGGATGCGGCTCCATCAGGCTCAGAGGACAACACAGTGATCCACAGATGACTCTCACACCTTGAAGTCTAATGCCATTTGCCCTGCTGGGTGTCAGACGTGTTTGGGCCTTGTGATGCCTGTTTTCCTTCCAATTTCTCCTTTCTGGAGTGGAAATGTTTATCCTATGCCTGCCCTTCCTTTGTATATTAGAAACAGAGAAATTGTTTCTAGGTTTCACAGGACCAAGACAGAAAAAATTTTCCCCTGGACCACACCCATAACTGATTTTGATGAAAATTTGTACTTTATTGTTCTAAAATGGCTTGAAGCTTTTGGGATGTTGTGATAGAATGAAATGTATTTTGCATGTGGTAGGAATATATCTTTTGGGGCCCAGAAGGCAGACTATGATAGACTGAATTGTGTATCCCATTTTGAACATGTTCTTGGTTTGGGTCTGCATTCTGGTGGGTGTGGACCCATTGTAAATAAGAGCTCTTCAAAATGTTACTTCAGTTAAGGTGAGGCCCAAATGAATCAGGTTGGGATTTAATCTGGATTACTGGAGTCCTTTATAAGCAGAGTGAAAGTCAGGTGGAGAGAGAGAAAGCCATGGGGAACAACCAGAAGGTTGAAGTCAATGGAACCTGGAAGAAAAAGGAGAAGATGCCACCATATGCATTGCCATTGGATGGGAAAGCCAAGGACCAAGGATCGCCTGCAGCCAGCCCCAGAAGGCCACAGTCTTCTGGGAGAAAGCATTAACTTGCTGACAACTGGATTTTGGACTTCTCCTAGCCTCAAAACTGTGAGCTAATAAATTCCCATTGTTCAAGCCAACCCTTTGTAAGGTATTTGTTTGAGCAGCTAGGAAAATAAAACAAGGACCAACATAGTTTTCCAAATTTTATTTTGCCAAATAAGACTACTGAAGAAAACTGTTCGCCATCTACTTTCACCATCCTTTCCTAAATGGAAGGATCTTTTAACACCAAAAGAAATTAAGAAAAACCAACTAAGAGTACATTATGGAAAATTCATTACATGATCCTTGTGAGTTACAGTCATTCCTTTGGAAAAGATTGCTGCTGGTATAGTAAAATAAACAACAATGGATCATGCCCTAATGGAAATTTTAAAACTCTATACATTCTAAGGCCAGGTCCAGTAAAGAAAATAGGACTTGTGCAAATAAAGGTAAACCTCTGAGTAGAAATTGGTCAGCACCATACAACGGAGTTCAGCAAAGAGCTCACTTCCAGCAGGGAAGGACATCCAAAATGGCTTCACAGAGGAAGTAACATTTGAACTGGGCTAGAAGGCTGGTGAGGAGGATTTGGAAATAAGGCAATGAAGAGGTACAGAGTCAGAAAAGTCATGGAGACAAGAAAGTGTTGGGGGGAAGGGAAATCACTTAGCGAGAGCTTTTCTCCTTTCTCCTTTCTTTTAAAAGGGGGACAAGAACAATTTTTCTAGAACTGGTTCTAGAAGCTCTTTCCAAGCCTCATTTCTCACTTTGCCTGGATAGTTAATATGGGAAAGAGAAAACTAAGGAATGAGACATAAGTAAACCTCTTCCTACTCTGTGTCTCAAGACATAACATTCTCAGATAAGAAGGAGAGGTTTTAGTTCCCTAAGGGCCAGGAAAATTAAGTTTTCGACTGGGATGGGTAAGAGCTGTGAGGCCGTAATCTAGAGGGCTTTAGGGGCGCAGGCCTTGGGAAAGCACCGCCCTTGTACCTGAGAAGCAGTGTGGTGCCCTGGGGGCTCCGACATATTAGCCAGCGGAGGCAGATGAGGTGCTGAACCTCTGATCCCTGGTGCCCTCATCCTGAGGCTAACAGCACCTACATCACAATCGTGAAGTTAAGTGTCTGGTACAGGCTTGGGGTTCTAGAAATAGTCGTCACTATTCTCTGTGGCATGAATTTTTGTATCTTCTGTAATTGCAGTTGGTTAGGAAGGGCCTGGGGGATTATTGGAAATGACCCAAGGGTGGGGCACAAGGTTTTCTTTTACTCCTTACTGGAAAGGGGGGTGGGGGGGGAGGGGCCCCTTTCCAGAGTTAGGAAAGAGCGGCTTTCCAAGCTTTCCCCATCCTTCTCTTCCCGCACGTGTTTCTCCCTCTCGCAGTGGAACCTGAGGTCAAGTACGTTGGGAACATGCACGGCAACGAGGTGCTGGGACGCGAGCTGCTGCTGCAGCTGTCTGAGTTCCTGTGCGAGGAGTTCCGGAGCGGGAACCAGCGCGTGGCCCAGCTCATCCAGGACACGCGCATCCACATCCTGCCGTCCATGAACCCCGACGGCTATGAGGTGGCTGCCGCCCAGGTACTGAGCCCGAGGGCGTGCCTTGGAGAGAGTAGAGCCCGCTTTGGAAGTGAAGTAAGAGCCAGTAGCCAATGCTCCTATCTGTTCAACTGTAAGTGCCACTCAAAAGCAAAAGATCAAACAGCTGAGAACTATTAGAGAAAAACAAACAGAAATATAGTAGAGTATGAAGACGTGGTTTCAGCCTGGTAGCGCCTGAGGCAACGAATGTGGGCTGTCGGGGAGCTTCCTTCCCTCCTTCCCTTTCCAGCTGACCTCAGGTTTTATTGTGCGGATCTGTGAGGCAATATCAGTGGCAATGCCTTGGAAAGTGGGAAATGCTAAACAGGTGTGAAGGGATTTTGCAAAACAGACCTCATTCACTGAACTTTTAGCTTTAAATTCTAAATACCCTTCTCTCTCACACACTACACTTTTGGGAGAAAATATCAGCTTTCCCCAGAATGGGGGTAGGTGTGGGGGGGTGGGGGGGTCTGAGGGTTAATTCTCAATTCTTTGTACTTTATTATATTTCTGTAGGGTTTTTTCCTCTACTAGTATAGTACTCGGCCATTCCTTATTTTTGAGTTACAGTGGGACAGATAAGGGAAAATGTCTATGGGCTTTTACTCTCCTAAAATAAAATTTAAGATATCAGTGTGCCTAACTTGAAATCAGTTATTCTGTTTTGTGACTGTGCATCAAAATCACAGGCGAACGGGAAGCGGCTGTGGCTCAATCAGTAGGGCTCCCGTTTACCATATGGGAGGCCCCGGGTTCGGTTCCCGGGGCCTCCTGGTGAAGGCAAGCCCGCCCGCACGGCGTGGTGAGCTGACCCAGCGAGCACAAGCAGCAAGTGGGGGATAAATGAATAAATAAATAAAATCTTTAAAAAAAAAAAAAAAAAAAAAAAATCACAGGCAAAGGTTTGTGAAATCCAGGCCTACAGGATTAGAATTTTCAAGGGTGAGGCCAGGTGTCTTTCTTAATGGACATGTTCCTTTGAAAGCTGTGTTCAAACATTTTTTATTTGGGAGAGGGAGTAGGGCGTAAATGAAAGCATATTTTAAACCTACTTGAGGATAGGTCTGGAGGTAGATAGAGGCAGGGAGGGAAATGGAGCCAAGACACCCAACCAAATGCAAGCACTTGGCCTCCTCAGTCTTACAACTTGCTGCGGAAATGATTCAACAAATGAAAAAAGAAATCTTTGTCCCACCACTGGAAATAGGAGAGGAGCCCACTGACCTGTCTCAATACATGGGTTTCCAAATTACAGGCAAATTTGAAAGAGCTATTGTGCATCTATCCGTCTTTCCCTATATTGCCACGCAGAAGCTGGAGAGCTATCTTGGTCCTGTCCACATTCCTTGCCCTAGGTGGAAGGGAAAACCCCTGCCAGCCCACCAAATCCTAGGGCCAACTCTGGGGAGCCAACCACCTCTGTTCACTTGCTGTGTTCTTGTTCAGAGGGAGCAGGTCTTTATCCCAAGAGAAGGCTCCTCAGGTTCCCAGACTCCCAGAAGCTTCCTGCCATACCCAGAGGAAACCAGTCTGCATGGCTAGATAGGGAATGACCTGTCCAGCCTCCGAACCTTAAAACCACCTGTGGTAGGCAGAATAATGACCCCCTAAAGATGTCCACACCCTAATTCTCAGAATCTGTGTATATTTACCTTACGTGGCAAGGGGAATTATCATTGCAGAAGGAATTAAGGCTTCTGATTGGCTGACCTTAAAAATAAAGAGATTATTTTGGATTATCAGAGTGAGCCCAATATAATCAATCACAAGGGTCCTTTAAATGTAGAAGAGGGAGGCAGAAGGTCAGAGTCAGAGAGCTTTGAAGTTGCTATTCTGCTGGCTTTGCAGATGAGGAAGGGGTCATGAGCCCAGGAATGCAGGCAGCCTCTAAAAGCTGGAAAATGCAGGGAAACAGGTTCCCCTGCACACCTTCCTAAGGAACCTCACCCTGCTGACATGCAGCACCTTGTTATTAGCCCAGTGAGACCATTTTGGACTTCTGACCCCACTACTCTAAGATCATAAACGTGTGCTGCTTTAAGTCACTAAGTACAAGGTAATTTGTTATAGCAGCAGTAGGGTACTAACACAGCATTGTATAGTCAGCCAAAGGGGTGCTGACAGAAAATACCAGAAATCATAAGGGGTATTTATTTGGGGTAGAAGCCCACAGTTACCAGGCCATAAAGCATAAGTTACTTCCTTCACCAAAGTCTGTTGCCACGTGTTAGAGCAAGATAGTTGCTGACATTTGCCAGGGTTCAGGCTTCTTGGGTTCCTCTCTTCCTGGGGCTCTGTTTCTCTCTGGGCTCAGAGACTCTGTTTCCTCCACAAGGTCAGCTGTAGACTATCAGGTGAGTGGCTCGTCTGTTTTCCAGGGCTTCTCTCCTTCCTCACAACCAAGCTCCTCTGTGTGTTCACTTCCCAAGGCTCCAGCATTAAATCTTAGCATCAGAACTCCGACATCAAAAACTCTAACTCTGTCCTTCAGCAGGTCTTGTATCTCTGAGACCCCACCCACCAAGGGGCGGACTCAACACCCTACTGAAGTGGCCCAATCAAATCCCTAATCATAACTTAATCATGCCCAGATGAACAGAACAATTTACAAGCATAATCCAATATCTATGTTTGGAATTCGTAACTATATCAAACGGCCAAACTGCTACAACCACCATCCTGTTTATGGAAACCTTCTGCTTGGGGAATCCTTTACCTGCTAGCCTAATTAATGACCAGAAACCTGTTATGAGTGGTAAATCAATGGCTAAAGCTCATAGTTGTTAATACTGATCATTAAGAGCTATGTTGATTCCAACTAGCAAACAGTGAAAACCCTAGAAGCATAAGGAAAATCAATCTCTCATAGACCTGTATGCAAAACTTAAAAATCAACTCTATTGGTGATGTAGGAAACTTAAGAGAACTTCAAAGTTATATACAATCTCAATGAGATCAAAGAGTAAAATAGGAGTAGGATGCCATAACAAAGGAGAAATCTGAGAACAATAAAAGTTTCTTAGAAAAATATGAAAGTGGCAGTACATTTGTGAGTTTTTAGCTGCCCAACATTGATCCATTCACCCTAGTACTAGCAACCGCTGCCAATTTTTGCTCCATCCTCTCAGCCCTTGGGGTTCCAATGGACCCTATTCCCCTTCTCCCATGCCACAACAAAACATTAAATGGAATTTCGATTATGAAAAGGTCTTTGAACATATCACTCTTCTGTCACTGTATATATTTTAATTCTTTGTGGATTATAAATCTCCCTATGTATACGGTGAATTCCTGGAGGGCTAAAAATGCTGTCTCATTTGTCTAATTCCCTAATGTCAATTAAGGGGCTTTGAATAGAGAAGGATTTAAATAAATTTTAGTTGACTAGATGGATGAATAAATGAGTGAATAAATGCATGAGCAAATGAATGATAAAATTTGAAGTATGAGAGAAATTATGGAATCTAGGAAGTAGATATTGCTGAAAATAAAGGTAAGAGCCAAAATACAAAATGGGGGGTGGGGGTGCAGCCACTTTGGAAAACAGTGTCGCAGTTTCTTAAAAAGTTAAACATTGAGTTACCATATGGCCCAATAGTTTCACTCTAGATATAAACCCAAAGAAATGAAAACATGTCCATACAAAGACTTGTGCATGAATGTTCACAGAAGCATTATCCGCAATAGCCCAAAGTGAAAACAATCTTAATGTCCGTCAACTGGCGAATGGATAAACAGTATGTGGTACATCTGTACAATGGGACTGTTCAGCCCTAAAAGGGAATGAAGAGCAGATATGTGCTACAACATGGACGGACCTCAAAAAGTAATGCTCAGTGAAAGAAGCCAGACTCAAAAGAGCACGTATTGTATGACTCCATTTATAGGATATGTCCAGAAAAGGCAAATCTATGGAGACAGAAAATAGATCCCTATCTTTTTTGTGCAACATTTGTGTAATCTAAGTATCTTAAAAAAAATTTTTTTTTTAATATTAAAAAAAATAGATTAGTGGTTTCCTAGGGCTGGGGTGAGAATAAGGAGTGGTTGTAAACTGTAAACAAGGTTTCTTTTTAAGGTGATGGAAATGTTCTAAAATTAGGCTGTGGTGATGGTTGCATAACTCTGTAATTATACTAAAATTCATTAAATTGTACGCTTAAAATGGGTGAATTTATGGTACGTAAATTATATCTCAATAAAGCTGTTTTTTAAAAAAATAATAATTAGGGTTCCCATTGTCCTGAAAAGCCCTGCTTTTGTTAGAGCTTCTCCTGAGACCTTTACCTCTGGCATACAGTCTACCCTGGGAAACTTGAACCATGCCACTGGGACTTGGGGTAAATTGAAGAATAAAATGCTACATTTAAAAAAATTAAGCTAATGTATAAGGAAAAAAAATTCCATATTCTTCAACTATGTAATTCACTCAGAAACCTTCATTTTAATCTCTTTAATTTCCCTCTAGGGCCCAGAGAATTCCGGGTACCTGGTTGGCAGGAACAATGCGAACGGAGTAGACCTGAACCGCAACTTCCCCGATCTCAACACCTACGTCTACTACAATGAGAAGTTTGGTGGCCCCAATCACCACTTGCCCCTTCCAGACAACTGGAAAAGTCAGGTATGATACGAGATTTACATCTAGAAACATGGTATATCAGCATCTAGAATTCCTCCTAGCAATCTTTGCATCAACTAAATAGGCAAGAATTAAGTACCAACTCAACTCCATGTTAATCTGTCCAGAACAATAATAACTGCATCTTTTGCCTCCCTGTTTTTATTCCCTCCCCCAGTCTAGAGTCCTCCATGGAGCACATACTCACTAAATGTTTGGTGTTAGTGATCGTGGTAGCAAAGAAAGTGAAAGTATAGCTGCACAGTATTTTTTTTTAGGAGGTACCTGAGATTGAACCCGGGACCTCATACATGGAAAGCAGGCACTCAACCACTGAATACACTCGCTCCCCATGCACAGTACTTTTTAATTTACAAAGTCCTCTCATAGCCATTGTTTCAGTTGGCCATCATAATACTGTGTGGTGAATGCCACAAGCAGTGCTGGCCATCCCTGTTTTATAGATATCACAATTATGAAGAAAATAATCTAAATTTACACAACTAGTGGTTAATGGAATCAGGACGAAAACCCAGGTTTTCCAACTCCTAATCTAACACTCTTTCCACTACACTCTACTGTCAAAAGAGAATTCTAGGGGGCAGATGTGTCTCAAATGGTTGGGTGTCCATCTCCCATATGGAGGGACCTGGGTTCGATCGCCGGGACCTCCTGGTAAAATAAAGAAAAGGTGTAGAGAGTGTGCAGGCCGCCAGGCCCTGCGTGCGGGTGTGACAGGCCTCGCCGAGCCATGCAGCGAGATGATGACATGACAGCAGAGTGACACAAGGGAGAGCCAAGATGAGACACGCCAAAAAAACAGGAACTAAGATGGTGCAGGTGGCAGAACGCCTCTCCCCGACATCAGAGGTTCCCAGGATCGAATCCTGGTGAAGACAGGAGGAGAAGGATGAGAAGAGAGGGCAGGAAACAGACACAGAGAGTTGCCCAGTGAATGGACACAAAAACAGCAAACCTGGGGGATGGGGGGTGGGGGGGTGGGTATTAAAATGGATAAAAAGTAAAATAAATAAATAAAGCTTTAAAAAAACAAGAGAGAGAATTCTAGCTTTCTAAAGAGAAGTCTCTCTTATATCTGATGATCTGAATGCTCATTGACAATTAGTTATAAAAAGAAGTTCTGGATGTCTAACCCCTAAAGATTTTCCTCTTCTCTTTCTATATGGTCCTTGATTACCAGACCATCCCTCATTTTCCTTACTCTCTCAATCAAATGATCTCCAATATGCCAAAAGAGTAGAGAACTGAGAGCACACCCTGCCCAAAGGCCAGAGTGAAGCTATTTGATGCTCTCTGGCCTCACTGTCAGGGGACTGTAATGCCACTCCTAGGCAAGTGAATGGCCCTGCTTCTGGGATTAACTATTTCATCCTCAAAGCCTCACAACCACCCTGTTCTCTATACTGTATGGGATAAATCTAAACGTTCTGTTTGTGAATATCTAAACTCAAAGTCTGGGGAGAGAAAAGTAAAGCAGAGGCAAGCCATTATATTGGGCGTTTTCTAGATGGAATATTCTCAGATTTTTTTCCCCTTGAAAATGAAGCAAAAATCATACCAACATGTTTATATTTCAGATAGGAAATATGCTCTTGGTTCAAAGTTAATGAAAAATAAAAAATAAATTGGTATTAGTATAATCCAGCCAGAAGAATTCTGATTTATTACACTTGTCTTTCTTAGTAAAATAAGGTAATTGAGCCAGTTATAAGTAGACTCCCATTCACTCCTCTGTTTGGATCTCAGAAGGAAAAATGACAATGAGAAGAAAGTCTCTCTTGCTCCT